>CM042535.1:9491398-9986398 GCA_023630585.1 Cranoglanis bouderius
ATGTATACACTATGCACTATGTACTCTACTGTCCAGTGTACAAATTTTAGAAGGGTAGTATCGTCTCAAATGGAACACTTAACAGCTTTTTACTAACTGGAAGTATAAGCTGTTTGCCAGTCGATACCAAAAGACGGCAAACGCGTGTAGTGTGACGCCGCTAGCTTTAGCAGAGTCAACGAAAATGAATTTCACTGTATCATGGTAACATAAATAGTAAAATGAAGAAATTCATTTACTGTAGTGTCAGTGCCTGGTAGCCCCGCCCCTCGTTCAATACGTAAGCAAAGCTGTGACCGTTGAGGGCATGAAGTGTCCAACATTCCACACTTTGTTTATTCGGTTCAAAGTGCATCATGTGGGTGCTTACGCACTTCTTCTTCAAGTGCACTTCTTCTTGTTGGAATTATGCACTATTCTACGCCATTTTGTAGTATAAGTATGCGATTTTGGATGCACCTCATGTCTTCATGGTGCTCACTTTGTGCACAGGGGCACTGTCATGCTGGAACAGGCTTGGACCTTTTAGTTCCACTGAATGGAAATTGTAATGCTGCAGCATACAAAGACATCCTATACAATTGTGTGCTTCCAACTTTTTGGCAACATTTTGGAGAAGGCTCACATGTGGGTGTGATGGTCATGTGTCCACAAACTTTTGGCCATGTAGCCTAAATACAGTATATACATATACACACACGTTCTCAGTGGGCACTTTATTAGGTACCATCTACTCATCCATCAACCTAAAGACCACTGCTGAGCAGATATTATGTAAATGGTGGACAATTTTCAACCCAGCATTGAGAATGTTTAAAACGTCCAGTAAAGCTCCTGGGCCTGATACTCTTGTACAAGTGGAACACGCACACTAACGTTAGTGCCAATGCTGTGCTGAGAATGTGGTGTCTCATGGTGGTCTTTTGTTGGTCACTTTGATGGATGGATGAGTAACTGGTTTCTAATAAAGTGTCCATTGAGATTTATTATACAACTTGTTGAGCTTATATATTTCTGTGTACATCTACGGTATGTATACAATACGTGTATTATATAGATTGGGGAAAAATGTCGCCTCATCTTTTTTTTTTTTTTTTGGCTGTGCCCACTGTAGCATCAGATTCTTGTTCTTGGCTGACAGGAGTAGAACCTGATGTGGTCTTCTGCTGTTGTAGTCCATCTCCCTCGAGGTGCAATGTGTTGTACCTTCTGAGATGCTTTTCAGCTCACCACGGTTGTAAAGACTACTTATTTGAGTTACCATGGTGTTCCTGTCAGCTTAAACCAGCCTGGCCATTCTCCTCTGACCTCTCTCATCTACAAGGCATTTCTGCAAATCTGCTGCTCCCCGATCTTTTAGTTTTGTTTTGTTTTTCACACAGTTCTGTGTAAAGTCTAGAGACTGTCATGGATGAAAATCCCAGGAACTCTACAGTTTCTGAATTGCTCAAACCAGCCCATCTGGCATCCACATTCATGCCTCGGTTAAAGTCACTGACTTGGCATTTTTTCTGCATTCTGATGTTTGATGTGAAAACATACAAAACTCTGACTTTACCTTCCCAATTACCTTCCCGGTGGAATTTCTTATCAGGGCTGCTGATAGCCTGAAAGGTGCAGCTGTTTGATTGGTGTTATGGATCTACTGTAGGGGTTGCTGCTTCTGGTAGGTCCAGCACCATTGGTTATCCTGTTTAAAGCAGCCTGATTTTAATAAATTACCAGGTTTAGTATGTGCTTCACAACAGGGAAACAAAAAATGTGCTTCACAACAGGGAAACAAACCTTTGATCTACTTTTGCTGCACTATACAGTGTACACAATGCAGGAAGTTTATTATTTGTTGACTTTGGAGAAGTTGAGATCTGATATAAAGCATGGAGCGTAGGTTTGAAAGCATTCACATCCTATTAGTTTTGCAGGAGGTTATTTATGATGTGCTGTTTAGTTAATTAGCAACTTAGCAGGAAATATGTAGGTAAGCAATAAAGCACAACGTGGCTTGAGGCTGTGGGAAAATATTCATTGACCGGGTTATGTGACCCGACCTGACACAAAGGAAGGTTACTGTTACCACTCGAAAGATGATTACTTTTCAATTAAAGCATCTCTTGAAGTGTTTTTTCCTCTTATGCCACCAGTAATATTTTATTGAAGAATGATGCTCTGACACTGGAGACTCCTTACAAAAATGCTAAATACTCAACAGTGCTGTGGTATATAACTGTTAGTACTGGCTGTTGGGGATTATTTGGAATAGTTTGACTGAAAGGCTGAGGTGTTTGTCTTACATTGCACCTTCATAGTATATCCACTTGTCAATTTTTGCTTATTTTTCTTTCAGAGCAAGCCCATATGCGGTGTGTTTTAATGGACAAAATTTTGTCTGTGAGTGGAATGATCAGTGCTACACTGTGTGGTCCAGAAGCTTTACTTCATTTGTTGTTTAGAGTATATTGTTGGCTTGACTTGACACTTTCTCCCCATTTAAAGCCTCATCTGTCAAAGTCCTCTACCGCTTGACCGGTACTGGAGGAAGGATCATGGGCCAGTCAAGTGTATACTAAACCTTTGCTGCCATTTAATTGTTTACTGCAGGTCAAAGGCTGGTCATCATGTGATGCACTGTCACTTTCTGCAGCCCGATGGCTAAAATGGCAGGATGTCCCACGTGCAGAAAAAAAAAGGTTTCCTTGCATGTGGTTGATCGCATTGTTTGTGGCGTTGTCGTGTAAATGTGAGGTTTCTCCTTATCGCCTCTGTGCTCAAGGCTAGTATCTGTGAGGTAAACAGTGTGCTGGAATGCTTTAAAATGCGCTAAACATCCTCTAGTAAATGGTTAACTCTTTCCTACTATTCTGTTATGTTTTGACATAGCTTGTGTGAGCATAGGCACAAATATAGTCTTTTTCAAGAAGGATGTTTTATCTGAAAGACCGATTTAGTAGCTTCATACTGGTAATGAATCCATACATATTCAGGTTTGACACTTTTCTGGATTATGGATCACTTTGCAGTCATTATGTACTTATTACTTAATGCTCATTGGCAGACATAAACCTTTGCTTCTTGGCAGCAATGTTAGCCTCATAGCTCTAATGCTTCCCTAAATAAGATAACCATGAATACATAAGTGTGGAATGTATTGCTTGATAGACCATTTCTTGGGGAATCATATACTTTTTGATTTTCTCGTCTTTAGTTATTTATTTAACCTTTAGGACATTCATAAATAAAAACGACAACATTTGAGTGTAGAAACAATATAACTACACAACTACTGTGCATATATTTTACTATGTTTACATGTATTAATCTAACAAAAGTGTATCTGTGACTAATAAGTGATATCTAATGCAACAGCATAGCTGTGCAATAGAGGGTTTAGTGTTTTTCTCAAAAGCCCAGCAGTAGCTCTCGGGCAAGTCCTGAGATTTGACCTTCTGTTCACCAGCACAACACTTCAGCTAATAATGTACCAGCTATAGTGTTTCCTTAAACTTTTTGTGTCTTTTTTCTTTTCTTTTTTTTTTTTGGGCAGGGTAACATGTATACAATAACAATATCATAATACAGGGTGCCCAAGAAGTCAGGAACGAATGGGAGTTAAACTACATATACGTGATTTTGTATTTATTATTTATTTATGCTTGTTTTCATATTTATTTCTTTTCTTTACAGGTGAAAAATGGTATTAACATTGGATGAAAGGATAGAGATAGTGCTCCTTGGTACACTCATTGGTTTCTGACATTTCAGACACCCTGTATATTATGTCACAATACACTTTTCTCAGACATCACAGGCATATCATCAGTAAGCAGATTAGTGTTTAGTGTTTCAAGAATTTCTATTTGTAGATGTTAAAAGCATCATTAAATTCACAGGGTTTTAATGAAGCACTGCTGTTTTTCCAGTAGCTGGTTTACAAAACTATATTTCGTGATGCGTGTAGTCTATCGTAGAAATGTCTACAAGTATTGTGATATATTTCTGTACGTGCATCCTTAGCCCTTTTAAGATGTCTAATGTATGTGGCTCACCTACTACTACTACTACTACTAATAATAATAATAATAGTCACAGATTATTTGTGCTTAAAATGTAATTTTTTTTTTCTTTAACACTTGATGTTGGAATGACAATATGGATTGTTGTTCTGAAGGAGTTTCACACATTAGAAGTTTTTCCCTTTGAAAAGTAATTTGTACCGTCATTATATATATATATATATATATATATATATATATATATATATATATATATATAATGTGTGTGTATTTTATACTAAAAATGAATCGGCAGCACTGTGGTGAAGCGAGTAGCATTGCCACCTCACAGCTCCACGGTCTCTGGTTCAATCAAGCTTGTCTTACTGCCTGTGTAGACTTTCACATGTTTTCCCCGTGTCTGTGTGAGTTTCCTCTGGTCTCCGCAGTTTCCTCCCACCTCCCAAAACATTCCAGTAGGTGGACTGGCTACATTAATTGCCACTATACTGTATACGAAGTGTGTGTGTGTGTGTGTGTGTGTGCGCGCGCGCACATGGTGCCCTGCAATGGACCTCCATATTCCCACTTAATACTCAGTGTTCCCGGGATAGGCTCCGGATCCACCGTGACCCTGACCAAGTTTAAACGCTTAGTGATAGATTTCCTCACAGTAACTTTTCTGAGACATCAGTACTTCATTAACAGATCAACAAGCAGCTGATTGGGCAAGAAAGTAGTTTTGTAAAAATAAAATGTAATTTTCTCTCCTTTTCCATGTTAAAAAGGGAAATTTAGTGGATATTAAATAAAAGTCTTGATACAAGACTTCAGATGCTCAACAGTCCTTGGTCACCATTGTCTGATTCTCCACTTCATGAGGAGACAGGAGACAGATCTGGAGTGCTGGCAGGCCAGTCATGCACATGCACTCTGTGTCTACGAAGCCACACTGTTGTGCCACGTGCAGAATGAGGCCTGGTATTGTCCTGCTTAAATAACCATGGACTTCCTGGGTTTCCACTGCCTTTCAGTCCATCTGAGATGATCTCGGGCCCAGAGAACTCGGTGGCATTTCTGCATAGAGTTGATGTGTGGCTTCCACCTTGTGTAACAGAGTTTCGGGTTACATTTCTGGATGCAGCGGCGGACTGTGTTAAGTGATAACGGTTTTCTGAAGTACTCCCGAGCCCATGTGGTTATATTTATCACAGTAGCATTTCTCAGGCAATGCCGCCTGAGGGCTCGAAGGTCACGCACATTCAACAGGAGTTTCCGGCCTTGCCCTTTGTGCAATGAGATTTCTCTGGTTTCCCTCAATCTTTTCACAATATTATGCACTGTAGATGGTGAAAGACCTAAATTCTTTGCAATCTTGCGTTGAGCAATGTTCTTTTTGAACTGACTGACAATTCTCTCACGAAGTTTGGCACAAAGTTGTGAGCCACGACCCATCCCTGCTCACAAAGACTGTGCTTTTGGTGGATGCTCCTTTTATGCCCAATCCTGATACCCTCCCCTGTTACCAATTAACCTGATCCTCCAAAATGGTGTTACTTGAATATTCTATAAACTTTTCAGTCTTATTTTGCCTCTGTCCCAACCTTTTTTTGAGTGTGTTGAAGGCATCAAATTGTAAATTTGTTTATATTTACAAAATACAATTAAGTTGGTCAGTGAAAACATTGAATATATTTTCTTTGTACTTTTGTCAGTTAATTAAAGTTTCAAGAGACTTGACAAATCAGATTTTTGTTTTTATTGCATTTTAGAAAAAATCCCAACGTTTCTGGAAATGGGGTTAGTGTATATATATATTTTTCTGTAATACGCTTCACTACACTGGATGCAAAAAAGACACGTCTCATATTTGACCCATGCACTTCATCACATACTGACTGCACAATCTATGACGTGGTCTGTATAAGAGCATCTGCCAAATGAAAAAATGTTGAATGTAAACGTGGACATTTATGCTAAGTATGTTATTTTTGCTGGCGTAAACGGATGTACTCTGTCGTTTTGCCTTTGATATAAAAAGCTAGTCTAATGCACCCTTACTAAAAATGTGTGGTAAAACTCGAAAGCATTTCAGAGCAGCTGCTCGCAGTAGAGTGTAAGTACAGTGTGTTCTCATGATTGATAGCATTGTGTTTTAAGAGTGGTGACCTGCAGGGAGTCTCACGCTGGTTCAACTCCATTCTGGGGTGAACAGGATGGCTGACAAACCTCTCAGCTTGTTTTTGTGACCGCTATTTTTTTTTCTCCCCCCCACTAGCACTTGTTTTTCCCACTACCAGGCTCGTTTTCTGTGGAAATGACTCCAAAGTCCTTATTTTTCTGGCGGAATTGTGGCGGGCTTAAACCTGTGTGCTTTTGCGTTACCTAATTTTTTGGTGTAAAAATACACAAGACTTTGTGTGGAATATGTGAACCCCGGGCAAGGAAAAAAAAAACAGGTTTGGCCATGATGGCTTTGTTTCTTGTTTATCTTGTAGAAACTGATACCAATCAGTTTAAATTTTCAGTCCTTTCAGCACAAATTTCTGTTATTTCCTTAGGTGTGCTGATATGAACGCTTGTTTTTTGAATATGTTTCGCTTCCATGAAAATGTCGGGGGCCATGTGACTCTGCCACTGTGTCAGTATCTAACAGGAAACAGCATGTTTATTAGAACTGTACATACCCAGTAGCACAATTTGCCATTCTTTCTCTTTGCACAGTGAGTGTTGCAGAACAAGGTGAGTGGTAAATGAGTCTAAATAAAAGAGACAGTACGTTCATTGTATGGCACATTTTACGCCTAAAGTAGTCTTTATCATTCTCTAAGGTTTCAAACATTTGAGCTACGTTTCATATGCATTGATTTAAAACATTTCTCTCAGCCTATTGAAATGCTTTCCACACATATGTGCCAGAAAGCTGCTTAAATCTCAGATCTGCAACAGATTTTACAGTGGTGTGAGGTGTATTCATAGAAGTTTACAAGTTTCCGCAAGTCCGGTTTCTGGTGTATTTTTATACCAGACAGTACAATGTTGTCCCTACTCTAAAACATCAGAGACAACTCATGTATTTATCAAAGCCTTCATGAGGTTAAACGGGTGTGTTGGAGCAAGCAAAACACAAATGTTGGCTTGCAGGGTAAGAGATTGGGAAAACTTCAGATTAGCAAAGGGAAATAAAAATAAAAAAAAATAATAATAAAATTTAGCCAGAAAATTACTTTGTAAATGGGTTGCACTAAAAATGTGATTAAAATACTGATCTCAGTTTGTTTCTCAATGCAATTTGACTTAAATGCAGCATGACTTCTGCAGCATTTGCAGAAAAAGGGTGCCACTATTCCCCCAATTCACTGCGACCAACTAGCGCAGAGATTGAGTCTCCAGAAAGAAAAGGGGAGAAACAACGTTGGAAAACTTTGAGTGGGTTTTAAAATGACTAAGAAGCCCACTAGTAGTGAGAAGAACCCAATATTTTTTAAGCAAATGGTTAATATTATGTACTTAATATTCAATTCCCAATTAATAAATAAATGACTAATAAAAGTATAAAATTAATGAATGTGGTGAGTGAGTCATGGCTGCACTTGCAGCTGCATTCAAAACTTGCCAGTGACGCATTAGAGTGCATTTATCAAGACTGATTTTCACCCACATGTGGCTTATCAGTCTTCTTCAACAGAAGAACAGAAACATTTCCACAGCTATTATAATATTAATCTGGCATTAATATTGCTGGTTTTAACATTTTCCTTTAACGTTCAATTCAAAATGCAGATGAGCAGTCATTTGCTTTGAAAAGGTGGCTACTGTAATCTGCTATAGTAATTTAAGAACTTAATAATAATAATAATAATAATAATAATAAAAACAATATCTTTAATTTATATAGTGCCGTTCCAGAGTTCAAGGACGCTTTACAATAGTAATACAATAATGCATAAACAATGAACAGTCAATGGACAAACACAAAAAGTGAAAAACAATGAACAATCAAACACAAAAAATGAAAAACACCGTACAGATAGTACAATCATTGAGGGCAAAATGCAAAGCAACACATTAAGACAAATAACACTGAGAAAACGATACGTTTTAAGTTGAGATTTGAACTCTGAGATAGATGTGATGCTGCGAAGAGTCAGAGGGAGTGAATTCCTTAATAAATATACATATAACTTAATAAATATACATATTGTGTACATATTATTAAATAACTTAATAAATATACATATCGTTTCTTACAAAATTTGTAAAAGACAAAAAAAGACCCATTATTCCTAAGTCATCATGCAGCCCTATGCAAGTATCTGATGTTGGCTTCTTCTAGTTTTGCCCTGAAGTTATAAGGGTAATATAGCTAACAAGTAATAGAAACCAGTGTCACATGATGATGATTTTTAAAAATACCAGCTGTGAGCCTTTGAGCACGGCTCTAAAGTATCAACTACTCAGCTTTTTTGCTTTGATAGGATTCTGGCGGATGCTAATATATGCCTGGAAGATGAATAAATGTAATACAAAAAAAAGTGGAGATAGAGAGAAACATTTGTTGACGATTATCAGAATTGGACCTTCATCTGTCTTTGTTACCTGTCAAGGGCCAGTTGAACTTGAGTTGTGCACAGAAATCTGGCCCAGAATGTGTTATATAAGTGTTTGTTGTAAGAAATGCTGCAGGGAACACCTGGCATTGCTGATGTCTAAGTAACCACGCCCTCAGCTCACCTGTAATGCCCCTCTGGATTGATGAAGGAAACGAGACACTCTTACACTGTTTCAAACATGCATCAAAATACATCCAGGAAATTCTGTTGTCATGTGATTGTCATTGCCCTGTCTGCTTCTTTTCCTGGACGTCTCATAAACATACCTCTGTGCCCCAGAGTGTCTTATCTCAGAGCAGCATCGCTCTCAAGCCCGCTTGTCTGTACTTGTTGGCGTGTTCCTAAGAATGTTTGGATATTCAGTATTATGCAAAAATACTGCAGCGCTTTCATAATCTGAACCTAGCAAAAAATCAGGAAATACATTCTCAGCAGATCTTTATATGCTGCCTGCAAGCCATATCGGTCTCTCAAGCTAAAATAATATTGTGAAAATTGATAGTGAAAAATGAACAGTTGCACCATAATGGGAAAGGATCGTTGACAATTCTGCTGGTGTATGTGTGTGTTTTAGTAGCGCCGAACAATATGAAGATAACAATATTATGATAAATTATGTCACAATATATTTTTCTGAGATTTCACGAGTATCTCAAGATCTTTTTGTTCGCTTGTTTGTTTGAAGGTAGCTGATTAGATGCTAGGTTTTTTAAGTTTTATATCTAAAAATATTTACATTTTACATATTACAAAAATGTCCTCCTCAGTGGTAAATAATTATTACTTTAAAAAAAATATATTTTGTTAAAATTAATTAAAAGTATCAACTAAGTTTTTATAATTGCTTTTCTTTGTATTACAGTTTTTGCAGTTTGTTAGCAAACTTATGTATCTTGATATGATGTTGTTGTCATATCAGCTTTTCCTCGTGTTTAGTAAAATCTTGTTCTGCATATGTAGATTAGAAGTGCCTGCGCACGCACACACGCATTCAAAAAACAAATGATTTTCAGCTACAGCAGTGTCAGATAACTTGCGTCATCAGCTCTGGCTTCCACACTGGGACCACCCTCTCAGCTCTTGATGGAAAACCTGTGGAATTCCACATTACGTAACAGTGGGAAAGACACTCGCTGAAGAATCAGTGCGTATCTTTTCCTGGCTGCCAGGACTGAGTAGGCTTCACTCCAGCATAGACCATTTACATCCGGCCACCCAGTCACCCAGAACTTTACGGGCCTGCATATCTCTGTCATAATCTCTTTTATGATCTGGGTTCATGAGCTGAAAGATACTTCAGGAGATGTATTGGCTACTTGCTTGTACTTGTGTCGTAACATGGTTGGTGTGTTATTGGCTCATGATTACTGAGGCCAAGCTTTCAGTGTGACCTCTCAAAACTGTGTCAAGGCATTGTCCAGCACCTTTCCAGCATTGGATCCAAACACCTGTTCTTCATTTTGTTATTGCGTAGATAATAGTGAACTGCTGAAAGACCTGGCCAAGAATAGTCTGTTTCTGACTGACTGGCTCTCCCTTGTTTTAATGTGCACCAAACTGTGCAGACAGTGCCATCTGGGGACCATCAGTGACCAAATATTTTGTTTGTCAATGTCCTCCCCCCCATGATATCAACAATTTTTTTTCGGTGTCAATTCTTAATTCTGTGTAACTGATTTTATAAAATTTCTTGCTGCTACCTTGCTAGCTAAGTGTTCCTCACAGATGTTTTCTGAATGGGGTTTAAGACTAACCATTAAATTAAAGCAGTAACCTCAGCCCCATATATAGGTGATTGATTGATTTAAAGCAAGGTTTAGAAAGTCTGTATGTACTACAGATCATAGTAAAGGAGTGTGTTTACTCTTAAAAAATGATTTTGGGAATAATTTGTTGAGATTTAATGCATGTAAGTAATATGATAATGAGAAAACTCTGGGTCCACATGAGACAGCCAATAACTGGATTTCACTTAAGGAAAGGGACATAACTTGGTATTCAAACTCTTGTTAAAAACATGGAATCAATATGATGCTGTTCTTTAAAGACTGGCTGCGTTCGAAATCATGTACTGTGACACTACCTACTGCATTCAATTCAGTACCTACTGGTCAGCTGTTGATACAGTATGTATACAATCTGGACAGCCACCATGTTGGCGTTGTCATGTGACCTACAACTTAAAAAGAGCCGACACGCTGCCTTCCACCATTTTTGATTCTGACACCTCTTCCGCCCCAGTCTTATGGAATAACCCATTGGTTCCACTGCAGAATCTCAGTGGAAACAGTAGGTCATCCGGGTATTTCTCACCTACTGTTTTATAAATACTGAGTATTCGGACATACTACTCGTTTGATATACTGCTTTTCACCTACTATATAGTAGGGTAGTAGGGATATTCAGATGCAGCCATTATCTCTATGGTATTAAATAAAATAAAAGGGGGCACGGTGGATTAGTGGTTAGTACATTTGCCTCACACCTCCAGGGTCAAGGGTTCAATTCCTGCCGTGGTCATGTGTGTGCAGGGTTTGCTTCGGGGGTTTCCTCCGGGTACTCTGGTTTCCTCCCCCAGTCCAAAGACCTGCATTGTAGGCTGATTTGGCATGTTCAAAAATGTCCGTAGTGTGTATATGTGTGCACGATTGTACCCTGTGGTGTCAAGTAGCCTTGTTAATTGCTCAAAATGTTGTAAATGTCATTGTTTGTATAAAGAAAAATGTGAACTGTAGTTTTACACATTTTGTAGGGAGAGAAGAACAGATATTATGAAGGTTATAATTTGGCATGTCATTTTAACCAGGATTTAGGTTTAGAGCATCTACATGCTAAATATGCTATAATATTTAGGACAGTATCAGGATTCCAGCAAGTGATCGAAGCCTGAAATGGCAGTAGATTAACACCATATGTAGCAGTAAATGACTTGCTGCCATTACAAGGATCACAGTTTTCTGATTAATGGTTTAATTATATGCACCTAATTATACAGTTGGATTACCTCAGAGAATAATCAGTTGTTGTTTTTTCTCCAATATTAGCTAGCTAGTACTTTTGTGGGATGATGGTGATCCTTAGTTATTAATTCATGTTAGATGCTTCCAAATATATCCAAGTCCTTTTGCCCACTCTGAAAGCAGCTAACATATTTTTAGAAAATGACAACATTAGCAGTTATGAATGATTAGCTGGCTTACAACCTAGCAGTGAAAGGTTCTCTTCACAATCATGTTTCTTATTCCACAAGGGTTGTAGGCGAGCATTTTTATATAAGAAACAACATCTATTTAAGAACATGAGTACAGCTAGCAAGTATAACTCCAGACCTATTGTTAAGTTAGATCAGAGTTAGCAAGTTTACCTGTAGCCAGTAGTAATTTGTTTTTGACAGCTAACTGTAGCCGTTTTTACAGGCTGCAAATACAGTCTAGCTAAACTACCTGTGCCTAGCCTGATATTTACAAAGGAAACCCACTGATCTGAGCCATGTTCACATCTTTGTGTTACATGTTTGACTCATGTAGAGGAGGCTGTACTGCATTACCCACACATCTTGCAACATTTCAGCCTGTCAACAAAAATAAATGACAGTTTGCAGCTGCGCTCACTGACTCTGTGGGGTTTTTGTGGGATTTTAGTACATGTGTGCATGGCATTGTGGGTAATTTGGTCTGTTTCCAGCCTTGCCTGCTCTGTACCTGCCTTGTTGTGTAAAATGCGATACAGTGGAGGCTGCATACACAGAGCCGGCTCTTACTTCACTTCCTGTTCCTATTTTAGTTGGGCTTGGCCCCGCTGCACAGCACAGGATTATGGGCCGGCAAAATGGCTGCATTCCAGTGGCAGGGTCTGTAAGAGGGAGAGAGATGGTGAGCAAGAGGAGCTTTAGTGGGGCCTCTAGAGGGATTCTTTTGCGCATAGAGTTCCAGTTGAGCTGCAAAACTCTATTTAGGACATGCTCTCATTGTCTTGAGCTTCTTTTCTGGCCTTTGTGCTGTTATGGAATGAATCGATCTGACCTCATTTAGAAGGGTTTTGGGTTTTTGTATAGTGTGTACTATTAACTATTGTTATAACTACTAATAATAGCTACTAAAAGAGATAATGTATTGTGTATATATTAGTTTTATAATCATTAATAGTTTTTGACTATTAGCTTTTAACAAATTTTATAGTTTTCTTTTGATAATGATAAAAGAGGTACTGATAAAGAAATAATTGTTTGAAATGCCAACAGATAATTTACAAATTGAAGTAAAAATGCCCTTAGGGTTCCTTGTGTACATTTTTTTCCCTCTTGATTAGTTTTGAATAGAATTAAATTTGGGTTTTGGTCAATTTAGCCAAGAATGTGGTTTATAAAATTGATGCCTTTATAAAGCCTACATTTTATAATAATAATAATAATAATAATAATAATAATAATAATAATTTGTGATCAAACTCTTAAATTGCTCTGTGTAAAAGATTAGATATATCTATTTAAGATAAAGCACACAGTTGAAGCAATCATAAATGGATTAAAGATAAATCTCTGAAAATTACTACATATGAAACAAGTATATTTAATCAGACAAAAATAAAATAAATCAGATAACTTTTTTTTTTTTTTTTTTTTTTTTTTGGCGCAAGACCATGGTTGAAGGTATTTGGACTATGCCATATGCTTGCAAACCTGGATTAAAATGTTGTGGTAACGCAGCTGAACCCGCTACCCCTCTTACTCCCAGCCGCTGGTGTGGAACACGTTGTTAGATTGTAAAAGGTGATCACATATCACAGTCATTAGATCAGATGTTCAGTGGCCTCTAACTGCAACGGATTAGCAGTCGATAGACTAGACTTTTAAAAATGTCTCGGATCAGATACCTTCTCAGATACCTCAACTTGAACTTGAACCTTTAACTGTGTACTGTATACAACTTACACTGAGACTGATTGACTTGGGTGGAGCGGCACCACCTTCAGAAAAAAAAAAAAAAAAACCTGCAACCTGCATTATCATCGTCCAGAACACTGTCTAACATGGAGGATCACAGCATCACATACATCCACAAGTGACTGCAAAATGTGTAATAAAGCTCAGTGTATTTCGAATTCAGTTTATGCATTTTGAATTGTTTTATGTCTTTTTTTTTTATGGACATGGTCAAATCAGTTTTGTTGAGTATATTTGCACAAGACAAACATTTGGCTAGGCTGGATCAGACACACAACAAAGTTTTGTTTTGCGTTTCCGTTTATGGCCTGAACAGAGTGCGCTATATATATATATATATGGAGAGTGCCATCATTGACTACTGTCAGCAGCTGCCTGTCTTTTGCTATTTAAAGATCTGATATGTAACATCAGAAGAGTCAACACAGAGAGGAGCATGATGTTTCTTCACAAGGTTTCATCTCAGGTCTCTTCCTTCAGTCATGCCTTACCGTTACTGTCCATTCATGGTGGACAGGATTCCGATCAGCACTGCCATGTTGTCCTACAACCTATAATAAGGTCTGCCAGGTTCTCGATGGAAGACATTTGACATGTCCTGTGAAGAGACAGTAAAAGACCACACACACTTAGAGATCTCGCGTACTTTTATGGAGACCAAACAACTCCCCTATGACCCCAGGGAGAGGTTGAATCAGGCCAAGGTTTATTATGTGGATTAAGGGGTGATTAAATCCAATACACCTTCAACTAGGCTCGTCTGTACCAGACAGTTAGTTCAGTGGGGTAATACTTGCAAAACTACACAATGATTGATTAGTTTAGAATTATTAGATTAGTATATATTCTAAAATGATTGGAATATATATATATATATATATATATATATATATATATATATATATATATATATATATATATATATATAATATACTATACTGCCTTGTTAATCTGCCATGTCATGTTGTAGTGATGTCTCGTTGTGTAGTTTTGCAAATATACAGATGAGCCTAGTTGAAGTTTGACCGGCAGGCTAATCTTTCCTGCTGACAGGACCTCTTCCATCTTGGTTGCAGTTGACAAGATTTTGTGTTGCCAAAGGCCAGCACTTGTCACCGTTCGCCTGCCTTACATGCTGTTCCTCCAGAGCCAAACATAGGTCGCTAATCGGAAGGATTCCCCGTAATGTCTCACTATTCACTGAACTCCTGTTTTCATTTGCTCTACTTGCTGACAAATATCCCGGTTATTAGCAAATAATGCTGAGGTATGTGAGATAATTTTGGCACGGAATGAGTGACTAAGATGAAATATGTTGTTATTGTGGGAATGCAGGGAGTGGAGGGAATACTGCATGTGTTTAGGATCCTGTGGGTGTGGTGAGCATATGTTTTCAATTAATGACCGCTGTCTATGGCTTTACCCTTTTTAAAATGAATAGCATACAGCAAAATTTCAAGGCAACTGTTCACCATTTTGATGTAAAAAAATAAAATAAAATAAATAAATAAAAAAGCATAATAGACTTTGATATTTCTAGGAAAGTATTTATCATACATTTTTGCATATATGGTCAGTCCCTCCAGGAGTTTGAGATTTTGCAATGGCAGAAATGAATGCAAATTCAAACAAACTTTTTTTTTTTTAATATTCAGAGGAGCTTTTTTTTTTTTTCAAAATTATGGCAGATTTTCCGCAGATTTGGGCCAAGACTCGTCATGTGACATCATCACAACGTGCATTCAGCCAAAGCCCTCTTAGATTCATGTATGAGTACAGCTAAAAGGTTGCATTTACCAACAAACATCACTACTGAAGGCTGTGCAAACAATTTCATGCAGTTGCAATTTCAAGTAGTTTTTTGCAAAAAAGCACAAAAATCTCGCATCGCAAAATCAAGAATTTTTGGCTGCAACAATCACCAAAAAAAAAAAAAAAGGAAAAAAGTGAAATCCTGTACGGACTTTGCTTTTGAACACAATAGTTTACAGTTTAGTTACCTTTGTAGTTGATATCTACAGCTGTAGAAATAGGATTGTTGTCTTCTCTAATTACAGTGAGGAAGCATTTATGTTGGGAGAAAACCTTTTTTACTGTTTGTCTAAATTTTGTTGTGTCGGGTTTTTTGTTTGTTTTTTTGCTGTGAGAATGTGCAAATGTGCTATTGCATCTGTATGGTCGAATCAGGTTTTGTTTTGTGATCATTTTGTTGTGTCTCTCAGCAATAGTAGCAATAGAAAATTACAGATTGCTCTAAAGAAATGTGCTAAATGATTTTGAATCATGTTGCTGCATGTTGTGGTGTTTTGAATTTGTCGTTTCTGTGCTAACAAAATACAAAATGAATCTCATGTAACGTGTAAGTAAATACCTCTTTCCAGGATTGATGTTGATATTTGATTTGTTTTTGTCCAGGTGCTCCAGTACATGTGACGTCAAATTCAAAGAAGCCCCGCAACCGTGGCTTTTTCCACAGCCTGTTCTGCTGCCTATGCCATGATGAACCAGATCACCTGCCTGTCAATAACAATGCACCACTCCTGGTGGAAGAGAATGGAACCATCTCAAAAGTAAGGCATTGTCAGAGATTTCTTCAACGTTTTAATCAAAAGTGGCTTTCTTGCCTCAGTCTTTCAGTGTTCTGCTCTGAGGCTATGGGGCAGTCTGATCAAGAGCCACATGGTCAGAAGTGTGAGTGAAGAAACCGAAGCCTTGTTTTTGCTTTGCACAACCTTTTACCTGTTTACATCGTAATTCTCAATGGCCAGTGACCACATATCATGATGGTGGTCATCAATCATACTGGAATTGACTAAATCACTGTTTCCATTGCCTAACCAAAGATTAAATCCTATTTACTCTATTTAATCTATGTACGTTAAATGGAATGAGTCTGTATAATTTGTAAAATAGCAGTAGAATGTAACCCATATGTTTTTGTGTCTTGGCATAATACAAATCTGCCCATTACTCAATTGAACTCCTTTCTTGGAAAATAACATGCCAGTTAGCAACTAGTAGCGGATCAGGTGGTCAAGACGGTGCTGGGTGTCTGTTTCAGATTTATGCCTTACTTCAGCTTTTAATAGTGATTTGATATTCTGGGAGTTATTTGTCACATCTCTGAAGCCCCCCAAAATAAATCTGTAGGTCTCCTGAAGGCGGGCTGAAGCACAGGCAGGATTTGGAGGTGTTGCTCTGATCCGCCTGTCATGTCAATGTGTGCACTACTGCTGATTGTCCCAGGCAGCCTGCAGGCTCAACAAATTTACAAACTCCCACGAGTTTCCTCTGCAGGCAGACGTAGCCAACCCGCGTCTGCCCTCTGGGGTCTGCACACTTTGCAGGGCAAGCAAACCTGTTGCAGAATGTCTGGAGTGTTTTATGGCTTCTGAGCTGTGCAACTTACACAAGGACACCAAGTCACTTGTGGAGAGCAATATCACCAAATACTTGGAGTCGTCTGCCTTTTTTAGGAGGGAGCACACTGAAGCTAATATGCCAGCTGAACTCTGTTTTGATCCTTCAAAAGTCTTACAGCAAGACTGTCCTACAAAGGAGAGTAAGTCTTTGGAAAATGCAACAGAATCGAGCATGATTTCTGCAGAACAGAAAACATCTGTTGGTTTTACAGTGCACCAGAATGTTTCTGGACTAATGCAGCCTGATGGAGATTATAGTGAAAATGGACAGATCCTTGGAGAATTAACGGAGCAGGACGAACTGGATTGTTCTGAGAGCAGCAGTCTGTCTGAATTCGACATGGAGCACAGTGAGTCTTTTTCAATAAGCAGTGTTGTTGTCCACTCGATTGAAAACAATGACTGCTCTGAATATAACATGGAGTCTAACATTAGTGAACAAACTGTAATGGAGGAACACGAACCAGAGGCGTTTACCTTATTTGAGGTCATGCCTGATCTTTGTATGTATTATGAACAGGTAGATACTGAAATCCAAGAGGTTGTTTTATCAGACCTAGAAACACTTTCTGAGCATGACACTGAATCTGAACAACTGTCAGAAGAGGACAGTAGTGATGAAGATTCTGAAGAGATCAGTGTTTCAGATGTGTATGAGCAATATAGAGAACAAGATCAAAATGCTGTATTTGAACTGGATAAAGAACCATGCAGATCCTTTGAACAATGTGAGCTTAAAAATCAAAACATGCCCTGTGAATGCCATACCACACATTTTGAATCTTCTGAAATGTGCCAGGCCTCTAAAGAAAGCATGCCAGCTGGACTCTCTGGGTCCCTTGAGCAGCAAGCACCTGCCGGACAAATAGAAAACACATATGACAGCGAGTTAACTGCAAAAAACAGTCAAGGATCCTGTACAGACTCATTTGAGAACTTAGTTCAAAGCCAGCTCTCCAACGACTTTGCTGAACTGACGTTGGAGCAGAATCAGAGCTTTGAATATTATACTGAACAGGATTATAGCCAGCTGTCTTTATATGAACTTGAGTGTGTTAAGACGCTAGAACAATGCTCAAGTTGTGGAAAATACTTTGAGAAATGTGAAATTCCTGAACAGTGCGAGCCCTCTGAGCCTGCTCAGAATTCTGAAGACTCGCAACAAAGCGAATCTTTTGAAAACTCTCCTGAATTGTGTGAGGCCTTTGGAACACAGTGCTCTGTGTTTCACACCTCTGAACTCCCTACAGAAAACCCTCCTATAGAATGTAACACAAGTGAGGTCAGAAAGCAGCCAGAGTGTGATATGATGTTTTTCGGATCAATGGAAACCTTTGAGGCTCATTGGCTCTCACAGTTTCTTGCTGCTGACTGTCACCAAAATAATACCTTTGAAAAGCAGGAAGCTGAGGACCTCAATGTTGCAATCAGTGAGTCAAGTAATGAATTACTCCCCTGTGACAGTAATGCTGAAGCTGAACCTGTAATCGAACCCCTGGATACCTCCACTGACCAGAGGACACTTTGTGGAGAGTGCGAGATGAGAGAAAAAGTGCAGCTAAAATATGACATGTGCTCTCAGCTGTTTGAACTTTGTAACATTAAGGCTGGAACATTTGACCTTGAATATGATGAAAGCAGAGCTGGAGAGTTGGTTGTCAAAGGAGCATCAATAGATGAATGTAGTGAAGAGGAATATGCTGACTGTATTGATAGCAAAAGCCAAGGCAGTGCTGAAACAGATGAGTCATTTAGAAGTTTCATTGATGAGCCTGAGGAGATCGATCCTGTTCAAACCGATGATTGCAAACCTATACATGATCTCCCTGAGAAAGGTGAATGTTGTACTAGACACAGACAGGAGTCACATGAGGTCATTGATGGCCTTAGTGATACCCCTGATTCATATACAAACGATGGAGTAGAAGCACACAATAATACTCAGGAATCCTGCTCTGAACCAGAAACTTTAGGAAAAGAAATATATAAAACATATGCAGAGGTACTTTGCTCTGGACTATGCATAGAAACCGTTCAAAGCCCTAAACCCTGCCTTGAACATGCAGTGCCCATTGATGAAGATTATGGGCTTAAACTTAATGATGAAGATACCACAGCTCATGTTGTGGAAGACCAGGACCCTGAAGTCTTCTTTAAAGATAAAAAGATTGTTGAATCTTGTAGGGAAATGATTGTGCTGGACCCCTCTGAGAGTGCAGGTGAAATTTGTGGACTTCCCACTGTGGATGAAAGCATTTACAAGAGAGATACCTCAGATCCCTGTTCTATTCAGAGCACATGTTATGAACAAGAAATCTCTACCCTTGAAATGTATGCTGAAGATGACATTACAGAAATTGAGGTCTCTGAAAAGTTCACTGAGGTTTCCAGACCCGGAGAAAAGGAAGTTAAACACGACCTCGTTTCTGAGACAGGACCGGAGAAAAGTGAAAGTGGAAATAAAAATGAAGCATGCTGGTCTAACTTGATTGATGATGCCCAAATAAAAGAAGAAAATGAGTTGGAAGTTACAGATGAAACTGAGGGAGATCATGGACCTTGCTGTGATGAGATAGAAACATGTGAAGATTTAGATACATTTGTATTTGCCTCTGAAGTTGTAGCTGATGTTGAAAAATGCAATGAAGTTGTAGCTGATGTTGAAAAATGCAATGAGTTCAATGCAAGTGAAGATCCCCAGAATGGCGCCCATGACTTACTGATTGAGCAAAATGCCATCGAGCTGCAATCAGACAAAGATCCTCTCAAAGATCCAGAGCCTCCAGGGTGTTGTAATATATCATTAGATCTAACAGATACAACAGAGCAAAAGGATGACTTTCCACCTCAAAGTAAGTGCAGCGAAACACTGGACAAAATAATACATCAAATTGTGCCAAGCAAACCGACCGAGCACAGTGAGCCAGACGACTTTTTTAATCTAGCTGGTGAAAACACAACCTCTGAGCAGATCGAAGCTTCCGAGGACACGGAGGCATCCGACGATGAGGATTACTCCGAGTCCTGCGATTGTGATTTCTGTGTGCAGTCTATAGAGCAGGTACAGTGCTTTAGATTCCCATGTGCTGCCGTAAACGAGGTAGTGCTCAGCGCAACTTGTTTGTAGCTGGCATTCTTTAGAACTTCAAAGCATGATCTGTAATATTTGGTGTTGTAAACGCATGGGTTTTGCCAGCAGAGTGGTATGACGAAAGCGTGTGTTCGGCTTGTGCTTGCCATTGTAGTATATCTGTTCAAAGTATCGAACAGCGCTAGACTTTTAAATGTGTGATGACTTTACAAAATGTGTGGTGAGCACGATGGCATCAAAACTTAAATACGGTAAGCAGCAGCAAAAATAAAAGAAGCCCCATCCTGTGTTACGGCTCTTATTCCATGCCATGTGGCTTGTTATTTAAGTCTGGGGCTGTGAAAGATTTGATTTAGTGGCCCCTTCTCAGCACACTAATGATCTCTGACATTTTTGAGTGACTGTTTGGAGCTGGGTTTTCCGTATGCATGTATATTATATCCTATTTTAGGAAGTGAGAGTGTTTCGGTCATAAGCCCTATGTGCCTTTGGCGCCTTTTGATCAAGAATCAGCTGGCCTTCAGAAGTGTAATCGCACCCCAGTAGCATACAGTCACACGATCTTGGCTGAAGAATGAAACCAGTCAAAGAGCTTCCTTATGCCGCCTCATGGTCACTCGCTTCCATAACCTGGCTTATTCACCCATAACACCAGATATGTTTTTCCTGTTTATTGCTCAGACCTGCTGTATTTTATCTATAAAATACAACATTGACCTAACGCTTAACTCTAAAATGTTCAACATAACTGCTGTTTAACAATTTCAACCTGATTTCTATTATTTGCTTGTGTTTCATGCTTAGAATGCTTATAAAAAGTGTAACATTGGTTTATTCCATAGTGGGTTGTCTAATAAAACTATTAATTTACCTCAACTATCTGTTCACAGGTGCCAGCCAAGCCACTTCTTCCCCAGATTAAGTCTAAAGATGTAGGGAAGATTTGCGTAGTGATTGATCTGGATGAGACGCTAGTGCACAGTTCATTTAAGGTAAACTAAATGTTATTTGCCTATAGCCACTTTTTCAATGTTGGCACACGAGCTCAAGCCAGTATGACACCTTTACAGCATGGTCGAGTGAGCACGTGCGTACAGTGGTTACGGGATCCGATGTGGTGTCGGATATCTCTACGTCACCATTTATCAAACTTAACTCCGTCGTCAAGGAGTTTCATAGG
This sequence comes from Cranoglanis bouderius, assembly GCA_023630585.1. Taxonomy (NCBI): domain Eukaryota; kingdom Metazoa; phylum Chordata; class Actinopteri; order Siluriformes; family Cranoglanididae; genus Cranoglanis; species Cranoglanis bouderius. The sequence continues at coordinate 9,512,636 of CM042535.1, forward strand.
ATTAGGTAATGGATATGTCTGTACAAATAGGATTTCCTCTGCTACTGGAAAATATGTATAAGGAAAGTGTTCACATGCCAAGCAACACAACAACTTCCTCAAATGTAGCATCTTGAGTTTGACTGCCAGGGATGCAGTGGGAAGCACATAAAATCAATAAGGTCCCAAGTGTAGACATGGTTCTGGTCAATTAACCTTACGTATTGATTTCCATGCCACTCATTTACCGGGAGAGTGCAATAATGTATATGAATGAAGGTCAAAGTGTTACTTGAGCTGTCTTAAATCTTTAAAGTATTACGAATCATCGTTCTTTACCTCTCCACCAATAGCTGGTGTGTGGTGGGCGTTCTGGCTTACTATGGCTGCCATCGCATCATCCAGGTGGATGCTACAGACTGGTGGTGGTTGAAGAGACCCCCCCCCCCCCCATACTATGTAAAGTGCTTTGAGTGCCTAGAAAAGCGCTATAAAAATCTAAGGAATTATTATTATTATTATTATTATTATTATTGTCATATTAAAAAATAATTGGAATTGGATTTATTAGTATCTTGTTAGTATGATGTTTGCTATTTAGTTTAATGCACAAATAGCTGTATGCACTAGAACTGATTTTATGATTCTTTTATTAACTTTTAATTAAATATTGTCTCTCTCTGCTCTGTATTAAAATGATTGGTAGCTCCAGCTACATTACTGCAATAACAAAACATCAATAGATGTATGTGTTCTCTAAAACCTGGCTAAATAATGAAGGCTTTGAGCTCCCACGGCGCCAAACCCAAGTCTTAAATCCTACATACGTTTATTATTGCATTCTATCTAGGATCTTTATTCTTATGTTCCTAATCTTCACTTGGTTCTATTTTGTATAAAACATCTTTTAAGTGAGAGAGATCCAGAAAGCCTTGTTTTTTTTTTTTGTTTTTTTTTTGGGGTTTTTTTCCTGCTGAGTTAAATTGCATTTCAGCGAGCAGGTATGTGAGGCTTTAATGAAAAACAGAGTGAAGTGTTCTTTTCCATGGTGTGGTGTTGACGATGACACTGTACAATTGTGTCACTGATGACAGTTGGGCGTGTTAGCAATGCCACTTCCTTTTCTTTAGGTCTCTCCATTACCTCAGTAAGAGTATGTTTGTTTTGCAGTGCAGTCTTGGACTGATATTTATCTCGTTGCTCGTTGAATTGTGGTTTGGCTGTGCATTCTTTTCACTTACTGTTATGATTGACTAGCTAAATGTTACTTCACAGTCTATGAATGTAGCCCATGGTGCCCTACACCTCACTAGCACATACTCCTGATTAACCGAACTATTTAAGATGTTTTAAAAGCCGTTATACATTTCCGTGGTTGAGGTTGTAGGGTACGTTTTTCAGAATGACTCGCTCACGTGCAGCTACATATAAAACACACACACACACACACACGGCACAATAGCATGGTACAGCCATGGTACACTACAGATAAATGGTGCATTTCATAAAGATGTACATAAATTGCTGATAAGTAAATTGAAAATCTTACTATAATGGGGGCATGAAAAGGGCATGAAAACTACTTGCCTGATCTTGTGCTTCTAAAACATTTTCAATTAGTGATTATAAGAAAATGAATATCTGTCTGTCAGTCTAATCTATCAAGCTGTCTTCTCTATCTAGCTAATCAATCTATTTAGTTGGACAGTCTATCTATCTATTCCCTTATCTTAACTCGTATCTATTTTATTTTATTGTATTTTTTCTGTCTGATCTATCTCTCTTTATTTGCTCCCTGAACTAACTGGGCTGTCTTATGTTTTTCCCTGTAACAGCCAGTGAACAATGCTGATTTTATCATTCCGGTGGAAATTGATGGAGCTGTACACCAGGTAAGACCTGAAACATCAGTTTTGTACCAGTTTCACTTTCTGTTCTTTTTCTCATCGAATGTTCAAATATCAAGACCATGGCATTATACGGTTCTAGTATAGAATTCTGTGATTTTAAGATTGTTAAAACTTTGAGCTACAATCAATAAAGGCAAAGTTGATACTTTTTAAAAATACTTTGTGGGACATTTTTACACCAAAATATTGACAACTTCAATGGCATGTAAAATAACATTTAATTTTTTTTTTTTATTTTATTATTATTATTTTTTTATTTATTTATTTTTTTTCTCCAGAAAACTCAGAACCTTAATTCAAAGGTCTCAATATTATGATGAATATAATGTATCATAAAGATGTCTTCAAGTATTGTAATAAATTTTTTTAACCATAATGGTCATCTCTATTGGTTAATTCCTATTTGAACAGTGAAGCAAAAACACAGGATCCTATTTCCATTTTGGCAGAAAGAATATCAATCAAAACTCCAACGTTTTGGTGCATTATTATTGTAACATGTATTGTATGCATTTTAACACATTTTCTTTATTGTAAAAAGGTGTTCACTGAGATAAATGAGGTGGGCAGTTTTTTTTTTTTTTTTTACAAAAAAAATAAAATTAGCAGCTTGTAAAATGTTCATCAGTCATTATGTCATGGAATAAAGCGCTTGATAAACATATCATATTGAATGGAAATTGATGGAGTGTAGGTTGTGTGTAGTAAATCCTAACTAACTTCACCTGATGTACAGTATGTATATTGGTATAAAGACAACAAGGGCAGGTTAAAATCTCATTATACTTGTTCATGATGGTGCTTAGTGCAGCTGCTATATAGATATGAGACTGTAGAATAGAATTAAATGAGAAGACCTCCTGCACTAAATAATGCACTTGTGAATAAGTGCACAAGTGCCTTTCCTGTGTTAAGTGCATATTCTTCACACATCAGATATAGTATCGCTTTTAATAGCATCATGCCATGTAGTAGTTCAGAACACCTCAGCCATGAGTTTTTCTATGTTATTGTAAGGTGTCTCACACCAGTGTGCTACCTGACAGCTTCATGGCCTTCTCTGTTGATGGCTGTGAGCAGCGGAGGGCTATTTCTGTGCCCTGATGAAATGGCGCAAGCATGAGCGGCTACACCAGAACCCACCGCACTTTAATCTGTGTCCAGACTCATCCCTGTGCTTCCAGGTCCTGGCAGTGTGACACCCCAGGGCCCCTTTTATGGACAGAACCAGCCCCAGTCTGGAAGACAGTTACCGGCTTTGGCCTGATTCAAGTAATCCAGGATAGGCTTGTGATGTCGGGAAAGCCTATTCAGGATCACTTGGTTCAGGAACAAGTCCACCTGCTTCAAAAAAAAATTAATAAAAAATTGGCTGACCTTGCTGTAACCATTTTATGAGCAATCATAAATTTACATATTGTTTGATGGTGCTATAAAGTGGCTCTTGTGCCAATCTGTGTTTATTTGCCAATCTGTCATGTGTAGTTGTTGATTTACATTATATACTCCAGTGACTTGATTCAGTGTCAGATTGTTTTATATTCTTTTGGCCAAATGTTTTAGTGCTTGCTATAAAATTCAGACTTCAGTAGTGGTCGCTTCTGTAAGGCGGTAATGTCATATATTACTGTGCAAAAGTTTTAGGCACATGCAAAGAAATGCTGTAGAGCAAAGATGCCTTAAAAATAAGGAATACAAAAAAATACCATAAACAATAGTAAATGAAACAAAGTCAATATCTGGTGTGACAAAAAAAAAAAATTAATAAAAAAAAAATAGTAGTCTCTGGTACAATTTGTGCAGTTTTATACAGAAATGAGCTGGTAAGTTTTATTGAGCATCTTGCAGAACCAGCCACAGTTCTTCTGGAGACTCTGACTTTCGCACTCGCTTCTTATTTTTGCAGCAAAACCCAGCAGCCTTCATTGTGGTTTTTTTTTTTTTTTTTTTTTTTTTTTGTCTGAAAAGTGGTGTCTTACATAATATGCTGCTTTCTTTAATGACATACACACATTTTTCTGTAACATTTAATTTTGTGCTAGAAAACTAATGTTTGGGAATCTAAAATGTTTTTGTACTGACTTGATAATGTAGAAGTCATAAAATAATTTTTAAAAAAAAATCTATAACAAAGTTTGTACTAAAAAATAGGGTGCCTAAATATTTTACACAGTACTGTACATGTTCTGTTTCCCTAACACATGTTCATGTTCTGTTTCCCGTGATCCCAGGTGTATGTACTGAAGCGACCTCATGTTGATGAGTTCCTAAAGCGGATGGGTGAATTATTTGAGTGTGTGTTGTTCACTGCAAGCTTAGCCAAGGTAAGGGCTTTATGCTGAAACCCTTGCATATAACAGCAGGAGTGGACAAATCATAAATTTATTAGCGAGCCCACCAGGCAAGTAATACAGTCATGTGGAGAAAAAAAAAAAGTACACTTTTTTTTTTTTTTTTTTTTACATATTTGGACAAGCAAACATTTGATCCTCTTTGAAACAGTACCTATTAATAAAGTTGATGGTCTCTATCAAATGACACAAAATTGACATTTTATACTAATTTTCACAATTTAAATGAACAAAAAAAACAGACTAGTCACATGGAAAAAGTAAGTACATCCCCACATTTATCACAACTTCAAATCCATAAAATTAGAATCAGGTGTTCAAGATTGGGTGCCAGCGATTAGAACCTGCTTAGGGAGTGCAGGTGGAACCTGTCTTATTTATACCCCTCTCATATCTAGTGTCTGGTGTTCCCTTTGCTATTGAGGTGTGTGGTGTCATCATTCCAAGATCTAAAGTGTTCTGTAAGGCCTTCAGAAAAAAGGTTGTGGATGCCTATGATTCTGGCAAGGGATTTAAAAATATCTCCAAATTATTTGAAATACATCATTCCACTGTAAGGAAAATCATCTACAAATGGCACAGATTTCAAATGACCAGGACTGGCCATCCCAGCAAATTCAACCCAAGAGCAGACCATCTCATGCAAAAAGAAGTCTCCAAGAACCCCAAAATTTCATCACAGGATCTGCTAGTAAGTCTTGCAACTGTTGGTATCAAAGTGCATGTTTCTACAATCAGAAAGAGATTGCACAAATTTGATCTGCATGGGAGGCGTGCCAGGAAAAAGCCTAAAAAGAACATTGGAGCAAGACTACAGTTTGCCTATGAGCATATAGGCAAATACCAAAGACAGCTTTTCAGGAGAAGCACCAACTGTGAAGCATGGTAGAAACGGGCAGTACAAGCAAGAAGACACAAGAAAAAGGGTGTACTTACTTTTTCCACAGAAGAATGTCACATCTATTGATACAGTACAACTTTTTATCCCAGAGATCTTTGGACAGTGCCTTGCCACCCATAGTTGATTGTTTGCTTCAGTTGCACTATCAAGGACTGAAAAATGCTCCAGGAAGGCTCTTTTCTTGCTGAGCTAATCAAAATTAGAGACAAAAAGATTATACTTTGTAATTTATTTATTGAGGAAAATGGTCCAATATTACATATCTGTGAGTGGCAAAAGTATGTGAACCTTTGCTTTCAGTATCTGGTGTGTCTCACTTGTGCAGTAATAACTGCAACTAAATGTTTCTGGTAACTGTTGATCAGTCCTGCACATCAGCTTGGAGGAATTTTAGCCCATTCCTCAGTACAGAACAGCTTCAACTCTGGGATGTTGGTGGGTTTCCTCACATGAAGTGCTTGCTTCAGGTCCTTCCACAGCATTTCTATTGGGTTAAGGTCAGGACTTTGACTTGGCCATTCCAAAACATTAACTTTATTCTTCTTTAACCATTCTTTGGTAGAATGACTTGTGTGCTTAGGGTCGTTGTCTTGCTGCATGACCCACTTTCTCTGGAGATTCAGATCACAGACAGATGTCCTGACATTTTCCTTTAGAATTTGCTGGTATAATTCAGACTTCATTGTTCCACCAATGATGACAAGCCATCCAGGCCCAGATGCATCAAAACGGTACACAATCTATCTGACTGTGGATTGGTGGACTCCAAACTCTTTAGAGATGGTTTTGTAACCTTTTCCAGCCTGATGAGCATCAACAACTCCTTTTTCTGAGGTCCTCAGAAATCTCCTTTGTTTGTGCCATGATACCCTTCCACAAACATGTGTTGTGAAAATCAGACTTTAATAGATACCTGTTCTTTAAATAAAACAGGGTGCTCACTCACACCTGATTGTCATCCCACTGATTGTAAACACCTGACTCCTTCAAATTAACTGCTAATCCTAGAGGTTCACATACTTTTGCCACTCACAAATATGAAATAATGGATAATTTTCCTTAATAAATAAATCACCAAGTATAATATTTTTGTCTCATTTGTTTAATTGGGTTCTCCTTGTCTACTTTTAGGACTTGTGTGAAAATCTGATGATGTTTTAGGTCATATTTATGCAGAAATGTAGAAAATTCTAAAGGCTTCACAAACTTTCAAGCACCACCTGTAGCTATATATTTAAAAAAAAAAAAAGAAGAAAAAAAAAGATTTTGCTGATTGTGGTAAGGTTACTGTATGTTTGGATTTTTGAATGTTCTCCCCGTGTCCATGTGGGTTTACTCCAGGTTCTCCACTTTATCCCACTGTCTAAAAACATGCAGTTAGGCAGTTTGTCTATGCTAAATTGCCCCTAGATGTGAATGTGAGTGTGAATGGTGCCCTACGATGAGCTCCTCCAGAGTGAATTGTCCTGCCTTGCTCCCAGTGTTACTCAGATTGGCTCCGGCTCCACAGCAAGCCTGCCCAAGATGAATGAATGAATGACTGAATGAAGTAAATAAGGATTTTTTTCTTTTTTTCTGGTTGTTGAATTTACCTGTCTGCCCTTAAACAGTATTCTATGTTTAAAAAAATCGTACTGATTCTAGTTTTTTTTGCTCGTTCTTTGTGTGCAGTATGCAGATCCCGTGTCAGACCTGCTAGATAAGTGGGGTGCCTTCCGCTGCCGTCTCTTTCGAGAATCTTGCGTGTTTCATCGTGGAAACTATGTCAAGGACCTGAGCCGCCTGGGCAGGGACCTCAACAAAGTCATCATCGTGGATAACTCGCCAGCATCATACATCTTCCACCCAGACAATGCTGTATGTCTCTGTATATCTATATACAGTATATTCAGCTTTTTTTTCTTGTGTGCATGTGTACTTGTTCTTGTCATCGTCAAGCGTTCTTTAATACCAACCCATGCTGTTACTTGACTGCATCCAGGTACCCGTAGCCTCTTGGTTCGACGACATGTCCGACACAGAGCTGTTGGATTTGATTCCGTTCTTCGAGAGACTGAGTAAAGTGGATGACGTGTATGCTGTGCTCAAACAGCAGAGGACTAGCTAGCGTGATCGACGGGGCAGCTTTCACCACGGGGCCAGGGAGGCTGGCGGGGTTCGGAGCGCCACTTCCCTGCTACATGGGATCTGCCGCCAGCTCGCTCCTCATCACCCCCCAGAATTCCATTCACAGGAGGTTTGACGGAGAAGCATAAAGTTGATGGAAACCTGGTATGGCTAGAACGATGGAACTGTGAAGGACTGCTTTATCTCACACACATGAAAAAAAAAAGAAATTTATCAATTTTTAACACTTGAATATGTGTTATTTCTTCTTTTGTAACTTTTTTTTTTCACTCTAAAGGTAAGGTAGAGGGAAGCCATGTTTAAAATTACTATTGCTGATTTTAGATGTTTTTCTCAAAGGCAATGCAGTAGCTTATTAAATTTCTTTTATTTAAGGATGGTGCCAACATTTTGGCAAGTAGCCTCATGTTTCACAGGTTTGACATGCTGGAAGTGCGTTTTAGAGCTGTTCGGAGTGGATGGATTTTTCTCGGAACTCGGAGAACCAGAATTTCTTCTCAGGCATTAACAAGAGCCAAGGGAACTTAAAGATTCATTCCAAAACAGGGTGGGGAAAGAGCCAAAACTCTGAGCTGTCACCATGCAGATGCGCATTGTTAAATAAAAGCAGTTTTATTGCACAACTATGAAGCATTATACTTTTGTTCTGTCTAGTTGTTGTGTGGGTGTAAGAGTTGTGAGATGCTCTTATAGACTTATAGATATCAGTGTCCTTCACTTCTTGTTAGAAAAGGAAGGTCATGTAGACGTCTTAAGTATGGAAGGAAAAATCGTGTGGAACAAACTCCGAGAGTTTTTATTTAAAGAAAAAATGTTTTATTTTTTACATATTCAAGACCTAAAAACTCTGCAGTTTGTGTAAAGTGTCTGCTTATAAGTTATTACGCAGGAGTCAAGTGAAACATGAGCTGATTTGCCAGAATGTCAGTGCTGTTCTTTTAAGGCATTATTGGCCCTAGTGAGGTTACCTCAAACATTGGGAATGCCAATCAGAATGCATACTTTGCTTTCTCCTTTTTTTTTTTTTTTTTTTCTTTTTTTTTTAACCAGCCCAAATGTAAACAGTTATATCATGTTTTTCTTTCCTGGGTTTTGACTGGTGTACGCTGTACAATCATGTCCAGATTTCAGATTTTATGGATGTATGAAAGGGAAGCAGAAAGGGCACCTTTGGTGATGAGGGCTCTGTTTTCAGGCTAGTGGATAAAGGAGCTAAAGCACCTTTAAAAAAAAAAAATGACACGGCATGCTTTAATTTCCCTCACTGAGGCCAAGGATTTGTCAGTCACCCAAGTGCTCTTTATCAAATCCAGTTTGTACTGTGCTGAATGATTTTAACTTCATAACGGTATGCAATTTGTGCCTTAATATTACTCCAAAAAAAAGTAAAGCATTCTTAAACAAATCCTCATTGTTACCAGTACACTTGACAAGCCTTAGAAAGAGCCTTTTATCGTTAAAACTTAGGATTTCACACACTTCCCGAAGTGAGAAGTCCAACTTGGGTGCCTTAGTGTTGGACGTGCAGCTTTCTCTGCCTAGCAGCGCCAATGAATGTGGACATTTCGAGCTTACATTAGCACTATCAGATGGACTTTTTCGCAAGTGTTGATGCTGTGACATTTGGTGATATGTTCAGATGAGATAATCAAGGGAAGGCAGGAGGACTTTTTTTGATGATGATAATGATGATGGTGACAATGATGATGATTCAGCTGTTTGTAACATTGGTGTTTTGTCTTTTTTTTTTTTTTTGTATTAGATTTTGTACAGGCATGATTATGGTAGGGCCATGCTGATTTTCTCTACTTATGATAATGTGTGTAGTGCTGCACCAAGACTGAGAGAGAGAAAAGCTGGCCTAAAGCTTTGAGTCATGCTTCATTTTGACAAGCACAACTGGTTTCTTCTTTTATTTGTATTTGAACCTGGCCACATGTTTCCTCCTTGTTATTGAAAATTGCATTGGCTGTCCAAATTACTCTAGATTTAATATATTTATGACATCAGACTATACATTATACAGGTAGGTACTAACCCTGGATAAGCAATATTTCACATTTTAAGAGGACAAAGAAAAGAAGAAGAAGAAGAAGACAAACATCCTAGTGGTTAAGGTGCAGCAGCTTGCTGATCTGCATATTTTTTTTAAGTAAAATGTTTTGTTCGCTGGCGAGGATGTTAATTCCTCTCTGAACGCATATAGTGTTGATACAGTGTCAAAACGTAACAGAATCCCATATCTGACGTGGTACATTCCTAAAGGCCTCATCAATCTCATAGATCCCTAACACTGGTCAGAACCAGCACTTATTTATTTATCTATCTTATATAACAGGTTTTGTTGGTGTTCACTTTACATAACAAGTCTATGCTTTTTTTTTTCCTCTCCTGTTTTCTTCATAACCCAGGAATGTAATGTAATCAAGCACCTAGTTTTTCTAATTGATATCTCAATAGCAATCAGTGATAGTTTTGAGCTCCTGAAAAGATGATGTGGCGTATGTTTGGTGTCTCTCACAGCTTGCTCTGACCTCTGGTGCTGTGCATTTGGTAGACATTGGTGTTTTACATCTTTTGTTGTTTTAATGAGGTCATTGTATCGTCAGTGTAATAAGCAGTATCTGCTGAAGCAGCAGTGGCTTTTTCCAGCGCAGCACCAGCACTGATACTGTCTCACAGTAGAATATGCAGCCAAGTCATAATTAGAAAGGAGGCAGTATATCTGGTCCTGTGTGTATAAAACGTCTTGGAATACAGCTAACGAGTTGGGATCAACACTCCTCAACCATTGTAAGATTGCTCATCAGGATATAATAGACAGTATCCATCCAGCATGCATAAAGTGTATGGTAGCAGGAGTGGTGGTATAAAGTCTGACCTATCTGCTGTCTAGATTGCTGATATACAACACACTTGTATAGGGTCAGTCATGTTCCAACGTTCTTTACAAGATTAACACTTAAGCCAAACGTTTCAGTACACCGTGTGACCCCTGATGTTTTAGAAGAAATGGCTCCCCCTGGAGTTCAGTTATATGCAGTGTTTTATGACTTTATCACTACAGTTCCTGATATTGTGTGCATCACTAGGCAAGTAAAACTGATTTGCAATCAGTCATCCACCCATTCAGTTAGCAGCTGAACCAGTGGCACGTTCCTTTTCTGCCCTTATTTTAATGTTAAACCTTTTTTTTTTTTTTTTTTTTTTTTTTTCTCCTTTGGAAGAAAATTTAAGAGCTTACTCCAATCAGGAATGAGTGCTAGTTTCAGTCGAATTTAACTAAGTACTAAGGCATACTATATTAGTTTTTACTATTCACTCTGATACAAACTTCTGAACTCATTTAGAAGCAGTTTAGCCAATTCCTGATCAGAGTTGTAAGTGTATCTATTTTGATATGCTCAACTACAAGAGTAACACAATGTATATAGCCATTTATTTAACATGTATACCCTCTGCCTTATTATTTGTTATACTGTACTGCCCCTTCTCTACTACATTTAAACAAACACCACATTTGTCCCACATCTCTGTATGTCTGGTAATTTGTGTAGGTCAAACCAAATTCAGCATTAATGGGTAGAGATGTTCCTTTTTTTTTTCTTTTCTTTTCTTTTCTTTTTTTTTTTTCCTTTATTGTTTTGTGATTCGGAAATAGGAAAGCCAAGTTTAAGTTAAGTCGGCTGTAACCTAGTCTTGAAACTTTTGTAATTATTAATTGTATTTTACTGTACTGAATGAGCTATATCATAAATGAAACTGATGGAAAAAAAATGTGCATTTGTTGATTTGTGCAGCAGGATGAGACATAACAGAAGATAAAAACACCTAGAAGCTTGATCAGTAAAGATTATTTTATTGAAGGTTATATGTAAAGCAAAGAAACAGGACCACTGCTGACTACAAGAAACTTTTAAAACGTATGGATGATGCAACAGGTCGTACTGTTCAAGAAAAAAAAAAAATTCTATTTGTCAATGACATGTTTTCCTACTAGTCTGATAAAAGTATTGATTTCATAGATATTTCTGACTTGCTATCAATATACTAGCGATCAATATTCAGCCTTCATATGATAACCTTTTGGCCCTGTGCTTTTTCACATCTGTGTAAACGTGTACCTCCTAATATCCCTTTAATTCGCATTCCATTTATCAACATTTATTTAGAAAAGGTATCTATACAAAGGACAATGTACATAAATGTAAAATCATTAAGCAATTACTTCTCAACCAATTTTAGTTTTAGCTCCCCAGACATGATTAGCAGCGTTCTTTGGTATCTCATTAGGTTGTGCACCAGGACTAATGAACCTTAGCATAAAACCAGATGGTCAGTTGTTGGCTTTGGTGTGTCATGTCCAAGCAGAACACAACTTTGTCACTCCCATGCTCTAGGGTGACAACTAATTGGTTATGTCTCTCTTAGCCTCAGTAATAGTATCAATCCTGTCAGGTAGTGATGCCACCAGTGTATTGAGCCTGCTATTCCAAATAATCCCATGTTTTTATTGTGACTAAGATCTGATTATTTTAAATTTAATGTGTCCCAGAGTCCCATCATGCCCCATCATGCTCATCAAACAAGTCACTCTGAGCTGTCATCCTAGATTATGGTATGTTCTGTTTGGAAATGAAAAACAATTGGCAAATTCAGAGTCTGGCCAACAACTAATGATCTCATTTTATGCTAAATTACATTCATCCAGGTGTGCAACAATTTAACACTGATATTGGTGGATTATTAAAAATAAAAAATGACTTTTTTATTTGTCCAAGTAGTTAATCATGAATTAGTGATGGATTCCTCTCATCACTGCAACTTTAGTCTATTGTCATTTACAATTCAGAAAAAAACATTTGAGCAGACAAAAAAAAAAAAAAAAATCACAATATATAACAAATCCAGAGCATAGAATTTTCAACAGAAGAAAAGTAGTATTAAAGTTATAATCTCTCAAAAACTCCCTGCTTACAACTGCGGAAATCACAAAATGAAGCTGGGTCCATTTCAGCCAGGGATTATCTGTAAAGGGGAGAAGACACAAATCAATTTGATACAGATTCTGCAATCGACTGATTCCACTTAACACCAGCCTGGCTATACTTCAGTGTATATTGAGTTATTAAAATATCTGCACTCACCGTCCACTTTATAAAGAACACCTGTACAACTGCACATTCATGCAATTATCTAATCAGACAATCATTGGGCAGCAGCAGCACAATTAAAAAAAAAATAAATCATGCAGATACAGGTCAAGAGCTTCAGTTAATGTTCACATCAAACATCAGAATGAAGAAAAAGTGTGACCTCTGTAACTTTGATCATGCCATGGATTTTGGTCCCAGATGGGCTGGTTTGAGTATTTCAGAAACAGCTGATCTCCTGGGATTTTCACAAGCAACAGTCTCTAGAGTTTACACAGAATCTGTGGGTGGAAACGCCTTGTTGATTAGAGAGGCCAGAGGAACATGGCCAGATTGGTTTGAGCTGCCACGAAGGTTATAACTCAGATAATCACATATCACAACCGTGGTGAGCAGAAAAGCATCTCAGAACACACAATACATCAAACCTTGAGGTGGATGGGCTACAATAACAGAAGATCACATCAGGTTCCACTCCTGTCAGCCAAGTACAAGAATCTGAGGCTATCATGGACACAGACGCACCAAAACTGGACAGTTGAAGACTGGGAAAAGGTGATTTTTTTTCCCCCCTCTAACCTTCAATTGTCCAGTTTTTTCCTTTGACCTCTCATCACCAAGGCGTTTCCACACACAAATCTGTCACTTACTCAGTGTTTTTTGTTTTTCGCACCATTCTATGTAAACTCTAGAAACTGTTGTGTGTGAAATTCCCAGGAGTTCAGCAGTTTCTGAAGTACTCAGACCAGACCATCTGGTTCCAACATCCATGCCACAATCAAAGTCACAGAGATCAAACTTTTTCTTCATTCTCATGTTTGATGTGAACACGAACAGTTGTACAGGTGTTCCTAATAAAGTGGGTGTGAGTGGATGTATATCTGTATGAGATAATGTATCCGGATTGGTCAACTTGTAGCAGAAGCAGGGCTACTATTCCATATTATACATACAATTCATACTACTTGCAACCCAGTGTGTTGATATGTAGTCAAATCCATTCACTGTAAATTTCTATTTAAAATGTTTATATGAAGCCAATATTTAAAAAAAATAATAATAAAATAAATTTTTTTAGACAATTCCATCAAAGGAGGCTAAAACTATTTTATGCTGTATGTTCAAATATTAAACATACAGTATAAACTGTTTTTCTCCACTGTGTTCTCCATACATCATGACCTTCCAGATTGAACCTTACAATGTTAAGATAAGCACTTGATATGTGCTTATCTTTTTTTTTTTCTTAAGATCTACCAAGCTTGACTTACTATTTGACATGCAGGTTTGCTGTGCTTTTGGCCTTTCCTGAATCAAACACCACAATACCAGTCATGTCCTCTGACGTGTGCTTCAGGGTGAGCTTGTGCATTGTCCCCATTTTCTCCAGGAGAACTTTGGGTCCAGGTGTCAGCACCTTTCCATTCAGAGTCCATATAGGTGATTTCAACACAGGCACAGAGACCTCACACACAAAACACGCGTCCTCTGGAGCTGACACCTCCGCATCCTGCAGCTCCTGCACCATCAGGATTGGCTGGGCTGATGCAAGGACAAGCATGAGAGCAAACATTTATTATAATTTCCATTACAGGTCCATTGGCTTTGTCAATTTTACTGAAAGCACAAACACACACAAGTAAACTTGGGCTAATCCAACAAAGGTCAGAATCACACGTTGCCTGCCGATTCAACCTGCCTCCTCTCCATCCACAGCTGATGCTGGACCAGACCCCGCCACCAGAATCACTTATATTATGCATAGTCCAAAACGTTATAGTGCAAAATAAACACCAAAATTAGATGACTGGATTTTTTCCAGTTTGTCCACATATATATAGGTGCATCTCAATAAATTAGAATGTCGTGGAAAAGTTCATTTATTTCAGTAATTCAACTCAAATTGTGAAACTCGTGTATTAAATAAATTCAGTGCACACAAACTGAAGTAGTTTAAGTCTTTGGTTCTTTTAATTGTGATGATTTTGGCTCACATTTAACAAAAACCCACCAATTCACTATCTCAACAAATTAGAATATGGTGACATGCCAATCAGCTAATCAACTCAAAACATCTGCAAAGGTTTCCTGAGCCTTCAAAATGGTCTCTCAGTTTGGTTCACTAGGCTACACAATCATGGGGAAGACTGCTGATCTGACAGTTGTCTAGAAGACAATCATTGACACCCTTCACAAGGAGGGTAAGCCACAAACATTCATTGCCAAAGAAGCTGGCTGTTCACAGAGTGCTGTATCCAAGCATGTTAACAGAAAGTTGAGTGGAAGGAAGAAGTGTGGAAGAAAAAGATGCACAACCAACCGAGAGAACCTTATGAGCCTTATGAGGATTGTCAAGCAAAATCGATTCAAGAATTTGAGTGAACTTCACAAGGAATGGACTGAGGCTGGGGTCAAGGCATCAAGAGCCACCACACACAGACGTGTCAAGGAATTTGGCTACAGTTGCCGTATTCCTCTTGTTAAGCCACTCCTGAACCGTCTTACCGTCTTACCTGGGCTAAGGAGAAGAAGAACTGGACTGTTGCCCTTTGGTCCAAAGTCCTCTTTTCAGATGAGAGCAAGTTTTGTATTTCATTTGGAAACCAAGGTCCTAGAGTCTGGAGGAAGGGTGGAGAAGCTCATAGCCCAAGTTGCTTGAAGTCCAGTGTTAAGTTTCTGCAGTCTGTGATGATTTGGGGTGCAATGTCATCTGCTGGTGTTGGTCCATTGTGTTTTTTGAAAACCAAAGTCACTGCACCCGTTTACCAAGAAATTTTGGAGCACTTCATGCTTCCTTCTGTTGACCAGCTTTTTGAAGATGCTGATTTCATTTTCCAGCAGGATTTGGCACCTGCCCACACTGCCAAAAGCACCAAAAGTTGGTTAAATGACCAGGGTGTTGGTGTGCTTGACTGGCCAGAAAACTCACCAGACCTGAACCCCATAGAGAATCTATGGGGTATTGTCAAGAGGAAAATGAGAAACAAGAGACCAAAAATGCAGATGAGCTGAAGGCCACTGTCAAAGAAACCTGGGCTTCCATACCACCTCAGCAGTGCCACAAACTGATCACCTCCATGCCACGCCGAATTGAGGCAGTAATTAAAGCAAAAGGAGCCCCTACCAAGTATTGAGTACATGTACAGTAAATGAACATACTTTCCAGAAGGCCAACAATTCACTAAAAATGTTTTTTTTTTATTGGTCTTATGAAGTATTCTAATTTGTTGAGATAGTGAATTGGTGGGTTTTTGTTAAATGTGAGCCAAAATCATCACAATTAAAAGAACCAAAGACTTAAACTACGTCCGTCTATGTGCATTGAATTCATTTAATACACGAGTTTTACAATTTGAGTTGAATTACTGAAATAAATGAGCTTTTCCACAACATTCTAATTTATTGAGATGCACCTGTATATACAGTATCTCAGAAAAATGAGTACACCCCTCACATTTTTGTAAATATTTTATTATAGCTTTTCATGGGACAACACTGACGAAATGACACTTTGCTACAATGTAAAGTAGTGAGTGTACAGCTTGTATAACAGTGTAAATTTGCTGTCCCCTCAAAATAACTCAACACACAGCCATTAATGTCTAAAGTGCTAGCAACAAAAGTGAGTACACCCCTAAGTGAAAATGTCCAAATTGGGCCCAAAGTGTCAATATTTTGTGTAGCCACCATTATTTTCCAGCACTGCCTTAACCCTGTTGGGCATGAAGTTCACCAGAGCTTCACAGGTTCCCACTGGAGTCCTCTTCCACTCCTCCATGATGACATCACAGAGCTGGTGGATGTTAGAGACCTTGCGCTTCCGTTTGAGGATGCCCCACAGATGCTCAATAGGGTTTAGGTCTGGAGACATGCTTGGCCAGTCCATCACCTTTACCCTCAGCTTCTTTAGCAAGGCAGTGGTCGTCTTGGAGGTGTTTTGGGGTCATTATCATGTTGGAATACTGCCCTGTGGCCCAGTTTCTGAAGGGAGGGGATCATGCTCTGCTTCAGTATGTCACAGTACATGTCACAGTACACTCCCCAGTGCTGGCAGCACTCATGCAGCCCCAGACCATGACACTCCCACCACCATGCTTGACTGTAGGCAAGACACACTTGTCTTTGTACTCCTCACCTGGTTGCTGCCACACACGCTTGACACCATCTGAACCAAATAAGCTTATCTTGGTCTCATCAGCCCAGAGGACATGGTTCCAGTAATCCATGTCCTTAGTCTGCTTGTCTTCAGCAAACTGTTTGCGGGCTTTCTTGCGCGTGATCTTTTGAAAAGGCTTCCTTCTGGGATGACAGCCATGCAGACCAATTTGAGGCAGTGTGCGGCGTATGGTCTGAGCACTGACAGGCTGACCCCCCATCCCTTCAACCTCTGCAGCAATGCTGGCAGCACTCATACGTCTATTCTGCAAAGCCAGCCTCTGGATATGATGCTGAGCATGTGCACTCAACTTCTTTGGTCGACCATGGTGAGGCCTGAGCGGAACCTGTCCTGTTAAACCGCGGTATGGTCTTGGCCACCGTGCTGCAGCTCAGTTTCAGGGTGTTGAACTTCCATGTTGAACTTCCAGTGAATAAGTATGAAAGAGTGTGAGAGCGATAACACCAAACTTAACACACCTGCTCCCCATTCACACCTGAGACCTTGTAACACTAACAAGTCACATGACACCGGGGAGGGAAAATGGCTAATTGGGCCCAATTTGGACATTTTCAGTTAGGGGTGTACTCACTTTTGTTGCCAGCGGTTTAGACATTAATGGCTGTGTGTTGAGTTATTTTGAGGGGACAGCAAATTTACACTGTTATACAAGCTGTACACTCACTACTTTACATTGTAGCAAAGTGTCATTTCTTCAGTGTTGTCCCATGAAAAGATATAATAAAATATTTATATATATATATATATATATATATATATATATATATATATATATATATATATATATATGTGTGTGTGTGTGTGTGTGTGTGTGTGTGTGTGTGTGTGTGTGTGTGTCTCGTGAAAAAATAAGTACACCCCATGGATATTGCTGGCTTTTTTGACATATTTGGACAACCCAATATTTGATCATCTTTGAAACATTGCCTATTAATAAAGTTGATATATTTAAACAAAACCACAAGGAAAAATTATGTTTTTCCATCTTTTATTCAACAGAAATATCAACAGATGTGATCTGTGGAAAAAGTAAGTACAGAAGGTAGTATTGCCACCTTTATCAGAAATAAATTCTAGTAGGCGTTTTGCATAATTGTGCACCAGGCTTGCTGCAATTTTTGACCACTTTTCCATGCAATATTCTTTCAGCTGCAAGATGTTTGAGGGTTTTCTTGCATGTGCTGCCTGTTTCAAATCCCCCCCACAACATTTCAATGGGATTCAAATCCGGGCTTTGACTAGGCCATTCCATAACCCTCCATTTCTTCATTTTGAGCCAGTCCTTGGTGGATTTGCTAGTGTGATTAGGATCATTATCCTGTTGAAAGATCCACTTTCAGTTCAACTTCAACTTTTGGACAGATGGCCTCACATTATCTTCAAGCACTCATCGATATGATGCAGAATTCATAGTTGAATCAAAGAATACAAGCTGTCCAGTCCCTGAGGCAGCGAAGCAACTACAAACCATAACTTAATCATAACATAATTTCCACCACCGTGCTTCACAGTTGGTATGAGGTGCTTCTCCTGAAAAGCTGTCTTTGGTCAGCACAAACATGTCTGCTGTTACTGTGGCCAAACAACTCTATCTTTGATCCGTCTGTCCAGAGCACATTATTCCAAAAGGCCTGGTCTTTGCCTATATGCTCATTGGGAGACTGTAGTCTTGCTCTAATGTTCTTTTTAGACAGCAAATGTTCTTTTTAGAAAGCTTTTTCCTGGCATGCTTCCCATGCAGATCAAATTTCTGCAATCTCTTTCTGATTGTAGAAGCATGCACTTTGACACCAACAGTTGAAAGACTTACTAACAGATCCTGTGATGAAATTTTGGGGTTCTTGGAGACTTCTTTTTCGTATCAGATGGTCTGCTCTTGGACTGAATTTGCTGTGACCTACAGTCCTAGACAAATTAGCAGTTGTTTGAAATCTGTGCCATTTGTAGATGATTTTCCTTACAGTGGAATAATGTATTTCAAATAATTTGGAGATCTTTTTAAATCCCTTGCCAGAATCATAGGCAGCCACAACCTTTTTCCCTGAAGGCCTTACAGAACGCTTTAGATCTTGGCATGATGACACCACACACCTCAGTAGCAAAGGGAACACCAGACACTAGATATGAGAGGAGTATAAATAAGACAGGTTCCACCTGCACTCCCTAAGCAGCATCTAATCATTGGCACCCAATCTTGAACACCTGATTCTAATTTTATGGATTTGAAGGTGTGATAAATGTAGGGGTGTACTTACTTTTTCCATGTGACTGATCTGTTTTTTGTTAATTTAAATTGTGAACATTACTACAAAATGTCAATTTTATGTCATTTGATAGAATCAACTTTATTAATAGGCACTGTTTCAAAGAGGATCAAATGTTTGCTTGTCCAAATATGTAAAAAAAAATAAATAATAATAATAATGATTTCCATGGGGTGTACTTATTTTTTCACATGACATATATATTTGCCCTTTACAGGTAAGTACATTCTACTAGTGAGTTAGATAACTCGCTTAGCTTGGTGTTTGCTAACGTCTTGTAAATTTAAGACATTACCTCACGTTAACATTTCGCTATGCAGTTTCAGACAGAGAGGCCAGTGTTATATAATGAAACTCCATACATACAACAGTAAAAAATTAATTACATCCTGTGTTGTTGCTTGGTGTATTGGTGTTATTGGTGAAGCTGTAAATACTCTTTCTTTCTGACAAACTAAATATTATATCTTTGACCATAATGCCCACTGAAATACAGTCCGAGTATATTAATTTGCATAGATCTATACTACAGCCTTTTAACACTTTTTATATGTACAGAATCTGAGATTTCTTTCTTTCTTTCTTTTTTTCACCAAAAAGTACTTTGAGATGCATTGTGAATAAGCCACAATTTTAACACATATATTCATGTGATTTTCATAGCTAATTTTCCAGGATCTCTCCCACTGCTTGTCTCTGTCCATTTGAAACTGATATATGTATTTGATTTACTTATTGATTTCACTTCAATAATGCTTTATTAGCATATTCTACAATCAAATATCTTCGATTAGTTTTAATCTGTGTCTTAAATGGGTCTGAATGTCTGTAGGCACATTTTGAACCTTGACTTTAGCCACTAGAGGGCAGCCCTGACCTTTTAAACATACGCTATGGACAAAAGTCCAAACTTCTCCATAAGTATGTAGCTTGACTATTGACTTTGTCTCACCTTCTACAGTGAGCCTGGCTGAGGATGTGTTTTCTCCGACCTGCACGCTGTACATGCCCGCGTCCTCCAGTGCGACCTCCTGTATCACAAGTTTGCGATAGCAGCCTTCACTGCAGATCTCAAAGCGCTCTGAGGGCAGGATCACATTACGGCCTTTATACCAGCGAATGCTGCAGCGCGGGTTAGACACGGTGCAGTCCAGTAAGACCCGAGTGTATTCCAGAGCCATTTTGTCTTGCAGAGGCTTTACGATATTCACAGGAAGTTCTGCAAGAAAAAAAGACATGGTAAAATCGAAACACTTTGATAACTCTGATACCAATAAAATGAAATACTTACTCTCCACCTCTAGGTAAGCTATAGACTCGACATTCTTGGCAACAAACTTGATTTCTCCTGAATCCTCTCCCTTAACGTTGCACATAAGAAGGAAGTGCTTGGCTCCTGTGATACAGAGTTAAATATAACAGGCATAACAGGCATCTTATATCATCTGGTTAAACAGTTAGTGATTTTCATGGTCATGTTGAATGGTACTGAAATATCCTACACAAATTGTACATTGATCAAACTCAAAGCAAATGAGGATGGATATTAATGAGAAGACAATTGTTTTGTGTATGACTTAACGCAGAACTGAACAGTTCATACCTTCTTGACGGATCCTGATGGTGCTAGTAGGTTTGATTTTCTCTCCATTCTTAAACCACTCTCCAGGTACGTCATCCAGAGACACCTCACACATAAACACAGCATTCTGGTCCTCTTGAATATCCAGGTCTTCCAGACTGTGTAACACTTCTAGTGCTCTCTCTGTTCCAATAAGAAATTACACAACTGCAGTCACTGCATTTGATTACAAGTCCAAACTTTTCCATGAGTATGTAGCTTGACTACTGACTTTGTCTCACCTTCTACTTCTACTATTATTCTATAGCCACATTGAACTAAATTGTGTACACATCTACAAGGCCTCTGTACCATTCACATTAACCAATCACTGATGATTTCAGGCAGATACTGGTATCAGTCAACACGGGAAGAACCAAATAATCTACTTTGGAATTACCACAGTTAATAAATCTAGCATACACCATCTTATCATGGATTTGTGAAGCAACATATGCAACAAAATTAGCAGGTATGTTAAAACCTACATGGACAAATAACATTCACACAACAAAAATCTGAGCTTTTGGGACTGTTTAGTATGCAGAAAGGAGAAGGACAATATTAAAAAAAACAAAACAAAACAAAAAAATAAGTGGACACTGATTAGTATTTAATTCCTATCCTCCCTTGGGACCCAAGCTAGGAGTGATCAGAACATTACACCACTGAGCTAAAAATGTGCCAACATGCTCTTAGTCTAAGGGCAATACGTGTAAGTGTGAGAGAACTAGAACTGTAAAGAAAGATGAGATGGTGGTGGTATAAAATATTCCTGTTGACACCGCTGGTATTTCCCACTTGCTCTAAAATTAAAGCAGGACCAACAGTGTGTTAGGTCTTTTCCCTGGAGGTGGCAGTGTTGTACTGAATGTCAGTAAGCAATGAGTCTACAGCATGAAGTATGCACACACAAACTTGCAGCAATCTTATAGTTTCATGACTGTCAAGATGTTCTTTCCTTACCGTAAACTTCCACAGAGCAGGAAGTGGTGGCATCTCCGGCATCACACACATATACGCCAGAATCTCCAAGCTCACATCTCACGATCTGCAGGAAGCACTTCCTCCCCATGGTGTAGATACGATGATTTTTCCCTGGCTTAAGTTCTTCTCCATTCTAGGTCAGATGAGACCACAACTGAACCTCAGGCTAGCGAAATATTTCAATCCTATCTATGACAGATCTTATCTTGATGAAAATGAAATGTAACATACAGTACATAAGCACATCAAATACTACTACTACTACTACTACTACTAATGCCAATAATAATAACAAAACCAGTTATTGTAGTAATAATAATAATAATAATAATAATAATAATTAGTTGTGAAAGTCTTTTATTTATGTAATTCTACAGTCTTCTTACCTTTGTCCACTTGACAGTGACATTGTATTTGGACAGCTCACACTCCAGGGTGGCTGCTGTATCCTCTGTGAAAGTGCTATCCTCCAGCTTTTTCAGAATGGATACTGGTGTTTCTGAATAAATTGAGTTGAAAATGATTTTCAGTGGTGACTCTTTCAATCAGAGGATTGTAAAAGAAAAGCACATACAAAGAAATGAAGGTCCAGTTTCTTACAAGTTATGTTTCTTAATGTACAATAGTAGTTTAGTAGTGGTTATGGTGCTGTATTGATGACTTCTAGCTCATGAAATGCCAGGATCACCAGAGAGCCACTGTTGGGCCATGGAACAAGTGCCCTAACCCTCATCTGCCAAGATATATGGATTGGATTCTGCCAATTTGGAAGACCTAGCCAGTTTATTAGTATTGATGTGCAGGTAATTAAGAGTTCATAATTTATTTGATCTAATATTAGAATATGAAACATTGCTTTTCCCAGTTTTTTTAGGTATAGGTTTTTCCCCCCTTACATTCATTGGACATTTGTAGAGCTGCAACAACTAATCGATAAAATCTATAATAATTGATTATGAAAATAACATATTGGAAAAATGGCAGAGAGTACAGACCAAAGTCTGTTGTGTCCCAAATGACGTACTATACACTATGCACATGCATTATGCACTCTACAGTCTAGTGTATGATTTTTAGAAGGGTAGTATCATCTCAAATGGAACGCTAAAGTTTTTTTACTAACTGGAAGTATACGCCATTTCCCAGTCAATGGCATGTGACATCAAATGCATGTAATGTGATGCCGTTAGTCTATTCTCTAGCAGAATACCCAGAGTCAATGAAAATTTATTTCTTCAGTTTACTGTTTATGTCAGTGTTACCTTTTATGCCCAACATGACCTCAGTCATCATCAGGCAGAGGTATAATCGTCAAGTGACAGCGAAAAAAAGTGTGTGACCCGAATCATCTAAGGCAGGGGAGCATTTTATACTAAATGGCGTGAAGAAGATTGTAACCTGCAAACTTTGCAAAGTGAAGCTTGTGTAGCACAGAAGCACTATAGTGATGCACGAACACAAACTTATGTTTATAGCCAAATGCTCCACTGTTTGCAAGGGGTTGGGCAAATTGTTGTGAATTGCTTAACAGGTTTAGTTTAATTTTAGTTTATTGTCATTATATGCTGTATTTTAGACGCAGTGTAAATTCTGTCATTTATTATAACAGGAGCAATCTATCTGTAACGAAGCCTCGTTGCTCCTAACTCGCAATGTAGACGTGGTGATAAACAGTGGGAGCACAAGTAAGATCTGTATTGTCAAATTAAAATGGTTTGATCAAAGTAAACATAAGTAAAACAATATGCCTAGAGGCAGCGAGTAACAGAAACCATTAGGTGCAATGAAATGGTCCAATCTCCAAATGGAAAAACTCGGCACAGTAGTGAACCTTCCCAAAAGTGTCCAACCTTCCAAAATTCCTCCAAGAGCACAGCAGCTACTCATCCAGGAAGTCACAAAAGACCCAATGAGAACATCAAAGGACCTACAGGCCTCTCTTGCATCAATAAAGGTCACTGTTCATTACTCCACTATCAGAAAGACACTGGGCAAAAATGGCATCCATGGAAGAGTGGCGAGGTGAAAACCACTGCTAACCCAGAAGAACATTAAGTCTCATCTGAATTTTGCCAAACACACCTTGATGATCCTCAAACCTTTTGGGAGAATGTTCTGTGGACTGATGAGTTGAAAGTGGAACTGTTTGGAAGACGGGCCTCGTTCCATCTGGCATAAATCAAACTCCGAATTCCACAAAAAGAACACCATACCTACGGTCAAGCATGGTGGTGGAAGTGTGATGGTGTGGGGATGCTTTACTGCTTCAGGGCCTGGCAACTTGCAATAATTGAGGGAAAAATGAATTCTGCTCTCTACCAGAAAATCCTTAAGGAGAATGTCCGGTCTTCAGTCTGTAAGTTGAAACTCAAGCACAACTGGATTATGCAGCAAGACAATTATCCATAGGAGTAAATCCACCTTTGAATGGCTAAAAAAAAAAGCAAAATTAATGTTTTGGAGTGGCCTAGCCAAAGTCCTGACCAACTGAGATACTGTGGCAGAACCTTAAATGGGCAGTTCATGGTCGAAAACCCTCCAGTGTGACTGAACTAAAGCAGTTCTGCAAGGAAGAGTGGGCCAAAATTCCACCACAGTGCTGTGAAAGATTGATCTCCAGTAATCGGAAGAGATTGGTTGCAGTTATTGCTGCTAAAGGTGGCACAACCAGATTTTAAGTTTAAGGGGGCAATACGTTTTTCACATGGGTGATAGGTGTTGAATAACTTTTTTTTTTTTTGCTTCAATAAAATAAATAAATAAATACATAAAAATGGTATTGTGTGTTTACTCAGGTTGCCTTTGTTTTATGTTGTATTTTGCTTGGAGATCTAAAACGATTAGTATGAGATGTACACAAAAACCGAAGAAATCAGGATGGGGGAAATACTTTTTCACAGCACTGTATGCACTGTGCTGATGCCACATGATTGTCTGATTGGATAATTGCATAAATGAGCAGGTGTACAGGTGTTTCTTTTAAGGTGGATAAAGTGAGTGTATATTATGTATGCTAAGAAAATTAAACAATGTAGCATTTATCAGCACTCCTGGGTAAATAGCTTCACTACTACCTGCTTAACCCTACATAATGCACACTGCATAATGCAAATGAGAAAACAGTCATCTCATAGACTAATCATTAATTTGAGAGAAAATGTTCATTTTCTACCTATCGAGCTGTCATAAAAAACTAATGACGTTTTGTCCAAAGTGTTGTAATAGGGCAGGAAAGATCTATAAATATGACCATAAATGTGCAATATAGCTAGAAAACCAGATAAGATTGGACAACTCAAAAGAGTACATGACAGTTAATAAGCATGATTCGAGCAGGGACATTGCACTTTCATTGATTCACACATTCCCACAAACATTATTACAAATACACAGCACTGTGTAGACATGCATGCGGCAAACAGATCACGTTAGGCTGACCTCCATTCCCCTTTTCAAGTGTTTAAGAGCGAGATATTGCTGATCCAGTCTATAGTATGATGATGGATGAATATAACCAGACTTAACTTGGAAATGGTCAGGAATGCACAGAGATCCCTTTGTTGCAGTGGCATTTTCAATCTATTGTCATCCTCACTGACAGCTCACAGACTCCAACAGATAAGCCCTACTGAGTGACTTGGCATATAAGAGATTACCTTACATACTGCAAACGTATGCTTGAATACTTGAAAAGTTTCGGTAGCTGCACTCTGGCCATGTGATCAGAGTCTTTTTATATGTGTAAGCCAACACGAAGGAAGAGCTGCAGTGAAAGCCGTTAATCCATTCCATTGTAGTGCCATCACCGTCTGAAATTTAACCATCTTGCATCATGTTGACTTGCATCATCCTTCAGCGTCCTACCCCCTACTGTGGCTGACCTACTCACAAGTGAATTCCACCCCTTATACGTTAATTGCTGTGAGATGTCTTGTTACAGTTAGTGGGCAAATGAACTATTTAAGGTCATCTCTGTACTATGCAGCACATTCAGTGTCTGGTTCTTAAAATATTATTGAAGGCCTAATGTAAATACTGTTTGATAGACAGTGTCTTCTTCATCAAAATTTAAGCAGTAGTGGAGTCCATGTTCTGTATCATGCTGACTCAGTAGTAGCATTTGAGTAAGATCAGATGCATTAATTTATTTTAGCTGTGAAAATGTACCAGTACAGTAGTATACCATAAGTAATGGAACATAGTTGCAGATTTTTGCGATATTGCTGAATGTTGATGAGTGAATCAACAGTATATTTTGAAAACTTACTCCTGCTGCAGCATTGTACATAATTTTATATAAATCATATAAATTTAAATTAATACAATAGATCATGTAAACCTTTCTGGAAGTTCAAAGTCATAAGCCACTGTTTTTTTGCTGAAAACACTGGGTTATGCCACCCCCATGTATGGGCTTTTATTGTGATCAATGTGTTTACCTTTAACAGAAAGTCTGGCAGATGATCTTGCATTTTCGGTGGAGAACGTATAGGTTCCCGTGTCCTCCAGTGACAGATTGGCTATGGTCAGGCTGTGCACGCGGCCTTTGGTAGTCATGCGCCAGTGGTTGTTGCTTTTGAGACGGTTTCCGTCCTTCAGCCACATGCCTTCCACATTGCTGTGTGTCAGCTCCACCTCAAAGGTTGCTGTCTCACGCTCAAATGTTTGGATCTCACTCAGCCCTTTCTGTATTTTAACTTTCCGTGCTATGTGCATACGAAAACAGTAGTAATAAGAAATCACAAACACATTTACATTGTTAAAAGTTATTTTTCTTGAGTGATGGAATTAGAAATAGGAATAAACAATAATTATAATGTAGAATGACAGTTGAGTCTACATGATTGGTTTCTTTGCCCAGCATTGTATTAAATCCCAAGTCCCAGGGTATGCCAACATATTTTGAAGTATTCCAAAATAGACAGGCATTCCCCATGGAAAAAAAAGTTTATTTTTAAGTGTTGGTGACACCATCCTAGATTTTGAAGGCCAGTGCATATATTTAGCTGCTATGAAAAGAGATCCAAATTCATATGAGGTGCCAATAAGAGGCAAAGCACTGACATTTCCATACCACATACTCATTTGTACAGGAGCACAACTAAATAAACATTACATTTAGCAGTTAAACTGGTATATGCACCAATTCCTTAAGGATAAGCTCCTCTCAAAATATCAGTTCATAATTAATACAGTAAAACATTTCTTAAATGGGTAAACTATATTGCTCCAAATTTACCAGCTTGGTCTATTGTTGTGAACAAGTATTAAAGGATTTTAACAAGTGGGTGAGACTGATGAGAGGGTATTGGTATTAAATATAATTGAATTGGTTTTGATTGTGATTCACGTAGAGAATATGTCAGAAAGAATTTATAGTGGAGGACTAAACTACATGAGTGACAAAGAATAATAAGTCTTACATTTAAGCACAACTTGATTCGGGGATGCTTTAAGGACCTAATGCTGTGTATGAAATTGCGCCCTTACTCACAATTTACTTTATAGATTGTTCTATATAGGGTATTCTATAGGGAAAGAGTAAAGGAGACAGTGGACAGAATTCATACAACACTTGAGAGTATACAATAAACATGACTTGCTGTCACATAAACAATTAAACTTGAAAATTGTGAACTGAAACCACAAAAATACTGAAGTACTAAGAGTGCTTCACTGTAGTACATAACTAAGAAGTACCTGTTGTCTTAATTTTTATGAGGTTGTGTGCTCTGGTATTCATCCTGGGAAGCTGAAAGAAATGCTATGCATTATGGGACTTTAGTGTGGAGTTTGTGTCCACTGGTTGTACCCCAGATTTATAGTGCACTATGGGTAACAATATAATGTACTATCCAGTGAATATGATTTGTCCACTTAGAATTCAGACAATGCTACAAAATGAATAGCACCCACCCAAATAGGGCACAACATGGTGAATAAGGAACAAATTAAAACTCTGCATTAGAGGTAACAACCTAAAAGAAGACATTTTCAAGCACTCTATGCCTTTTCATTACTGCAAATTCAGTGATGTTGGAATTTGTGAATAAAACTGAGCTCTCAATGTTAATATCAACATTTTCGCAGCCAATTCAAAGGGATTAAAATGCAACCGCAAGAAGACCTTTCTCCAGCCCTCAATCTGGTTCTCATTTGACCTGCTTAATTGAATTATCATGGGCCTCTGATCTTATGTCAATACAGAAGAGTGCTCCTTGGGAATCGTCTGTCACTCAGCTGTTCCTGACTGTCAAGCTGTGGAACAAGCGTCACTGATGCGGCTCTCATATTACTCTTACTCAGTTAATTGAATTGATATAAAGAAAACAACAGCAACAAGGGCTCAGCGTCAAAGCAGCGTAACCAGCAACCACAGTAAACAAAGAATAACAAAGCATATTGAGAAATAGACAGCAGCATGTGCAGACTCACGTTCCACGCTGAGCCCGGCTTGTGTGCGGTCATGAAGAGTTTCACAGCTGTAAGTCCCACGATCAGAAAGGGCGAGTTTGTGGATTGTGAGCATACGTTTTTGGCCACTTTGCTTCAGGGTGAACTTAGGCCCCGGGTGTATGACCACACCTTGTCTCATCCACTGCACTTCTCCACATTCCAGGCTCAGCTCCACCTCCAGGGTTGCCTCCCCAAACTCCTCCGCCACCACTGACTCCATTTTCTTTGTGAACAGCACCTGTTTCTCTGTACACATTCAGTCTCTAATTGGTCATCACTGTCTAGAGATGTTTTGAAAACCAACTTTAACATAAAGGTAGGCTGTAATACAAAAATTCTCTTGCATATGCCTGCTATAGCGCAACGCTTGTGTTCCGAGTGCTACGCACAGGAAAATGGCCACTTGCCTCTGTCAGTTATCAATGGAATTCTAACTGGAGAAGCTGCTAAGTGCAAAACATTATAGGCACCTTTTCAACAACCATGTCTGAAGGGGTCATTATTTATTGCGAATATGTTGCCATGGCATTAAAGACCGGCCCAAGCTCTCAAAGAATTTATCTAATGTTCCCGTTTCACACGTTTCATAAGTGTAATGGAAAAGTTTGACCTGTGCTTTACATCAAAGACAATTCAAAAACATTTTGAAAGAAACCTTTGTGCCTTCTCAGAAATTATTCAAATTAGTAAGTAGTTAGAACATGTTGAGCTTAGAAAAACAATTGTTTGATTAGCAATAAATAATATCTCACCTTGAACCTGTAGGATAGCTTTGGATATCACTCCTTCGGCTTCAGCTGTTAGCTTGCAGCTGTCTGATACTTGGCAGTTTCTGATATACAGCATGTGGCACAGTCCATTACTTGAGATTTTAAACCTCTCATTTGATGTAATGGGCCAGCCATTCATACACCAGATCATCTTTGCATCTTCTGGGGACACTACACACTTAAATGTCGCATCTTCTCCTTCCATTACAGTCATGTTGTGCAGCTCAGCAATAAACTCCACAACACGGGGGGCTTAAAATAACCAGAGAAGAGGTTGTAGAAGAACAGTTAAGATAAATGCTATTGATCCTGAAGGAACTTTGTGCCAACTTGCTCAGTACAATACAAATAACAATGAATAGATCTGGTAAAAATAAATATAAACCAGAAATATTATTTATAACTGTACATGTGCAAAAACTACTGACTAAATGCAACAGTAGGCCATGCATTTTGGTTTTAGAGAACCCCTTCAAGCAGAAAGGGGAGGAGTTTTACAGTCTGATTGCCACTGGAATAAACAATCTCCTCTGGTGTTCAGTATTGATGAAACAGGGTAATTTAAGTAGTAATTAAAACTAGATTTTTCTGTTAATGTTGAGTTATTGAGCTGGGCTTTATCAGTGTTGTTCTGAACATGAAGAAAAGCTTCTTTAGTGAAATATACTTACTTTTAACTACTACCGTTGCACATGTTTTCTCATCATTTGATTCACATGTATATTCTCCCGCATCATCATCTGTTAAGTTATGTATTGTGAGGCTTCTTTCTTGCCCATCTGCGCGTATTGTAAAGTGTCGGTTTGGTGTGATTTCTTGATTGTTTTTTAGCCACTGGACATCTCCTTTAGATGTGTGGAGTTCACATCTCAAAACAGCATCACTACCCTTGATCCCTACTACATTTTGCAGTGGCTTGGAAAATTTTACCTTCATAGCTAAAAGAAAATAATACAATTCAAAATTTGCTGTAAACACATGGTCAACATTTATGGAAGACTAAACATCTGTATATTACAAAGGACATTTCAATAGAGGACAATTCTATCAGTAATCCTAGATTAACAAGCAGCAAATTATATACTCCTGTTCCAGAAGCAATACAGATCAAAATACAGTAACTGTGTTGCATGAGTACTCAAAAGGTTGACTGACAAGGTAACACAAAAAATGTCTTGATTTACCTTTGACTTGGACACTGAAATGAGCTTTGTCTGTGCCCACATCACACTCATATTCTCCAGCATCTGATTTTTTAAGATGGTTGATAGTGAGGTAGTGCGTACGTCCATCACTCGTGGCATAAAAGCGCTGATCACTGATTTTTTTGCCTCCCTTGCTCCATTGCACAGAACCATTATCTCTGTTAACCACAGCACACAATGTCACGCTTTCTTCTTCATAGGCAGCAATGTTGATCTCTTCTTTTTTGATGAACTTGAACGGTGGTTCTATTAAACAGAAAATGATTCTTGGTGATTTATCATTGCTTTATGTAGTGTTCTTTCTGAAGGTTTAAAATTTATTGACCTTATATTTTGCTGAGCATATTAATAAAAGTCATGGCTAGCTTGCCTTGAACTGTCACCATGATGTACATTTTGTCATCAATGGCATCACATATGTATTCTCCTGAGTCGGACACTTGAAGGTTTGAGAGCACAAGTTTTCTAATCGTGCCTCTCTTTTCAATATGTATTCGGGCATCTGCCTGCAGTACTCTCCCATTACAGAGCCACTGAACAGTGGCATTCTCTCGAGACACCTCACATTCAAGGAGCAGCTCATTTCCGGCAACGAGTGAGTAGTGTTCTGGGGTCCTGGTATTCCCTAGGATAGACACTGGTGCCTCTAAATAGAATACAAAACACGGCTATAGTTTAGTTTGCCTAAATAGTTTAATGTTTAAGTATTATGTTTTCACCAACAGTATGACTGAAATTTCTAATGTACCTTGCACTGTGACATTAAAGACAATCTCATCATCCTTCGCATTGCATATGTATTCACCAGTGTCCTCGATCTCTGCATTTAAGATGATCAGAGATCTGAATGCCCCTTCTTCTTCAAATGTGAAGTGATCATTAACCACAATTCTGTTATTGTCCTTGTACCAGTAGACTATGCCACTTGCTCTGGAAAGTTCACACTTGAGCACAATGGCATCTGACACCACAAAATACCTGTCTGTTATTATATCACTTTTTCGCAGAAATTTTAGTGGTGGATCTGCAAAGAAGAGTAAAACAAATTATTGGGACATGTCCATTGATAAAGCTAGTTTACTGTCATTTTGACAAGAAGCTTACCATTTATTTTCAAACTGAAATCCATTACGTCATCTTTGGCATCACATAAGTATTGGCCTGTGTCTTCAAGCCTTGATGAATGAATTGTTAACTGTCGAGTACTGCCATCCTCAGTTATGGTTATGTTACTGTTTTCCTCAATCTCTTCTCCATTCTTCTTCCAGCTGACTTCTGCATTTGCTCTAGACACCTCACAGTCAAGCACTACGGTTTCTCCAACAAATCTTTCAACTTCGTAGGCCATCTTCCTTGGCCGAATAAATCGCACTGGGGGTTCTGCACAAATAGAAGTTGTCATCTTAAGGATCAGCTGTATAACAATTGAAATGACAACCAAAAAAATTGTGTAACATCAGCTACACTATATGGCCAAAAGTCTGTGGACACCTGACCATCACACCCATATGTGCTTGTTGAACATCCCATTCCAGATTTAGTCCCTCCTTTACTTTTATAATAACCTCCAATCTTATGGGAAGGCTTTCCACTAGATTTTGGAATGTGGCTGTGGGGATTTGCCTATTCAGCCACAAGAGCCTTACTGAGGTCAGGTACTGATGTCAGCTGAGGAGGTCTGGGGTGCAGTTGGCGTTCCAATTCATCCCAAAGGTGTTCAGTGGGGTTGAGGTAAGGCCTCACTTTGTGCACAGGGGTATTGCCATGCTGGAACATGCTTGCACTAAGCCCCTTAGTTCCATTAAGGGAAATTGTAATGGTACAGCATACAAAGATATCCTATACCTTGTGGCAACACGTTTGGGAAGAACCACATATGGGTGTAATGGTCAGGTGTCCACAAACATTTGGCCAGAAATCAGTGTATGATTTCTTTCAGTCACTCCAATTGACAGTTTTGAGGTGTATATCACAGCACCTGCAATGTTAACGAAGAATGTCACAGAGTCATCAACTGTGTCACACACATATTCTGCAGAATCACTGACACTTGTCTCTGGTATAATGAGTCTTCTGTAGACGCCATCAACTTCAAGAATTAGGTTGTTGTTCTCTTCTACCTCGAGCCCATCTCGATACCAGCGCACGGAAGCATTGGCTCTGGAAATTTCGCAACTCAGCACCATCCTTTCTGACATTTGCTGGCAAAGTTCCATTTGGCATTGGCTTGGGGAAACTATGCGTACTGGGGGTTCTGTAGGAACACGCATATAAAGAAGTCAGTGCTTGATGCAATCAGACAAATAGGAATATTTTTTATGGCATAGATAACATAGATCTATAACAGGTCTAAACAGGGTTGGGATGTAACAGAATACAAGTAATGGTGTTACATATTCAGAATACAAATCTGAACTTTCTATATGCAGGTCTTGATGCATTCTTAAAAGGCAGTATTGAGAATAGTTACTTTAGTGCTTTAAAGTTTCTTTGTGCAGTGTGGAACAATATCTAGAGTAAAAATGTAGAATGACAAAACAGCACAAATGTTTACCATGTGCCTTTTCAGAATGTATTCTGAACAAGTTACATTTTTATATATTGTAACAGAATTCATCAGGCTTGGGACAATTGACGCTAGTATCAGGAATTGCAGATAGATTCCACCTATTATGATTGCTATGAAGTTGGCTGATTTAATGTCACTGCACTGGCAAGGATAGAGCCTGGATTAGACTGAAATGGAAAGGTATGGACTAGATACAGTCTTACATCCATACAAAGTATGGGGTTCATTACCATTGGGGGTGCTTTTTCTCCTACTCTCGATTTCCCACAAAAGATAGGCCTCAGCTAGGTCTGGAGATGCTCACCAGTGCCAGCCTTAGGGCCTTGCAGTTGAAGTTTGTTCCGGTGGAAAATAGGGTTACTTCAATTAATTTTCAAGATAGGTTTACCTGGTAAACCCAGGAGAGCTTTCTGGATTTTTACCTCTCTTGTAGATCAGAGATGTTGAGTCTCAAAGCACCATCTCCACAATTATAGAGGCAGCTGCAAGAAGCTATGGCTGGAAGGCTGTCAGTGTCTGTCAACCCTAGCACATGCTGATGGACACCAGTAGTGAGGGAAGTCTTCAGATTTGGAGTGCTTTCCTGATTCAATTGAGAGGTGTATGAGAGACAGAAGGTCTGCAGTAAAAGCAATTTCAAAAGCAAAAGCTCAGGTATGCGAGGAGCTTGTAGAGGCCATTAAAAAGAAAAGACTTTGGTGGTTAGAAGCCTTCATAGGGGCAAGGATGCAGGGTGGATGCATTTTGGCCAGAGATGTTGAAGGCACTGGTCAAGGATGGGATTGTGTGTTTAAGATGCCTCTGTGGCAGTGCCTTTGAACTAGCAAAGTGGTATGTTTGTTGATTTGTGTGATTGTTAAAAAAAAAGGTGACCAGAGTGTATGTTTCAATTGTAGGGGAATCACCCTCCTCAGCCTCCCCAGAGAAGTCGATGCCAGAGATATGGAGAGGAGGCTCCATCTGATAGTTGTACTTAAGATTCAGGAGGAACAATGCCAGTTCCATCTAAGCTATGGAACATTAGCCCAGTTTTTTTTTTTTTTTGCTCTGTGAGGGTTTATGAGATTATGTTGATCTAGTATACATGTGTTTTGTGGATTTGGAGAAGTGTACCTCCTAAATTGCTAGCCAAAACGCATCCACCCTGCATCCACGCATCCACCATGCATCCTTGCCCCTATGAAGGCTTCTAATCTCCATAGTAACCTCAGTCACATAAAAGAACTGCTTTCTTGCACTGCTTCACAAAGTGCTCCCTCAAATAATACCACCAATAGAGGTCAAATCACTCCCGCATTTGCTCAGGAGCACTTGTGCATGGACTTGTGTCCCCCTTCAGATGCACTGAACAGATTGCCAGAACATCTTTGATGCCAACCCGAAAGTCTTTTCTTTTTAATGGCCTCTACAGGCTCCTTGCATGCCTGAGCTTTTGCTTTTGAAATTGCTTTTGCTGCAGACCTTCTGGCTCTCATACACCTCACAATTAAATCAGGAAAGCCCTCCAAATCTGAATACTTCCCTCACTACTGGTGTCCATCAGCATGTGCTAGGGTTGAAAGACACTGACAGCCTTCCAGCCATAGCTTGCAGCTGCCTCTATAATTGTGGAGATGGTCCTTTGAGACTCAACAGCTCTGATCTACAAGGGAGGTAAAAATCCAGAAAGCTCTCCTGGGTTTACCAGGTAAACCTATCTTGAAAATTAATTGAAGTAACCCTATGTAACATCTGAACGTATCAAACTGATTTCTGGATCAGCCTGGGTTAGCAATGAAATTTCTCTGTCTCCTTGAGCTGTAAATCCCTATCTGTTTAATGACCACTCTGGCCCCAGTTTGACCAGAGATCTCTGGAATGCTAACGACCAACCTTCCCCCCCCCCCCCCCCCCCCCACACACACACACACACACAAGCTACCTACACGCGCACACACACACACACACACACACACACACACACACACACACACACACACAAGCTACCTACACACGCACACACACACACACACACACACACACACACACACACAAGCTTACCTTACACACACAATGGAGAAATCACTCTTTTCAATGTTACATGTAATTATATGTAATTATTCGATGTCCAAATAGTGTGATGTTTTCATGTTTGCATATATTGTGCGTTCATGTAACCTAACCTTAATGATTTTAGATAGTTTTAATTTAGGATATCATTTTAAATGTCTGTAACCATGTTTTATTTGTAATATTCTTTACAAGTCCATCGAATTTGGTATGTAGTTAATCGTCTTGAGATACCCTGATTGATTATGCATATCATATTGCAATGGGATACATTATTTCATGCTTTTTCTTAATTTCATTTATAATGTGGTATAAACCGGCTCCTCCCTGGACATGCAAATCCAACTTCCTGATTGGCCCATAGCCCAAAGTGGCGTGTGCGTTGGTGTTGTCTTTAAAACAACACCACGCTCTGAAACTTTTCTCCTCAGAGTCAGTCTCTTCTCTTCAGTAACTCTTCACTCACACTCTTCCGGTTTCTCTCTCCCCCAGGGCCACATGCCCCGGGAAGAGGAAGCCAGGATCTCTCTCTCCTGGACAAAGGACACAACCGCCTCAAGGCTCACGCCTTTTGCAAAACGGCACGACGAACCAGCGAACTCTACACGACCTCACACGAACTTTCAAACCGAAGCCATGCAAGTATAGTTAATGGATCTATATCTGCGTTTAAGATGGTACCCCTGTTTACAGGAGATTTAAGTTCGTTGCTGGTTTTGAAAAAGGCTAATTAGTTGTGTTTTTGTCTGCCATTCCCTTTTATTTCATTACTTTCTCTCTATACCTTCTCTTCCCTTGTATATAGATGTACATATGTATGTTTTGCTTAGAGTTAGTCGTGTGTATCCATAGTTACATCTAGTTATTAAAATCTATTATCCCATGCTTGATTTGTCTCTGTTTTGTCACGTGATGAGTCACTTCTACGCTGCATAAGATCTCGATTACCCGCTCTAATTTTTAATAACAAACTTCGTGGGTTAATTCTTCCTGGCCAGAAGGATAAACTCCCTCTTTAGAGTTTATAAATCTAAACTAGACTACAGCTAATCCTAAAAGCTGATCTAGACCACATACATCATAATTAATACAGTCATAATTAATTATAATCCATTGTAGTTAATTATCTATATGTATATGTGCACAAACATGAATTCCATTTCATGGCTGATGTATATTTATAACTGGTCACAACACACGTTGATTAGGTATATAGATATATTTCACGCCATTCGAGCTAATTCATTATATAAATTGGAGAATACATTTAAACGTGTTAAACATTTTTTTAATTCGTTACATAAACTGTAACTGGTGGAGAATATTTTTAAACGTTGCAGATTCATCTGATTTACTACACATTCTGGTAGATAATGCGGGCACGCTTTAAAACTCATCTCCTTTAAAAAGGTGCATTGAATCCAAGCATGCGCTTCTGTTTCATTTTTCATGTTTAAAGTTGATCCATTACATTATTCTGGTGGAAAAGAATAATGCTAGTAATGATTGATTCGTTACACCTATTTTCCACCGGAACAAACTCCAACTGCAAGGCCCTCAGGCTGGCAATGGTGAGCACCTCCAGACCTAGCTGAGGCCTATCTTTTGTGGGAAATCGAGAGTAGGAGAAAGAGCATGACCACCACTGGCTCTGCACCAACATATCTAAACTCGCTAGTTCAGACGTATGCGCCCAACTGAAGCTTGCGTTCTGCTAGTGAACGATGCCTCGTTGTGCCATCCCAAAGAGGCACAAAATCACTCTCACAGACCTTTTCCTGGACTGTTCCGAGCTGGTGGAACGACCTGCCTATCTCAATCCGAGCAGCTGAGTCTTTAGCCATTTTCAAAAAACATCTAAAGACACTTCTTTTTCGGCAGCACCTGACCAATTAACACTAGCGCTTACCTATTCTATTTGTTTGTCTGTTATAAAAAAATTAAAATTAAAAAAAATAAAAAATCCTATGTGTACTGTGCTAGAATTACTGAGACTTGTTACAGCACTTGTATACTGTTGCCCTCTTGTTCACCGAATTGCTTCTATTGTTCTCCTCATTTGTAAGTCACTTTGGACAAAGGCATCTGCTAAATGATTAAATGTAAATGTAGGTACTGCAGAAGTATAGTGTATCTGTATATAGGGTACAGAGTATTCTTTGTGCAGTCCAGTCTCAGTGCGAATGCTCTGAGAGTTGTGTCCTCATTCTTGGCATAAATTAGAACCATTTATGATGGGTGTCTGACTTGTCTCCACTCCTGTTCGTGATTTTCATGGACAAGATATCAAGACACCGGCAATTTTGGAGAGTGTCCATTCATTCAGCAACATTCCTATTATTTGCCAGTGATGTTCGGTTGGTACAATTCACAGTTTGGCTCCGAGACACAC
The DNA here is from genome assembly GCA_023630585.1 of Cranoglanis bouderius. Taxonomy (NCBI): domain Eukaryota; kingdom Metazoa; phylum Chordata; class Actinopteri; order Siluriformes; family Cranoglanididae; genus Cranoglanis; species Cranoglanis bouderius. The sequence goes on from CM042535.1 coordinate 9,549,547, forward strand.
CTAAGTGTTTCCCTGCTGAATATGAAGTGGCTGGGAAAATCAGCACCTCCAAGTCTGGGGCAGTGGTTCTCTCCTTGAAAGGACTGAGGTGAGGGGAGAGACCTTACCCCTGGTGGATGACCAAGTAACTTATCGTACTCATGAGCAATGTTAAAAGTGAACATAAGTGACAAATGAATCAAGTCAGTTGCAGCAGAGTCAGTCACTGTCATGGTCTGTGGTGGCAAAGCAGGTTCCCTGGTAATACAAGCAGTCGAAAAGAGGTTTCTTTGCTTACTTTTCATGATAGGATGAGGAACTCAGTAATCTGGCATAGCTGTGGAACTGAGCTGAGAGGGATAGAAATGTCTGGGCTGATCTTCTTAACCTGTTGCCACCCCAACCTCCACCCCTCCACCAGGTAAAGTGGAAGGAAAATGAATGTACGTATAATGAATGAATGAATTAATGAATAAACCTGATATGTGATGTTTTTTTTTTTTTTTTTGAAAGTCAGGCACTAGCATAGTTAACTTTCACAATTTATATTTTCTCATAATTTGGGTTTTATATACCTTTTATGCTTAAATAGAAGAATTTTGAGTCATCAGCAGTGTCACAGACATACTCTGCTGAGTCCTCAACTCTGCTGTGAAGAATCTTCAGTCTCCTGTATGGACCTTCCGTTTTCAATTTAATATTTTCGCTTTCTTGCAGTTTCTGTCCATCCTTGAACCAAGTCACTTTTCCATTAGGACGTGAAAGTTCACAGCTGAGAACAATTTCCTCTGGAACATGTCGCTCAAGATGAACATCTTCCTTGGGATAGACAATCATTACGGGAGGCTCTGTTGAGCCAAAAACATAACAGTTCTTAAACAGACAGTATGAGTTATAAGGCCATAAGTCTTATTTTGTTAAAGCGTCTGAAAATGAAAGAAGAGAGTAGCAACAGATTTTAGTTTTGCTTCACCGTGTTTGCCATGTTGGCAAGGCTCAAGGGTGAGCGTGGTAATCCTGTGGGCACCAGAGAAGGTGTGATAGGCAGTAATGTCATAGCAGGTCAACATCCACCTGTGCAATTAATGTGTTTCACCAAATATTTCTATCTACCTAATTAAGCAGTAGATTATTTTATATAAGCAGTATCTTGGGCAGTACACCACATCCTTAAATCTTTCCTCTGATGTGTTTGGTTTATTTTCCAAATTTTGTCCTAGTTTTACTTTCCATGTATGTATGTTTGTATATTTACCCCATCCTGATTTCTTCTGATTTTGTGTATATCTCATAATAAATTGTTTCAGAAATTAAAACAAAATCTAAGATTAAAACAAAGGCAACACAAAATAAACAACACAAAATACAATTTTTAAATGATCATGTTATTTATTGAAGCAAAAATGTACCAATACCAATTGGGCCTGTGTGAAAATGTATTTGCCCCCATAGTTACTAATTCCCCAAATCTATGAAACTGCATTCATAATGGGATTCAGCTGCACTAGACGCAACCAGACCTAATTACTGCCAGCCCTGCTCAATCAAATCAACACTTAAATGGAATTTTTCAACAGCATGAAGTTGGTTAAAATGTCTTACCCAGTAACATACTATGCCAAAGTTGAAAGAAATTCCAGAAATGATGAAGAAGAGGTGATTGAAATACATCAGTCTGGGAAGGGTTACAAAGCTATTTCAAGCGCTCTGGGACTCCAAAGAACCACAGTGAGAGCCATTGTCTCCAAAGGGAAAAACTCTGCATAGTAGTGAACCTTCCCAGAAGTGGCCAACCTTCCAAAATTCCTCCAAGAGCACAGCAACTACTCAGGAAGTCACCAAAGAGCTAAGGAAAATCAAAGGAATTGCAGACCTCTCTTGCATCAATAAAGGTGATTGTTCATGACTCCACTATCAGAAAGACCCTGGGCAAAAATGGCATCCATGGAAGAATAGTGAGGTGAAAACCACTGCTAACCCAGGAGAGCATTAATGCTCATCTGAATTTTGCAAAAACACACCTTGATTATCCTCAAACCTTTTGGGAGAGTGTTCTATGGGTTGATGAGTCGAAAGTGGAACTGTTTGGAAGACAGGGGTCCCATTACATCTGGCATAAACCAAACACTGAATTCCACAAAAAGAACATCATACCTATGGTCAAGCAGGGTGGTGGCAGAGTGATGGTATGGGGATGCTTTGCTGCTTCAGGGCCTGGGCAACTTGCAATAATTGGGGGGAAATTAATTCTGCTCTGTACCAGAAAATCCTTAAGGAGAACGTCTTGGCTTTAGTCCGTGAGTTGAAACTCAAACGCAACTGGATTATGCAGCAAGACAATGATCCAAAGCATAGGAATAAGTCCACCTCTGAATGGCTCAAAAAAAGCAAAATTAAAGTTTTGGAGTGGCCTAGTCAAAGTCCTGACTTGAACCACTTGAGATGCTGTGGTAGGATCTTAAACAGGCAGTTCATGCTTGAAAACCCTCCAGTGTGGTTGAACTAAAGCAGTTCTGCAAAGACGAGTGGGCCAAAATTCCACCACCGTGCTGTGAAAGACTGACCTCAAGTTACTGGAAGTGTTTGGTTGCAGTTATTGCTGCTAAAGGTGGCACAACCAGATTTTATGTTTAAGGGGGCAGTTAGTTTTTCCCATGGGTTATAGGTGTTGGATCACTTTTCTTTTGCTTCAGTAAAAAAATTAAAAAATAAAAACTGTATTGTGTGTTAACTCACTTTGTTTTATGTTGTATTTTGTTTGAAGATCAAAAACTATTTAGTATGAGATACACACAAAAACAGAAGAAATCAATACAGTACAGTACTTTTTCACAGCACTGTATATGTGTATATACACTCACCATCCACTTTTTAGGAACACCTGTAGACCTGCACATTAATGCAGTTAATCTAATCTAATTAATCTAATCAGCCAATCGTCTGGCAACAGCACAATGCAAAAAAAAAAAAAAAAAAAAAAAAAAAAAAAATCATGCTGATACATGTCAAAAGCTTCAGTTATTGTGCACATCACATATCAGACTGGGGAAAAATGTGATCTTTGTTACTTTAACCACTTTAACTGTGGTTGTTGGTGCCAGATGGGCTGGTAGCTGAGTATTTCATAAGCTGCTGATCTCCTGGGAATTTGACACACCACAGTCTTTTACACAGAGTTTACACAGAATGGTGCAAAAAACAAACAACAACAAAAAAATCCTATGTGTGGAGGGTCTTCTGGCTAAAACACCTTGTTGATGAGAGATTAGAGGAGAATGACCAGACTGGTCTGAGCTGACAGGAAGTCTAAAGTAACTCAAATAAGCAGAAAAGCATCTCAGAATGCACAAAACATCATACTGTGTGGATGGGCTACAACACATCAGATTCCACTGATTCCACATCTGAAGCTGTCATGGGCACAGACTCACTGAAACTGGACACTTGAAGAAAAAAAAAAAATCAGACTGGAAAAAGGCCAGGTGTTTTTTTCCCCTAATCTTCAGCTGTCCAGTTTCGATGAGCCTGTGCCCATGATAGCCTCAGATTCCTGTTCTTGGCAGACAGGAGTGGAACCCAATGTGGTCTTCTGCTGTTGTAGCCCATCCACCTCAAGGTTTGATGTTTTGTGCATGCTGAGATGCTTGTCTGCTCACCAGAGTTGTAAAGAGTGATTATATGAGTTACTATACCCTTCCTGGCAGCTTGAACCAATCTGGCCATTTTCCTCAGGTGTACATGTGTTCTTAATAAAGTGGGTGGTGAAAGTATAATGTAATGGGAAGCATTTTCTGCTGCATGTGAAATATGTTAAAGGTTCTATACTTACCTCGTACATTAACCTTGAATATTAAGGCACTGCCTCCTGCACGACATGTGTATGTCCCAGCATCCGACATTCTAACAGATTGGATGATCAGTTTTCGTGTGGTGTCTTCTGTCTCTATTATGACTTTGTTACTGGTCTGTATCTCAACTCCATCTTTGTACCATTGTGTAGTGGCATCAGATCTGGACACCTCACAACAAAGGAAGAGATTGTCTTGTTCCACTACATTTTTGTGGAGCTCTTCCTCTGAGATGTAGACAAATGTCACATGGGGTGCTGCAGAAGAATAAAAATTGCACAAGTTGATTTCTGGAGTCTTTTTTCTATCCATGTGTGATGCGTTATTTTCATATCATGCATGAATTATCATCAAGTGTTGCTGATGGTCTCCATTCTTAACAGCCAAACTAAATAGAAAGAAATAGCATTAAATAAAGCTTTATGAGGATGAATTGCAGTTGAGCAATTTAATGGACATGCTTTTCCCCTTGCATGACTCCTTCGTAAACAGAAAGCACCAAGAAGATGGGTAGATTGCAACTACAGCTGGCAAACATGGTAGAAATGTTGCAAATGGCTCTATGCATCTGTTTTAGGAAAATGATTATCTAGCATATACAAAAGCAGCAGAATGGATCCATTGCTTTCAACCAATGAAAGTTGGACAGTACACAGTGATGTATTTGTTAGTTATATGGCAGTGGTTCAGATAAACTTTGGATGTCACCTTTAATGTCCACATAAAACTCGCTGATATCATCAGCTGTATTACAACTGTAAACCCCAGAGTGGGAAAACGTGGCTGACAGGATAACCAATGTCCTCATGGTGTGCTCTGATTGGAAGAAAACTCCATATTGAGGGAAGAGCTGAGTCCCATCCTTGTACCATTGGACCAGGGCAGTGGGCTCAGATATCTCACACTGGAGAATGATAGGTGAGCCTGCTTCAAATGACTTGGTCTTCTCAGTCTCAGGGACAGCTGTGAACATCACTGGTGAAGCTAGGAGTGTTTTCATTAATTCAAAGAAATGGGATTACTAGATTTGTACAAAGATTTTTTCTGCCATTGCTTTTTTATGTTATGTGGCAGTTTACTAATGGATGAGGGGATAATGACAGCAAAAAAAAGATTTGCATATGAATGATATGTTCTATTGTCCATTTGTTATTATGAACAGGGCTTTTTGTTACATGTTGTTTCTGAAATATGTGGTGCATTTACATGGCAATTAGAATGAACAGTAAAGAAGTGAAAAATTCTGATGGTTTTGGACCCCTTAAATGTTTTTTTTTTTTTTTTTTTTTTTTAAGTTTGATTTTATTAGAGGGATCTGTCATTGAGTACAATCTACATTTTCAAATTAGGTTTTCAGTGTTTGGTTATTTAAATTTACTTGTTAAATTTTTATATAAGGACAAGACATTTAGTGGATGAAGCATTATTTGACATGTTAGTGGTTTTGAGAATGTATGTAAACTCAAAATCACCTGCAACATCCACCTTGAATGTTATACGATCATCGCCAGCTTCACAGCTATACATGCCAGAGTGTTTGAGCTCAGCTGATTGGATGATCAGTGCCCTCATGGTGCCCTCTGATTTGATGTCAAGTCCAGTCTCTTGAAGGAGTTGCACTCCGTCTTTGAACCAGGAAACTTGGGCAGCTGACTCAGAGATTTCACACTGAAGTATAATGGGGCAGCCTGCTTCAATGAACTTGTTTCTTGCCACCTCTGGAAGGGCTGAGAACCTTATGGGAGTAGCTATGGAAATTTTTAAGGTTAAGAAAAAAACCATGACTTCTGAATCAGAAGTATACAAAATGGAAACATCTGTTACTGTACAATATTCATTTGGATTATCCCAAGCACCAGTCATGTTAGACAAAGCATATTTTCTATTAAGTAATTGCATAGTTGTAAGGTAAGTTTAAAGGGCTAGAGTAGAAGGTTAGAGAGACAGGCCGGGTCTGGTAGGAGAGCAGGTAAACTTTACAGTTGCAATCAAAATTATTCAACCCCCATTGCACATCAGGTTTATTGTCAAAATTTACAGACTTTCAGCTGTTTGCAATGAACAAATCAAACAAAAGCAATTGAAATAGCTCAACACAAAGAATGCTTCATGTGGTTTCCCCAAATTCAACTGAAAATGCAAATTATAATGACTTCTACAGTCTCAAAATTATTCAACCCCCTGAATAGAATCCCTCACAACAACATGAATATGCAAAACAGGAGTTGTCTCAAGCACACTTGATGCAACTAATCAAGGGCTTCATTAGTTGCACCAGGTGTGTTTGAGCTGGAACACATGAAATACCTGAACTGGCTAGGAGTTTGTTGAGTGTCACATTTGACTGCATGTTAGAAATATGGCTAGGTCAAAAGAATGGTCCAAAAAGTTAAGAGAAGAGATCTTCACAAACAAGGAACAGGATACAAAAAGATAGCGAAGGCACTGAATGTTCCTAGAGACACTGTTGGAACCATAGTTCGCAAGTTCAAAGTTAAGGGAACAGTGGTTACACTACCTGGAAAGGGTAGAAAAAGGAAGCCATCAACGGCTGCAACCAGATTTCTGAGAAGGCAGGTTGTGAAAAACCCTCGAGTGACTGCAAAAGACCTGCAGCAAGACCTGGTGGCAACAGGTACTGAGGTTTCGGTGAGCACAGTAAGGCGCATACTAAACGCAGAAGATTTCCATGCCAGAACTCCAAGAAATACACCACTACTGACCCAAAAGCACAAGAAAATTTGGCTTCAATATGCTCAAAATCATATAAATAAACCACAGAAGTTTTGAGATTCTGTTCTGTGGAACTTTTTGGCACGAAGGATCAGTGGTACAGTGGGGGAAAAAAGTATTTGATCCCCTGCTGATTTTGTACGTTTGTCCACTGACAAAGAAATGATCAGTCTATGATTTTAATGGTATGTGTATTTTAACAGTGAGAGACAGAATAACAACAAAAAATACAGAAAAACGCATTTCAAAAAAGTTATAAATTGATTTCAATTTTAATGAGGGAAATAAGTATTTGACCCCTTCGACTTAGTACTTGGTGGCAAAACCCTTGTTTTTGGCAATCACAGAGGTCAGACGTTTCTTGTAGTTGGCCACCAGGTTTGCACACATCTCAGGAGGGATTTTGTCCCACTCCTCTTTGCAGATGCTCTCCAAGTCATTAAGGTCATTTTCAATGCCCTGGCTGAGGGAAGGAGGTTCTCACCCAAGATTTGACGGTACATGGCCCCATCCATCGTCCCTTTGATGCAGTGCAGTTGTCCTGTCCCCTTAGCAGAAAAACACCCCCAAAGCATAATGTTCCCACCTCCATGTTTGACGGTGGGGTTGATGTTATGACTTGGGGTCATAGGCAGCATTCCTCCTCCTCCAAACACGGCAAGTTGAGTTGATGCCAGAGAGATCTGACTACACCTGACCACAACACTTTAACCCAGTTCTCCTCTGAATCATTCAGGCAAACTTCAGATGGGCCTGTACATGTGCTTTCTTGAGTAGGGGGACCTTGCGGGCGCTGCAGGATTTCAGTCCTTCACGGCGTAGTGTGTTACCAAATGTTTGCTTGGTGACTATGGTCCCAGCTACCTTGAGATCATTAACAAGATCCTCCCGTGTAGTTCTGGGCTGATTCCTAACCGTTTTCATGATCATTGAAACTCCACGAGGTGAGATCTTGCATGGAGCCCCAGACCAAGGGAAACTGACAGTTTCTTCCATTTGCGAATAATCACACCAACTGTTGTCACCTTTTCACCAAGCTGCTTGGCAATAGTCATGTAGCCCATTCCAGCCTTGTGTAGGTCTACAATCTTGTCCCTGACATCCTTGGATAGCTCTTTGTTCTTGGCCATGGTGGAGAGTTTGGAATCTGATTGATTGATTGCTTCTGTGGACAGGTGTCTTTTTACTGGTAACAAACTGAGATTAGGAGCACTCCCTTTAAGAGAGTGGAACGCTGCCAGAAGCTGGTGTCTGGCTATGCATCTCGTTTGCAGCAGGTCATAACAGCAAAAAGGTGCTCTACTAAGTACTAAAGATGCTTGCCATGATGGGGTTGAATAATTTTGAGACTGGAGAAGTCAAGTTGCATTTTCAGTTGAATTTGGGGAAACCACTTGAAGCATTCATTGTGTTGAGCTATTTCAATTGCTTTTGTTTGATTTTGCTTTTTGCTTTTGCTTTTGTTCATTGCAAACAGCTGAAAGTCTGTAGATTTTGACAATAAACCCGATTTGCAATGGGGGTTGAATAATTTTGATTGCAACTATATTAGAGAATATACTGGAGACAAAATTTTATATAGAGATAATATATAGTTAATTTGTTTGAATTTCTAAGGTTGCTGGAAAATCACCTTGACTGTCCATCTTGAATGACACTGCATCATCAGGACTGCCACAGATGAAATGTCCAGTATCAGAAAGCTCAGTTGATTCAGCGGTTAATTTCCTCACATTTCCATCTGTTTGGATATTAAGTCCACTGTTTGAGAGGAGTTCTGTGTCATCTTTATACCAGCAAACTTGGCTTTCGGTGTCTGAAATCTCATGTTTTGGAACAGTTGGTGAGTCTAATTCAATGGACCTGTTCCTCTCAATCTCTGAAAGTGGTTTGAACCTCGTAGATGAAGCTACAAAGTTGTGAGTGGCATAAAGAGAAAATAATGACTTGTTAGGTAAAAAAAAGTGTCAGGTAAAAAGTGTCAGGTAAAATCTAAATGAATTAGTGATAGTGATTCAATTTTTTTTATCTTTTATTTATTTTTTTTAAATATGTTCCACATATAAATATTAGTGGTTTCCATTTATTTATTTATTTCACTACGCTGATAGAAAAAAATAGTTTTTGAAACTATTGTAGTGTTTAGAATCAAGAAATCTGCAAATCACCTTTGATATCCACATTGAATGTGACTGCATCAGCCTCTGTCTTGCAGTTGTATGTTCCACTATGAGATAATTCAGCTGACTGCACAGAGAGTTTTCTTATTGTACCTTCAGAATGAACCAAAACTCCAGCTTCAGATGACAGCTCATTTCCATCTTTGTACCAGCATACATATGCAGCAGCATCTGAGACCTCACATTCCAATTCAAACGGCTCTCCAACTTTTGCAGATTTGTTCCTCTGAGCTTCAGTGACAGTGGAGAACATCACTGGTGGTGCTATGGGCATGACTGTAGAGAGATACATTTGTAATCGTTAGTGGTGTCCATATAGAACATGTGTTAATTATGTATGTATTTATTTATTTATTGTTGTAATTAATGTATTGTTTCCCTAGAGAGATTATTAAGAGTTGCACCATATCATTGCTTAACATGGTTATTTGTCATATAAGAAACATTATGGTGCATTAAATGCCAATAAGAATATACAGGCAACAACCAATAAAACTAAGAGAAAATCTATGAATAAATAAACTTAAGTTTATTTTAAAAAGTTTATTTAAAGGGGGGAAAAACATTTATTTAAATAAAACAGACAATCAGACGATGATAGTGTGGATGTAATGTAACATTAATAGCGCAAGAGTAAATGATGAAAGCTTATTAAAAATGTAAAGACATTTAACAATGATGACAAAAAGGCAACACAATATAAAGGTTAAAAAAAAAGTCTAATGGAAAAAGTTCTTAAGTAGCACTACTTGGGCAAGCGATTTGTTTAAATAAAAATATTTATGTAGGTATTTAATTATCATGCAAATTACTGGAAACTTCAATTTAATATTTCTTTAGTTGATCCTGCAAATTAAAAGCCTTATGATTTATTTAAGTGTCTAGGTCTGTGCAAAGTTAAAAGGTTTCTGCTTGACACTGTGGTAAACCCTTCATAGTGTGTTGTAGTGTGTAAAATGTATTTTATTTACTAAAATGAGTTGTCAGTTTTATGTCTACCTCACACTTACTTAATCCATTTTCTTTCTGTTGCTGCAGTAAAACACATGTAAATAACATAACTGGCCTATATGAAAAAAAAGTGAAAATTTGAAAAATTTTATGGAAAAAAAGTGAAAATTTGAAAAATTGTATGAAAATGAAATTTAATCTTAGACCTATTCAAATGAAGTAATCAGCACAATGATTATTAGTGACCATTGCATGACTGAAGGGGTTAGTATTGTAATCAGATGGGTTGAGATGTCAAAGATGACTGAAGAATCACCTGGTGGATCCACAGTACTCAGGAAGTTGGTATCCTTTGTTTTGTAACTGTATACTTCGGAGTCAGACAGCTCAGCTGGTTTGATCTCTTCTGATCCGATCTCTTCTGATTGGACTATAGTGAGACATTCTTGAATTTGTTGTTGCTCTTGTCTGTACCAGCAGACCTGAGCTGTAGAATGTATAGGCTCTTTTTGTGGGACACTTGCACTGTCTGCTTCATCCGATGTCATTTCATTCTTCTCAGTCTCAGTGAGCGTTGAACCTTTCAGCCGTGCAGCTAAAGAGTTTAATTTAGCATGTTTTAATTAAAGCAGCTTTTGTTTGTGGGTATGTTTTAAGTGCAAGAATGTCACTTAAGTGCGGGAATGTCACTAGGAAACCAAAGCATTTGTATATTTAAATAATTGGGAAAAGGCCATACAATTACAGTGATGGTGAATAAATGATGTTTTCCGAAATAGCATTATGACTGTTTAATGTAAATTTGTAATGAAATAAGATTGGATGTTTAGTGAATTAAACTATGTTTTTAGTGCGTTCAACATGGATTAAACTAGGTTTTAAATCACCTTTGACATACACCTTAAATTTTATGACATCATCCATTGCCTCACAGTTGTACACCCCTGTGTGACAGAGCTCTGCCGTCGGAACAACCAGCCTTCGTATGCAGTCCTCTGACTGGATCACTAATCCATTTTTCGTTTGGAGTTGTATTCCATCCTTGAACCAACAAACTGGGGCATCTGGGTCTGATATTTCACACTGTAGTACTAGAGGCATACCACTTTCAATGGTCTTAGTCCTGCCAGTCTCAGGGAGTGGTGCAAATTGTACTGGTTTAGGTGAAGGTGCTTTGGTTTTGGAGAGATAAAGTCATGTATTAAAATAAGTTATACATTCAAGGAGAGCATAGCTGTGCTGATTAAATTGTCCTTTCATAATTAAAGAATGTCTGAACAATACAGTTTCACTTGCTTTTATTGCTAATTAATAGACACATAGCCTTGAGTCACCTTTTACTTTGTCTTGATACATCACAGATTGAGTCTTTGCCTCAGTTGTCAGCACCTCTTTGTTTGGTATCTTTGATAACTTGGCAAATTGTTCCTTTGAGGTTAGATTAGACATCATGTTTTTCCCATCTTGTTTCTGGACTATCGAAACATCTCCATGCCCAAAGATTTGGGCCTTCTTTTCAGAGACCTCACCCAAGTCTTTGAGACAGGCTGCTTCAAAGGCCTTCTCATCCAACATGTCTTGAGGTCCTGAGATATTCATCTTTGTAACTAGAGTGTGTCAAGTTATATATAGAGAGATTTGTATTACTACTAAGGAAAATAAAACAATCACTAAGGCTGACATTTAAGTTTGAAATTGTTAGCTACCTCAGAGCTGATTGTTACTTTCAATTAGAAATGTACTAGCTTTAAGAATATTTAATATAACAAATTAAAGGCATAGCTTTTTAAAAAGATGATTTCAAATACCATGGCATCAGTCATTGATTATGGTCATGGACTTTTTTTTTTGGAAAGATGTTTTTTGTTAGTGAATGTAATTTCTTAATGGATTAATTTGTTTAGATGTTTTAGGTCACGTTACTCAATTAAGCTAGTGAAAACCTGATAACCTATGGGGTTATGTTGGCAAGCCATGCAAATTATTATTATTATTATTTATCTATTTATTCATTTTACCAACTTTTAAGTTATTTAGATTGAGTTAATAAATCAGAATGAAAAAATGGCATTAAATTATGTTTAAAATGTTGGCAATGGGATGTACTTTGCTCTCATCATTACTTGCTGAATGATGGAGTTAACTATTTAAATCACCTTCACGATCCACCTTAAATGCTAAAACATCGTCATCCGTGCAAATTTCTTGTACTTTGAAGTAACGTCTGTCGTCTTCTTGAAAACTGCAAGCTGTCTCCTGTTTAACACATTGAGGTTGGTGTAGTTCATCCTTGTTGATGCAGAATGGGGCAGTGGAGTCCAATTTTGTATGCTGAACTTGTTTTAGACTGCTTTCCTTAATGTTCTCCTTCATTAGCACCTCAGGAACAGCTGTGAAACTCAAGCTTTGCTGAATGATGTTGCTCATTGTAAACTCAGGACAGTTTGTGAAGCTTAAGCTTTCCTTACTGATCTCAGTCTTGTCCAACTTAGAAACTGTTGTTAAGCTCAAGCTCTCCTTAATGATCTCGCTTTTTGCGAAATCAGAACCATCTGTGAAGCTTAAGCTTTCTTTAGTGTTCTCAGTCTTGGCCGAATCAGGATCGGCTATGAAGCTCAAGCTTTCCTTAAGGCTCTTTATTTTTGAGACATTAGAACCATCTGTGAAGCTTAAGCTTTCTTTAGTGTTCTCGGTCTTGGCTGAATCAGGATCTGCTATGAAGCTCATGCTTTCCTTAAGGTTCTTGCTTTTTGAGACATTAGAACAGTCTGTGAAGCTTAAGCTTTCTTTAGAGTTCTTGGTCTTGGCTGAATCAGGATCTGCTATGAAGCTCAAGCTTTCCTTAAGGTTCTTGCTTTTTGAGACATTAGAACCATCTGTGAAGCTTAAGCCTTCTTCAGTGTTCTCGGTCTTGGCAAAATCAGGAACTGCTGTGAAGCTCAAGCTTTCCTTATGGTTCTTGCTCACTGAGAATTCAAGAAGTTCTGTGAAGCCTAAGCTTTCTTTAGTGCTCTCAGTCTCAGCCAAATCAGGAACTGCAGTGAAGCTCAAGCTTTCCTCAAGGATCTCGCTCTTTGTGAGCTTGGGAATGTCGGTAAAGCTTAAGCTTTCCTTATTGACCTCATTCTTGGCCAACTCAGGAATTGCTGTTCCCTGGGGGAAACCCAGGCTTTCCTTAATGATCTCTCTCTTTGCAAACTCAGAACCGTCTCTGACACCCAAGCTTTCCTTAATGATGTCTTTGGTCTTTGGGGATTCAGCTATAGTTGTATGATGTGCACAAAGAAAAGTTTCAGTGGGTTTCCACTTTCTTAATTAGAAGCTGATTAAATAGTTGTTCTCAATGACTGTTACTTTCAAGATTTATAACATAGAAGAGAAAAAATAAGAGAGACGACCATATGACAGAGTGGTCTAGAAACAAGTCACATAAATCAAGGCAACAAGTACAAAAAATATGCTTGCTAATTCTATAAAGTTAGTTATTTGTTCTGCTTCTTTCATTATTTCATTCATTCATTCATTCATTTAAACCATCTATTCAGTGTTTTATATAGATGTTATATAGACATTTCAAGACATTATGTTTGTTCTGATTAGCATTAAGGAAGAAGACTGAAGCAAATGGAAAGTTTTCTGTAATGTTGATGTACTGCAATTAAGAATGAAATCTAAACAATTTACATGATCGTTAGCTGGGAAGAAAGGCTTGCAGACCAACTGGATGTTGGATTAAGATATAATAGCAGGGATTAGTTTGGGAAGCGCTTTCAAGAATGGATAACCAAGGTGCATGAATTCAGTATCTTTAGGCACAGCCTTAGAAAGGTTACACACCACCTTTGTTAGTGGCGCAGATGCACTGGGTTAAGTGTGCTTAGGGTGGAGTAGCAGTTGTATCACCTTTCATATCCACAGTGCACTGGACAGTGTCATCATAGGTCTCACCCTTGTACACTTCAGAGTGAGACTGCTCAGCTGTTAGGAAAGCCACAAAGAAAACAATAAGCTTTCTAGCTTCAATTTGTTCAATGCTCCCAATTAAGAATGGGGTACAAATAATAGTGGTAAACCACCTTTGTCCACATTAAACTGGGTGTGATCATCTGGCATCCTAGGAGGTGTGTTTATCCATTTGTCTGTTGTCTCAGATGATTCAATGTTCAAAGTTCCTATAGGCACCTCCCACTTAATTTGAGGGTCAGGTTCAATTCCATCTTGCGATAGTATCTCTCCCTCATCTTTTAGTCGGTAATTATATTCAGTGGAATCCAGGATTTTACATTGTTGCGCAATAGGGATGCTTTCTCCAGTACATTTGCTCTTCTCAACATCAGGGACATCCAGCAGTTGCAAAGGTGGAGCTAAAGATGATCATTAATAAAGGAACACTTTATGCAGTTTTGGTGACTATTAATTAAACTTAAATGTTTAACGGCAATTACAAGCCAGCGATATGCACAAGTTTTATTGTGAAAACACACATAAAGACAACTAAAACCTAAACAGAGTGCAAAGTTGTTAGATGCCACAGTAAAGCATTATGTCAGTTAGAGGGAAATATTCAAAAAATCACCTTCATCTTGTACATTAAACTGGATGACATCATCCTTTCTCAGAGATTCATGCCATCCAGACTCAGAGGGCTGCATTGCCTTTACAGCAAGCTTTCTCCTGGTATCCTCCATTTTGATATGAGGTTGACTTTTTGAGAGGAGCTCTACTCCATCTTCGTAGCAACAGACCTTGGCCGGTGGGTCTGAGATCTCACAGTGTAGCTCAGTGGGGTAGTCTGCTTCAAACACCTGGTTCATCACAACCCCTGGGAAGGCTGAGAACTTCACCGGTGGAGCTTGTTGTGGAATATACATGACATTAATACCTCAAAACTTAGAGAAAGAATTTCCTAGACTGACTTATCTGTGATCTCTCAGACCTTCTGCCAAAAAGCAAGTTAAATATAGAATGCAACACATGTAACAGTAGTATCAAATAGTTGCCCACAAGACAAGATGCATAGGTAAGAGGCATGTCCATAAAAGCAGTGCTATGAGGCACAGACAGTTGCTTTCCATTAGTTTGCTTCTAATTTCAAATAAATGCAGCTTTTGGTTACTGGATATACAGTACATGCTTCTCAGAAAGCCACAAATCACCTTTGATATCCACAGTGAACTGAACAGAGTCATCAGGCATGTTGCAGCTGTACAGTCCAGAGTGGCTGGGTTCTGCTGACTGCACTACCAGCATCCTCAGTGTGCCTTCTGCCTGTATGTCCCAGCCAGTGTCTGTGAGAATCTCTGTTTCATCCTTATACCAATGAACATCTGCTATAGGATCTGATACCTCACAGCGGAGTTCAAAATAGCTGCCAGCTTCAATGCATTTACTCTTCTCAACTTCCGGAACAGTTGAGAACCGCACTGGCACAGCTGCAGATGGTTATTCATGATAGAATAAACAAGATTTACATCAACATTAAAACAAACAACAAAAAACACAGACAACATTTAGAAATGTGAGGACTGAAAAATTCATCTCTTCAGAGGTACCATAAATATCTTAAGGTTTCATAGAATATCACTGAAGAGCAACAAAAAAGAAACTGCAAGATTCACCTTTGATCTCGACTTGAAACTCAATGATGTCATCTTTTGTTGTGCACCTGTACACACCAGAGTGAGACAGGGCTGCTGATTCAATAACTAATCTCCTTATGCAACCTTCTGATTGGATGTCTACACCGGATTGTGAAAGAATATGCTTCCCATCCTTGAACCAGCGGACCTGGCCAGAGGAGTCTGATATCTCGCACTGCAGAACAATGGCGCAGCCTGCTTCAAAGCACTTTCTCCTCTCAGTTTCTGGACCAGCTGAGAATCTCACTGGTGGAGCTATAGATATTTTAAGTCATTTTAATACTTTTGTGGAATTCACACTACTAGTATTTCATTTTAATACTTTAATTTGAACAGTATTAGCAGAGTATTTAGATCTGAGGCACTCAGTTGACACTGAGGTAGGATCTAAGACTGTCTGTGTTAGTGTCTTAGTCAAACATTGTGCAGTTTATATAAAGCAAACTAATCACCTTTGATTTCCACATTGAACTGGACAGCAGCACCTTTTGTCTTGCAGCTGTATACCCCAGAATGGAAAAAATCAGCCTTTTCAACTACCAGTGCCCTCTTAGTTCCATTAGACTGGAAGTCTAGTCCACTCTGTGGGAGGAGTTTTGCTTCATCTTTGTACCAGAAGACCTGGGCACTTGGATCTGAGAGCCCACATTGTAGTA
This sequence comes from Cranoglanis bouderius, assembly GCA_023630585.1. NCBI lineage: Eukaryota > Metazoa > Chordata > Actinopteri > Siluriformes > Cranoglanididae > Cranoglanis > Cranoglanis bouderius. Next base: position 9,565,533 of record CM042535.1, read on the forward strand.
CAAGTGGACAGCCAGCTTCAATGGACTTGTTTCTGTCCACATCTGGAAGTGCTATGAACCTCACAGGTGGGGCTATGGGTGTTTTGATCAGTGTTATTTATAATTTCAACACAGTTGTCAGGATGTTTCAGTGATTGCTTTTGTTCTGTTTTATATGTTGTCAGTTATAATTCATCCACATACTTGAACAGCTCAACAAATTTTGGTGCTTAGTAATTTTGATGGTGGTCTAAATAAAATTGATTTTCAACTTACCTTCAACTTCCACATTAAACCTGATGACATCATCAATGGCATCACAGCTGTAAACCCCTGAATGGGAGAACTCAGCTGACTGGATGACAATTCTCCTCATTGTTCCTTCTGATTGGATGTGAAGACCTTCAACCGAGTGCAGTTCAACTCCATTCTTATACCAGCGGACTGGTGCTTTGGGGTCTGACAGCTCACAGTAGAGGACTATTGGATTGCCTACTTCCACAAATTTATTTCGGTCCATCTCGGATAGTGGAGTAAATTTAACCAGTGGAGCTGCATATCGAAAGGAACATATATGTAAATTATAATCATTTTTAAATAAAGAATCTATATTACTCTATCTATAGACGCATACAGGTGCTCACCTTGTATATATAGAGCTGCTGAATCACGAATTCCATAGGCAATGAAGGTGATTTCAGCTCCATTGTCAGTGTTTCGTACACCCCGAATTCGAAGTGATTGGTGTGTACGAGACCGTCTAGTGAGAAAACGTTCATCTTCTTGAATTTGGTTGCCGTTCCAAAACCAAGTGCCTATGACTGAGGCAGACAGCTCAATGGAAAAACAGGCATCCTGGCCCTCAGGCACCAGTGCATCCTGTAGAGGTGCTTGTATTTTTGCTACTGGAACTGGAAAAGTCATAAGTATCAGTTTTCACTGTTTTCTTGTAATATATTTGGTTTGTACAGATTTACAAACCAAAGAATCTCTGTTAGTGAAATGGAATTCTTATTTACAGAAAACTACTAGTCAAAAGTTGATACAAACAACATGCCAACAATTTCTGATATAATTGTTTTAACATAATGTTACCCAGATGAACTGCTCGAGGGAACTCCACATATCCGCTTCTTCCATACTTGTTGATACTACAGATGCGGAATCTGTAGTCAGCCTCACAGGGAACACTGTCACCAAGAATTTCCACTGATGTCGCAGAGTCAGTGGTTAGGCACTGGAGCCACTCCTGAGAACCTATTTCCTGTCTCTCTAGGATGTAGCCTGAAGGTGGATTCTTCCGACAGTCCTGTGCTGGAACCCAGGACAGGAGCGCTGCATTTGCACGCTCTGTGTTTATCTGAACTCCCACAGGGCAGCTAGGTGGACATTGTCTAACCGCTGAGAAAGAATGAAGAACATACAATAGTAAAATAATGTAAATCATTAGACTTTATGTCCAAAGGAATCCAGACAACGTTTGTAATTAGTCAGTTTGGCTATCAGTTTGGCAGCAAGGCACACTTGCTGACAGATATTAGAACATTTTGCAGTTGAATAGGATGCTCAGTGACAATCAATGTGGCATGACCACAGAATGTCAACTTTCTAACAAATGCTTTTGTCAAATTAGTGTGCTGCTACAGGTGCTGCTGTTATAAGTTAGATTATTCGTTAATAGAACTTGCAGAGAAATAAAATAGCTTTGGGGAAAAAGCAATGGCTATGGTGAGCACCAAATCTTTAAGGTTTGGTTTAAGGGAGCACTTCAGCTACCTGGTAAGTTATGATGCTGATGACAAGTGAGTTGTGAACCAAAATATTACAGTGTGCCAATTCCACCAAATATATATAATATGCACCAGCACTAATACCACAGACACATCCATGCACATTCACATATTCAGACATTGCTTATTTTTGCTGTATCAAAAATGTATAGTATTGAGGCACCACCATATTATATGTATGATTGCTCAGCTTTTTTTTACTCCTTGATTTTGGAAGAAATATAATGCATATCTGAGTAATTTGGACAAACTGCACAAAAATTTAATCCACCTTATAACTGGACTGGTTAATTATGAATAATTCCTAACCTTTCACCCTTAGCTGAGATGAGGTCTTTGATCTACCAACGTAGAAAATGACCATGCCAGAATCTTGAGGTGTAGTATTAACAAAGACCAAGATGTGAGTTCTGCCAAATGATTTGATGATGGTCTGATGTGTCTCCCTCAGCTCTATCCCATCTTTGTACCAGTGAATGTCCATTTCCTCCTCCTCTACTTCCACACAGAAAGCAGCATTTTCCCCTTCCAGAACATCTACTTTTCTGGGCAGCTTTCTTACGATTGTACCTATGAAGACGGTGCGAAAGTGTAAATCAACAGCCAAACTAAAATCTATTACAAATTCAGATTTTTCTAAAGATGACTTTTGTTGTATTGAATCCCAGCTTTAATATAGTTATAAGATATTTACCTTTCACAGTTACCTCAGCTATGCTTCTTCCTCCATCTGGCATTTCACAGAGGTAAATCCCATCATCATCAACTCCCATGTCACGGATTGTGAGTCGGCGCTTTGTTCCCCATTCCTCCATTCCATATTTGGCCCCTGGCTGTAGCCTCCTGTCTTCTAAATACCATGTGATGGGCACAGAGTCCTCCGGTACTTCACACTCAAGGATGGCCAGGTCCTGCTCCCAGACTTCAAGGTCATTGAGTGGTTGCTTGAATCTTACAGGTGGTTCTGATAGTGTCAAGAATGTAGAAATGTAATTTAATATGCATCTATATATATGATATTATAATATATATATATATATATATATATATATATATATATATATATATATACATATATAAAATATCACTATGCATAATATAAATCTAATATGCCTGTATGTAAGTAAATATATATTTATGTATGTATGTATGTGTGTGTGTTAATTCATTTTAATTAATTGTAATTAAATGAAACCATTTTGAGTAAAATGCAGCATGGTAAGTATATGAAGAGATAAGCAGCAGAATTTAACTGTGCTATGGAAAGACCATTACCACACTGTTGGATTAGGAAATTGTACTTTATACCATCAGACAACATTAGACAGTTTTAAATGAAAGAATATAAACCACATATAGCAGCCACTATGTATTTTGCTGACTATGTAGTCATACTAATCCCATCTCATACACTAGTGTATGGTGATGCATGATGATACAGTATCGGATTATCTAAATACTGTACCACCATTCATTGCCAATTATTAATGCTTTTATACTCTTTAGATGGTATCTAATTTATCTTAATATAGCTTATTATGGCTGTAAACATCCCATTGTACATTCCAGGTGGTTAAACAAAATTAAAACTGTGTAGATTATTGAATGAGGTTCTTGATGCTTCAAACTAGTGATCAGGGCAAACTATATATACAGTACAATGCATACAATATATACATACCTTTAACAAAAAGATGCACTGCACTTAGGGTTTGTCCTGCAGTGTTGGATGCAGCACAAACATATACTCCATTATCCTGCTGTTTGCAGTAGAGTACTTTAAGTGTGAAGTATCCCTCTCTGTCTTCATATAGAAGATACCGCCTTCCAGACAAAATTATTCTTCCATCTTTTCTCCATATGATTTCTGGTTTGGGTTTTCCTGTCACATAGCAACGGAATTTTGCATGTTTTCCTTCTGTCACAGCAAACATTTTTACTTTTGCTGAAGTAGGCAAAGGGTCTTCTTTTAGCCTTGTTACTACATGCCTACTGCTTCTCTGCTTTCCCTGATGTGCCTTCCAGTGGCCATTAGTATAACCATTGCGGTTTCCCTCATCTTCATGTCCAGGGCCAGCATCCACCAACAGCACAGCTCCAGCTAGACTTTCACCAAACTCATTTCTGGCTTTGCATGTGTACACTCCACCATCAGGTGCCCGGGTTTTGAAAATCTTTAGCTGAAACCATCCTCCGTCCTGGTACCCGACACTGAAATGTGCACTCTCAAAGATCTCATTTAGCTTCTTGCCATCCTTCTCCCACACCACCTCTGGCCTAGGTTTTCCCCACAGCTTACAGGAGAAGACTGCATCATCTCCTCGGCCCACTCGTGTAGACAGGGGTTTGATGAGAAAGCGGGGCTTGTTCTCTTCTCTCAGCTCCAGCTCTTGAGCTTCGCCTTCAACTTTCAATGTTGCTGCAGCATATGTCTCCCCTATGCAGTTTTTAGCTTTGCATATGTACTGGCCGCTGTCTTCTGCTGTCACCACAGTGATGATGAGATTGTAAACATTGCCATCCTCAAACACACGATATCTGCCTCCTGGATGGATTTTTTCATTGTTTCTCTCCCATATGACTGCTGGTCTGGGATCCCCACCAATCTGGCATTTAAGGACAGCATCAGTGCCACTCTGCACCACCACAGGACGAGGGTAGGCCAGGAACCGGGGTGCTCCACCGAACACATCCATTTCTCTTCCCTTGCCAGCCTCAGAGTATCTGTAGCAGCTAGGTGTCTGAATCAAAACAAGCCAACTATTTGTATAATACAATACATTAGAATAGTGGTTCTCAACCTTTTTTCAGCCACAGACCCCTAAGACAGTGGTGCTTGAATTGTAGAATTTTTTATATTTCTGTATAAATATGACCTAAAACATCATCAGATTTTCACACTAAGCCCTAAAAGTAGACCATGAGAACCCAATTAAATGAATGAGACAAAAATATTATACTTGGTCATTTATTTATTGAGGAAAATGATCCAATATTATATACATACATGCACATCAGCTTGGAGAAATTTTAGCCCATTCTGCAGTACAGAACAGCTGCAACTCTGGGATGTTGGTGGGTTTCCTCACATGAACTGCTTGCTTTAGGTCCTTCCACAACATTTCTATTGGATTAAGGTAAGGACATTGAATTGGCCATTAAATAACATTAACTTTATTCTTCTTTAACCATTCTTTGGTAGAACAACTTGTGTGCTTAGGATTGTTGACTTGCTGCATGACCCACTTTCATTTGAGATTCAGTTAATGAACAGATGTCCTGACATTTTCCTTTAGAATTCACTGGTATAATTCAGAATTCATTGTTCCATCAATGATGGCAAGCCATCCTGGCCCAGATGCAGCAAAACAGGCCCAAACCACGATACTACCACCACCATATTTCACAGGTAATGTTCTTATGCGGAAATGCAGTGTTTCCCTTTCTCCAAACATAAAGCTTCTCATTTAAACCAGAAAGTTCTATTTTGGTCTCATCCATCCACAAAACATTTTCCAATAGCCTTCTGGCTTGTCCACATGATCTTTAGCAAATGCAGACAGGCAGCAATGTTCTTTTTGGGGAGCTGTGACTTTCTCCTTGCAACCCTGCCATGCACACCATTGCTGTTCAGTGTTCTCCTGATGGTGGACTCATGAACATTAATATTAGCCAATGTAAGCGAGGCCTTTAGTTGCTTAGAAATTACCCTGGGTTCCTTTGTTACTTCATGGCCTATTACATGTCTTGCTCTTGGAGTGAACTTTGTTGGCGACCACTCCTGGGAAGGGTAACAGTGGTCTTGAATTTCATCCATTTTCTTCATGTCTGACTGTGGATTGGCGGAGTTCCAGCCTGATAAGCATCAACAGCTCTTTTTCTGAGGTCCTCAGCAATCTCCTTTTTTCATGCCATGATATACTTCCACAAACATGTGTTGTGAAGATCAGACTTTGATAGATTGTCGTCCCATTGATTGAAATCACCTGACTCTAATTTTACCTTCAAATTAACTGCTAATCCAAGAGGTTCACATACTTTTGCCACTCACAGATATGTAATTTTGGATAATTTTCTTCAATAAATAAATGGCCAAGTATAATATTTTTGTCTCATTTGTTTAATTGGGTTCTCACTGTTTACTTTTATGCCTTGTGTGAAAATCTGATGATGTTTTAGGTTATATTTATGCAGAAATATAGAAAATTAATTTTAGCCATCAGTGTTAAAAATAAAATTGAAAATTGAAATGAATTGAAGTTTTTGCAGCCTCGGGTGAACAGTAAAATGTCCACACAACTTATTGCTAACATTACACTTAATTTGATTATCACTCTGAATATATATTGTATTGGACACAATACAAACCTTGTGCTAATAATGACACGGTGAACATAGATCGAGGGCACTCCAAAATGAGCAAGCTAAGCTACACTGGTGGGCAGCGGTAGCTCAGTGGTTAAGATGTTGGGTTACTGATCGTAAGGTTGTGAATTCAAATCCCAGTGCCCCCACTGTTGGGCCCTTGAGCAAGGCCCTTAACCCTCAATTGCTCAGATGTATAAATGTAAGTTGCTCTGGATAAGGGTGTCTGCCAAATGCCCTAAATGTAAAGAGTTGTGAATGCATATGACTAAGCATATAGGTCAATTTATGAAACAGGAACTCTGCAGCTTTTCTGAAATATAATGGGCCTAAAAATTTATTTAATATATATTTTTAAATATTTACAAAAATACAACTTATACTACTCATAGATATTTTAAATATTTTTAGAAATAATTCCACAGACAACCTGTAATTATGCTACACCCCACAAGGGGTCCGCAGACCCCTAGTTGAAAAACACTGAATTAGAGGGCCTTTAATTTTGGTCATTTTAAACACCTATATACCTGCTCATTCATGCAATTGTCTAAAGAGCCAATCATGTGGAAGCAATGCAATGTATAAACTTCAGTTAATGTTCACACCGAACTTCAGAATGAGGAGAAAATGTGATCTCCGTGACTTTGACAGACATGATTGAGACTTGAGACTTTAGAGTTTCTGGAGATTACACAGAATAGAATGAAAAAACAAACAAACAAAAAAACATCCAATGGCAGGTGGGTGGAAACGCCTTGAGAGATGTCAGAGGAGAATGACCAGACTGGTTTGAGCTAACAGGAAGGCTACAGTAACTCAATCACTCTTTACAATCATTAACAGCAGAAAAGCATCTCAGAATGCACAACAGGGCAAACCATGAGGTGGATGGGTTACAACAGCAGAAAACCACATTGGCTTCCACTCCTGTCTGCCAAGAGCAAGGGCAAAGGCTCACTGACGCTAGAAAGTTGAAGACTGGAAAAAGACCAGGTGAGGTTTTTCCAGTCTTCCAACTATTCAGTTAGCCTATGCTCACTGTCTGCTCAGCCTGCCTGGCACCAGCAATCATGCTACAGTAAAAGTCACTAAGATCACATTTTCTTCCTGATGTTTTATGTGAACATTAACTGAAGCTCTTGACTTGTAAATGCATGATATTATTCATTTTGCTGCTGCCACATGATTGGTTGGATAATTGGATGAATGGGTATGTGTTCCTAATAAAGTGGACAGTGAGTGTAGTTTTGATAAACTTGTTCCAAAAACTATGTTATAATTATATATATATGTCGTACCAAAGACTTTATTCATGATATAAAATATGACTTAAACATTTAGCCCAGTTTAAAGCATTTTCTGAAGGATTTTGACCAAGCATTAATAACTGATGTAAATATTATAATTATTATAATTACCTTTCAAAAGCTGAATCCACAGTACAGTGCTGACAAACAAGCCTCAGAAGACATTCTCGATAAATTGAGATTGATATAGAGTTGAAGCAATGTCCAAAACCTTAGTCATCAAACATCTAATAATTAGCTTGTACTATGTTTGATGGCCATTCAAGGAAGCAGTTAATTGTATAAGATGTTTTGTCTTTCTGTTTGATTATTCCATGTAAAGCTTTCTTGTGACACTATGATTTATCATTACATGACTATATCAAAATATACAGCATGAAAATAACTTTATTTAAAGTTAGCAAACTTATTCGTCCCCCCCCCCCCCCCCAAGTGAGTGGGTGGTGGTATCCGTACTAGTGGCATTTAATGACGGAGGAACGGGATTGCATTTCACCATAGTATTTACTCCCAGAACTTTCTGACACATTTACCCTGTGTGTGTGAGAAGCCAAAGCCAACAGTCTGGAGTTGAACAGTTCTCACCACACATATCTAGCACAGATGGTGCTGTAATTCAATGGGAAAATGCTTTATATAGTCAGCCCTAAATAAAGACCTGCAAGAGGGCATGTGTCAGGTATCACAAAGAACACCCTATACATACGCATGCACATACAAACATAGGTCTCACACACAGCACACAGATGCAGTACACAGCCTGAGAGCGTTGAAGTCAAAATATGCTCTGCCTTCATCACACCCCTCTTGGCAGGCTCATTGAAGAATTCGGCCCCTAAATGTCATTGTCAAAATTAGTTTCATTTGTCATTTGTTTAAAAAAGGAAAAAAAAAACAAACATATGCACACACTGTCCTAATGATGTATTTGCTCTAAAATATCCTCCAAGCTCCTGAGTTTCTAATACAAGTTAAGCAATCTAGTTCTGAACTATTTTTCTAGCTGTAGTTCTAAACTAATGCCATCGTCAAATGTTTATTGGTGATTCTCAAGTTTTATCATGCTCCATGAATCTTATGTAAGATTTAAAAAGAAAAAGAAGAAGTTAGTAATCAGATTATTAGTCATTAATAGCAGTAGCTCATATTTTGTTTAAAACAACAACAACAACAACAACAACAAACTTTCAAACCTTCTACCCATGAGACCCCTGCTCATGAATCTTGCCAGTTTGTTAAAATGTTGCTATCTTATGCCATTAGGAATTGTTATTTTTATGCAGTGTGGTCAGAAGTAAGTCAGTCTGGTATGCAATTAGCAAACTTAATATGGCTATGTAAATACTATGATCATATCCAGTTCTCCCCAAAATGAATGCTTAAAAAATAAATACATAAAAATAGCACTTAAATCATCAGACGTCAATCATCAGTTGCATAATATTTTCAGAGATACAAACAAGAGGTTAACGATATGGATTAACCTCTTGTTTGTGTTTCTGATTTAATTAGACTGACCTCTGACCTGAGTGAAGCTTTACTTCACAAGCCTTCCATAACCTACCTCTCCTCAGTTCTCAGGATTGATTGTAGAATTACATTGTGAATCAAGCCTCTGATTGTTCCAGTAAAATTGCAGGCCAGCTCCCTTGGATGCTCACTTCCTGCTGTATTTTCCTGTTTTTTTGGGTATATCCTTTCACGCTTCGATAAAAAGCCGATTCAGAGCTATTCGACAACAGTTGCTTGTAGTTGTCACCTGTCCATTTTGCAAGGCTTTTGCCTGCCCTGTACATGTATAATAACAGGTTTCCTCAACAATGTTGAATAGTCTCTTTCCGTACTCTTCAGCAGTCACACAACCTCTGTGGTGTTCAGCTCTGAGACACCCCAAGTGTCATTGTTCGTGGAAGACCGTTAAATGCTTTTGCAGCTGCTGCTGTCCCCTAAAAATACCGGCAGCCCTGATGACAGCAGTGAAGATAAGTTAGGCCCTTCATTCACTTGCTTGTGGTGGCTAAATATAGATTGGATGGCTTATCCAAAGCAGATTTCTTAGCTTACTTGAGACCTTGCAATAAAACCTAAGGAGAAGGACAGCACCCTGTAGGCCTCTTGATTATTTTCAGATTGCCATTTTTACATTATTAGAGATGATTAACATTTTTGCATACAGTAGTGCTGTTGCCGGATATGATTAAAGCTACTGATTCTGCTGCACTGATTTCCTTTTAAAATGCCGAAACGAAAACTTTAGAATGGTCAAATTTTGGGGGGACCTCCATGCACGTGCCATGTGGCCTATGAATATGAGAGACTGAGAACATGAGGCATTAAACCTCAGCTGTTTAGAGGCTCACATCTCTGTCTCACACTCCCACCTCTGATTTCAGCCACTGGAAGTAACCCGAGCTCACCCTGAGCTTTAAAACTGTAGTCCTGGCAAAACCACAGTTTGCACTAGCCGCTTTGTACAAACTTACAGGGATTAGCAGTCCCCTTTTTTGAAACTTCAACATTCCCCCAGCTGCCAAAGAAGACATAAGCAAGTGCATCATGCCTTTCTTTCTTTTTTCTAGATAGGTGTGCACACAAGCAGCATTATATTATCAACAGTGAGCCTCTGTTTGCATCATAAGTTTGTCAATTTTCATTTATGTAATTAATGCAGAAAACTATTAAATTACATAGATTTCATAACTTCCCCTTATGTCCAAAGTCTTTTAATAATTTAAGTTGCTTTCGTTTCAGGTTGCTTTTATTTATAAATAATGTATTTCTTTTTCTCCGAAACATAAGGCTGTCTTGACAATAACAACACCATGTTACACATTATACAGAAGTCAGGTGTTTCATTTGGCAAAGCCAAGCCCACACCCTTCATATCGACTTTGTGATACATTTAGCTCTCTAGGAATACAACTGTTTGGCATGGCTATGAAAGTTTCCATAAAGGTACTCTGTGATCATGTAAGCAACATGATATAATTGCAAAAGCCAACAGACACTCATTTTCTCAAACAGGCCTCTAAATTTGATGGAATTTCCCTTATAAATTTTTGTCTGGGTCTAAGGAATACAAAGCCAAGCTTAGGGCATCAATTTACTCCTGCTGTAAAATTTAGAAGCTGCAACCCTCATGTTAAGAGACAAATGGAAAGCTTTCATTTGAGTTCGTTTCCTTACACATGGCAAGAATGTGAGCATGGAAAAAAAGTTCTTATCCTGAGTACTGTTAATACACATGGAGCTATGTTGTACTGCAGTGTTTTGTAGTTAAGGTAAGCAGTTTTGTGCGTTAATTGTAAATGCACTAGAATTCTAGCATTCCATCCATGCTAACTCTCTCCCTCCCTCTGCTGGCAGAAAGAAAATCTTACAATTTCTAAAGGTTGTAGTATTACATTGTTTTGTTATTTATTTTTTTATTTCTGTTTCATTTATTCTTCTCTATGGTACCAATCCCAATGTCTCTTTCGTAGTTGAACCCTGCATTTCAACATAAAAACAGGCATGACATTGCATATTTAATTTCAATTTTATTGAACTTAAACTTATTGAACCACATGGCCCTTTAGTGAGTAATAAAGGCTACTATAAGATGAGAAAGAGTAGTCACTGTAGGCTGTACGTACAGCCCTCTGTCTGACTAGCCTGGGCATGTCCCAAATATCCAGGCTTGGCTGCATTCCTGCTGCCACCCATTCTGACTGTCCTTCAGGCCATTTGTTTACAGCAAACAGCCTCTTCTCTGCCAATAGTAGCAGCAGTAGCCTTTCCTCCTGTGCCTCGAATAAAGCTGACTGACTATTTTATATCCATAGAGTGATGGAGATGTGGAGCTACAGATGGCCGAGAAGTGAAAATACGCAGAACATCTCTACTTAACATATTTTATCAAGTGGTTTGCCCCCAAGCTCCCCACCAGGGAATAGCAGTCAGCAGTCGAGCATGATCACTGACCGAATGCCAGTTTAAAATACTCCAACGGCTTGGATGCTTTGCAGAGAAATCAAGAGGTATGGCCACCATTAAACCATCATTCATTCATTTTCAGTAACTGCTTTATCTTCATCAGGTTTGCAGTGAAACTGGAGCCTAACATGGGATCATTGGATGCTAGGTAGGAATAAACCTGAATGGGATACCAGTACCCCAGGCCCTGAGGCACCAGCCAACTCCTTTTCCATCATTCATTAAGGGTTAAAGAAATGCTAATTCCATTGAATATTCAAACCTAGTCAAAGAAAATGAATCTACAAAAGGATCCAAACTATATATTTTATACTTGTTACTACTGCTTTCAGTAAATAACATAACAGAGGGAATTATTACTTGCAATTACAACTAGCATGTTGTTGAGATCTGCACTGTGTATATGCTATTAGATTAAATAAATGTCCTTAGTTACCTTTTAAACTTAATACAAATATTTCTGTAACATCAACATATATTTGTGTCAGTTTAATATTCTATAATATTTAAGGGACATGAATTTTGAGATTAGTTGTTAATATCCTGTTAATAACAGTTTACACTCAGGTGTGCATCACTGAACAGTTGATAACTTCAGTTTGATACGATAGACTTAAAGTTCAAACTCTAATGATACTCCTACTCAAGTTTCTGTGAACACAGTTAGCACTTTTTGACTCTATAGTATACAGTTATAGAAGAGAAGTTATTTATAATCACACTATCTGGTGTCACCCAGAAGAGGATGGGTTCCCTTTTGAGTCTGGTTCTTCTCAAGGTTTCTTCCTCTTGTCATCTCAAGGAGTTTTTCCTTGCCACTGTTGCCTCTGACTTGCTCATTAGGGATACATTTTAAAAAAAAATGTAATTTAAATTTTATACAATTTCCAGTGTTAAAAGCACTATATAAATCAAATTGAATTGAATTGAATTAATACAATACCTGTTAAACAGGACTTAAATGATAGGGACAGGACTAAAATGAGGTCATTCTCAAGGCATAAAACACAGGCAGTTCAGACAGTTGCCTGAAGTGATACATATTTTAATGCTCTACCTCAAGAAACATGAAGGGGTATGAAAGATGAATTCATCACATTTTCAGGTGATCATCTTGAGGAGATTTTATTAGATTGCAGGACAATATATTTAAAAAAAAACAATTTTTAAAAAGTAGAGGACAATTTTTTAAAAGTTGAAAAATGTATTAAATGTTCTTAGTTTCCTAAAGTTCAATTCAGTTCAGTCCAGTTTTATTTGTATAGCACTTTTAACAGTGCAGATTGTCCCAAAGCAGCTTTACAGAAATATATAAATTCAGGATATAGATTTTAAATGTATGAATTTGAAATGAAATAATGAGCAAGCCAGAGGTGATGATGGCAAGGAAAAACTCCATGAGACTATATGAGGGAGAAACTGACACCAGGTGTCAGTGCAATTATAAATAAATGCCTTCTATAAATGTGCTAATACTACTTGGTCAAATAGTGCAGTTGTGTAACCAGGAAATTCATTACAGTTTTTACATGAAGTCTGTTTTGTTGAATTTATATTTATATTTATATTTATATTTCTTATCTTAGCAATATTAGTAATATTTGTAATAGTATATTACTAATATTATATAATAATAGTAATATTATCTACATGAACATCAAATGAAAGATTGGAGTCAGTAATCACACCAAGGTCTTTTACTGCAGCACATAATGAAACAGAAAGGCCATCCAGAATTACTATGTAATCAGAAAGCTTACTTCTAGCTGCATGTGGTTCTAGTACAAGTACTTCTGTCTTGTCCTAATTAAGTAAAAGTAAGTTAATAAACATCCACTGTCTAATGTCCTTTACACATTCCTCAACTTTATTAAGCTGGTGTCTGTCATCTGGCTTTTCTGAAACATACAACTGTGTGTTATTAGCATAACAGTGGAAGCTAATACCATGATTACGAATCATTTGACAGACCATTTACATCTACGAACTGATAAAGATCAGTCAAATAAGACGTGAGCCAGGAGAGGGCCATTCCCTTAATGCCAACAACATTTTCTAGTCTATCAAGGAGAATGGTATGATCAATGGTATCAAAAGCTGCACTGAGGTCAAGCAACACAAGCAAGGAGACACAACCCTGATCAGAGGCCAGTTGTAGGTCATTTACCACTTTAACCAAAGCTGTCTCTGTGCTATGGTCAGGCCTAAATCCTGACTGATACATTTCCTGAATGTTATTCCTATATAGATACAAGCATTGCTGCTGCGATACAACCTTTTCTAAGATCTTGGAGATAAAGGGGAGATTTGATGTTGGCCTATAGCTGGACAATTGACAGGGGTCGAGGTCAGGTTTTTTTAATCAGGGGATGGATAACTGCTAGTTTAAATGATTTAGGTACATATTATTTTTAGAAGGGGTTTGATTACTTCTGGAATAATCTGTTTGAAGAAACATGTAGGTATGGTATCTAGTTTACAAGTTGAGGATTTTGATGAATAAATTAATGAAGTTAGTTCGGTCTCTCAAAGGGGAGTAAAACATAATCGTTGATCTGATATTGATATATTATTATCTACAGGGTTATTCATAAGACTGTCTGGTTTTAAATTAATAGTCTGAATTTTTTTACTAATATTTTCAATTTTGCCAATGAAAAAATTCATGAAATCATCACGGCTATATAATGATTGTTTGCGTGTTTCTGTTGTGGTTTTATTCCTAGTTAATTTTGCTACAGTATTAAATAAGTATCTAGGATTATTTTGGTATATTCAAATAGAGTGGAGAGATAGACTGATCTAGCAGCACTAAGAGAGCACTACAGTTCAGGAGCTACCTTATCTAACATGTAGAGGAATGTTGACTCTAAGCATTTGGTTGCCTGATCAAGATCTGAGATACCTTCAGATGGCGGAAATGTGACTATATTTTCTATATTTAATCCGTATGTTAGTATAAGGTCAAGAGTGTGACCACCATTATGAGTGGATCCTATTACATTCTGATTGATGCCTACTGAATCTAGAATGGACACAACCGCTGTTCTCAGAGGGTCTTCCGCGTTATAAAAATGAATATTAAAGTCGCCAACAATTAATGCTTTGTCTAAAGAAACAACCAGGTTTGAGGAATATGGAATTCAGAATATGGCCCTGGGGGTCTGTAAATAATAATTAGCAGAATCGACTGGAGAGACTTATTTTTTGTTATACTAGTATAAATAACTTCAAAAGTGTTGAATTTATGACTAGGTTTTTGTTTGACGCCTAGATTATCATTATAAATGTGTGTCACACCTCCTCTTCTGTCAGTTAGACGGGGCTGATGTATATAACTGTATCCAGGAGGACTGGCTTCATTTAATGCTATGTACTCATTTGGTTTAATCTCTGTTTCTGTTAAACACAGTACATTAAACTCCTGCTCAGAAATGGTTTCATAAACAATAAGTGCTTTCGACATAAGAGATCTAATATTTCCTGGCTTCAGATCAAAGGTGCTGGCTGTGCATTCAATATGATCTAATTTTATATTAATTAGGTTACTAAAACAAACTTTCTGACTGTTTCTAAATTTTTGTTAAGATTGGGGAACAGACACAGTCTCATTATTTTGGAACCTAGGTGACGACTCGGTGCAGCTAGAAGCAGGCAGTTTAGCCTGCTTGTTTGTCACTGATTAACTAAGCCTGTAAAGATACTTAGAGGTTATTTTTGAAACCATTTCTGATACAGAAAAGCCATTTTATATGGTTCTTTATAGCAGTGGCTCTCAGACTAGTCCTTAGGGTCTTCCATGTGGTCCACATTTTTGCTTCATCCCTGTGTTGTGTGAGCTGAGACTGATGAAATGTGGACTGTCTTGGGGCCATAAAGAATGGTGTTAGAACTACTGGTTTGTAGAACTTTAAGGGGTTTCTGTGAGGAAAAAAACGATGAAACCTTTAGGGTTTTACATTTTTTCTAAGAGTGTTCATCTAACACTCTTAATGTCAGTATCTAAAAAGGTCGTAGATCAAAAAAGGAGTAGATATATTGAGACACCATCCTGCAGACCATTACTTGAGATACACTGATTTATTTTATTGGACTGGTTATTTTGCTTAGCATTTCCTTTTTATTTGTTTCATCTTTTGTTTTTTTGCTTCTTTTTTGCATGAGGACTCCTTTAGCTGAAAGTTTGTGAAAGCTAAAGAACAAATGAATCCATCCATGTTAGACCCTGGAGATAGTACATCTGATGACATGTCTTTCACAATGATGGACAGAATAAGCTCTATTCATCAGACAAGAACCTGGCATAACCCCGAGTTTCCATAGACGCAAAGCCATATATTTTGCACAGTTGTTGATTTTTTACCTCTCAGTCTACACATGGTTCAAAACAGAGCCAAGTGTAAGCAACAGGGCAAGTCTATTCGCATTTACTGATCTACTATGGCAACGGCCTGTCAGCTGATATCACCACCTCTGTAAATCAAGGAGCACTAAAAGAAATCGTTCCATTAAGGGTGTGTCCCTGCCTCTCACCCAGTGTTCCTAGGATAGGCTGCTGATCAGGATAAAGGTGTTCCTGAAGATGAACGAATGAAGGAGTCACACATTCACATATAAAGTCTTATTCATGGATTCTTGTGTGGTGCAACAGAAAAGTGTTCGTCCTGTCATTTGCAGATTGAAGTTCAAATCACAAGGATACTGTAGCCACCCGTGGCTGGGAATCCATGAGAGCAAAATTGGCTGTGCTCTCTGGGAGGGAGGGATAGCATACTCTCTCTCACCTATCAATCACAGCGACACTAGCCAATAACGAGTGTCTGTCAGCTCATGCATGCGGAAGTGGGCAGATAGTGCTTTCCTCTGAGAGTGTTACCCAGCTCAAAAAGATGCAGTTGGCTAGCTTCACATGACTAGGAGGAAGCACGTGATTGCTTCACCCTCCTGGGTTGATAGCTGTCGCTGTAGGGTAGACCTAACTGGTGGGTGGGAATTAACCAAAACAAAAAATTATGGAGAAAGTCTGGGAATCTTGAAACTGTTCTGTTGGAAATTTCATAAAAAGCTGTATGGCTCTGATTAATAGTCAGAATATTAGTGTACACATAATAGTTAATAAAAATAAATAAATCTGCCCCGGGGTTTTATGGAATCTGTCTTAACTCCAGCTCTACACACTGATCCTGATGTTTCATTTTTAGAAATACACATCTACAGACCCAGGCACCTTTGGCTGCCTTTAAAATAATCACATTTTGTTGCTTTTCAGCCTGAAATGAAGATGGACACAGTTTTTGTTTTATCCAACTGTATTTACTCAGTGCAACATATAACATCCAAGTGAAAGGTATAACCAACATGTCATAAAAAAATAAATAAAAAATAAAAAAAACAGAATCACTCAGGATCACCCTCCTCCTAAAAATGACTTGTAAACTCAATAAGGTGTAGCTAATCACCTTCTCAATGGCACACAAAGACATTTGACTTTCAACTGTGATCAGCTGTGGTCATTTTGATTAGCTCAGCATGAAAAGAGCTTTCCTGGAGCTTTTTGTAGTTCAACTGAAGCAAACAATCAACTATGGGTGGCAAGGCACTGTCAAAAGATCTCCAGGATAAAGTTGTGGACAGGCACAAGTCAGGAGATGGATACAAAAAAAATTCAAAGGCTTTATCAATGCCTAGAAGCACATTGAAGTCTATTATTAAGAAGTGGAAGGTATTTGGTACAACACAGACCCTCCCTGGATCAGGACGTCGCACCAAACTGGATGAAAGAGCCAGGAGGAAACTGATCATAGAGGCTACCAAGAGGCCTACAGCAACTCTGAAGCAGTTGCAGAAATTTATGACAAAGAGTGGTCATCGTGTACATGTGACAACAATATCACAAATTCTCCACAAATGTGGCTTGTATGGGAGGGTTGCAAGAAAAAAGCCACCCACAACTGAGCTTTGTCAAAACTCACCTTGAAGATTCTGAGGCCACATGGAAAAAGGTGTTATGGTCAGATGAGTCTAAAATTTAATTATTTGGCCTCAACACCAAACAATATGTCTGGTGGAAATCCATTACAGCTTACCATCCAAATATCACCATTCCTACAGTAAACCATGGAGGTGGTAATATCCTGTTATGGGGGTGGTTTTCTGCATCAGGGACTGGAGCACTTGTCAGGATAGAAGGAAAATGGATGGGGCAAAATACCGTCAGATTCTTGAGGAAAATCTGCTGCCCTCTGCCAGAAAGTTGTCAGTGGCAAGAAGGATTACCTTCCAACATGACAATGACCCAAAGCACACAGCAAAACTGACCACACAGTGGTTGAAGGAGAAAAAGGTGAATGTCCTTGCATGGCCTAGTCAGAGCCCAGACTTAAACCCCATTGAAAATCTGTGGAATGACTTGAAGACTGCGGTCCACAAACGGTCACCATCAAATTTAACTGAACTTGAGCAGTTCTGCAAAGAAGAGTGGGCAAATATTGCAAAGTCTAGATGTGCAAAGTTAGTAGAGACATATCCCAACAGACTAAAGGCTGTAATTAAAAAAATAAGGCAAATTAAAGCAAGGGCGTGATCCTTTTTCCAACTCAGTGATTCTGTTTTTTAATTTTTTTTTTAAAAATTTCTGACATGCTGATGTTATATCTTTCACTTGGATGTTATAAGTTGCACTGAGTAAATACAGCTGGATAAAACAAAAACTGTGTCCGTCTTCATTTCAAGCTGAAAAGCAACAAAATGTGATTACTTTAAAGGGGGTTGATTCTTTTCTATACCCACTGTAGTGTGTGGGATTGGCAGATCCATGTTCACAGCAGTTCTCTTGGTGACCACAGTGTGGTAATAGAGTCTGTCTATACTTCTTGCATAATTTGATCTTTGATAATTTGGTGGGCATTGGCTTGTCTATTTAGGATTAAATCATTTAGTTTTAATGTTTGTACATTGAGGCCTCTTGTGTTTTCAAAAAAGCAAGTTGGTTGCAAGTTAATGGAACTCTTAACTTCTGGCTCAGTTTTGTCTTGACTTGTTCTCAGTAAACATCCAAAGCAGGCCAGCTATTTGACCAGTGAAGCATTACAGACTTATATTTATATCAGTGTTCATATTGTTTAATAATGGCAAGTGTACAAAAACCTCTACAAACTACACAAAACCGCACAAGAAGCCAACCTACTGTAACAGGTGTATATACTGCAATCAGCACCTATAAGCCGACATAAAGTACATCTTTGACTGTTTGTGTTAGACTTAGTCTGTTGCCTGTGTCCTGCTAGATGCCACATAGAAATTGCCTTAATGTCTAAGCTGTCAAATCTGTATGAGAATCTGGGCTTATTTATGAAGTGCAAACTCCGAAACAGTTTACAGATTTATGTAACTCCCCCTCAAGCATGAGGCCTCATGTTCTGTTCAGATACCAGCCTTTTTAGGTGCATGGTTGTGATTAACATGGACACCGACACAGGACACTCTAGTAAGAGTGTTCTTTACTGCATTAACACTATTCTACACCTATAACCATATTCCTTTTGGTGTCTGAATGATTGTTTAATGACCATGCACAATTGTTAATGATATACAGTAGCTGATATGGCATATTAAATCTAATTCATAAATTATGTACAATTGGAGGTTCTGTCACAGTTATACATATACTTACTGCAATTCACAAGAAGTTTAGTCTTCAGACAGATTTAGTTCATTGTCATGCACCATGTTATAAATCAGGCTTTGTGACTGAACAGCTAAACCAAATTCCTTTCGAATGCCATGTAACCCACAGAGATGGCACTGATTGTTTTCAGCATGTGTATAAAACAAGATGTTTATCAAATAAAAAACATTTTCATGAGCTGCTAAATCAGCATTTAAATGTTTCTGCTGAAGACATGTAGATTTTACACCACCATGATCTGTCAGAATTACACAAACTTTTATCAGCATCTAAAATGAAATAGAATAATAGATTTACAACTAATAGAAGACTATGGTTTACATTACATTACATTTCCTGAGGATGATTTCACACAAAAATGACAGATCAGTCATCACAAAATATGCAGTTATCAGGTAAAAACCAAGGTCATATGTTCTTTTCTGGTTCATTCTCACAGTAGACTCTTAAATTTGTCAATAATGTGGTGTATATACCTGTACAAGTACAATGTCCAAACCTCAAAAGAAAGCAGCGTAACCTGCTATTAATTTATAAAGCACCCTGTAGATGTTGCATCTATAGTTTTACTTTTCACCTGTTTAATCAGATGGGTTAAATTAGTTTCAGAAATTATTTTTATGTGCTCTATAACCAACTTGGAAAATTTGTCAAAAGTATTAAGCTTTTTATAAGTAGGTAATAAGGGGGGAACGCTAAGCTTCTTAAAAGAAATGCTTTCATAAAATGTCAGATACATCCAGCCTAGCTGTTCAAACATGTTAAAAATTTTCCCCCATTCATGGTGGTGATTCTGTGAGCTACACAGAAAATATTTCAGGGATTTGGTTTTGGTCCATGAAAGGCACTTTCATATGAATACACTGCAAGTACATTTTCTCATAGAATTCTTATCCAGTAATATTTGGATTTCAGTCATCCATCATTGTGCGCTTGTGCAGATGCGAATCCCTCAGTTATGAAAAATACCTGTGTTGGGATAGTGTTAGTATTAAGGTTGGCCTTTTGGTGCTGAGTACAACATTTTACAGTACATAACCATGACTTGATGAATGTTAATAAAAACAAAATGATATCCAGACTAAGAAACGTAGCTGAACTGCAAAACACTCACTATGTCTGAAGCATAACCTTTTGTTCCAATATTGCCAAACAACTAATTTATTGCCACACAACTAATATTAAATGAGCTAAACTTGTTAAATTTTTTGAACTGTGTGAAGTCTTGTATTTGCTGATTAAAATCCTGTAACATTTTAAAAACATAACAATATGTATTAATTATTTAATCAAAGCAGTTTATTTAAAACCAACATGGCAAGAAAGAGTATATAATGAGAAAGTCTATTGATTGCTTAAAAACAGACATTAAATATGTGATGCAACTAGAAATATTGATTACTGGTGCACAGGAGTGTACTCCTGCCCTATATAGTGTTTTACGTGTGATTCAATTCAGTGGGTGCTGATTCTCTGATGAATGGGTGTACATGTATGTACTTGTGTTTGTGTATTTATGGGGTGTTGCAGTCAGAAAAAAATGTCAGTTTGATGTTAGAATGTGAAGCAAAAGGGCATAGGTCATTATTGTTAGAATTTATGGTTTCATAGTTTACTTCCCCAAAAGGTGAACCTTGGTGTCTAAATCATTTCCCTGGAAACCTGGTCCGATGATTGCGGTTTTCCCCCCGATACTCTTAAAACAGTCATAATCATAACCACTTTTGCACCTTAAAATAAACTTTTAGTTGAAGTACTATGGTCTGAAGGTCAGAACTGATGCAACCTCCATGTATCAGGTGAGGTATGTGATTGCCAGGGATAACCAAAGGGATAACTACATAAAAGAGGTCAAAAAGGAAAAAAGAGGTCAAGAAGGATTTATTAAGCATTATTGATTAACTCTGAAATTACTAAGCAAGCACATAGACTGGAAATGCACTTCAGTGTTGACAGTGTAAACCTCAGGTATTTCAAACCTTTCAAAACATTTACCCTGTGTCCATTAACTTTGAGTTAGGACAAAAGAGTTCTCTAATTAATCTTTTTAAGAGACTTTGCTTTACTCTGCTTTATGTAGTTTTACTTGGTCTACTGTTATTAATTTGTATCCATCAAATAAATAATACATGTTACACAAGGGGGGCATGGCTTGTGGTTAGCATGTTTGCCTCACACCTCCAGGGTTTGGGGTTCGAATCCCACCAAACCTGTGACCCCCGCGACCCTGTGTAGCATAAGGAAAATGGATGGATATGTTCCACAAATTATAGTGAATCATACAGTGACACATGTGCATCTGCATTCTAAATGCACTATTGTTAAATGGTCTGCACTTATATAGCACCCATTCACACACACACACACACACACACACACACACACACTCACACCCATGCAAGGCGCTAACCTGTCATTGGGAACAACTTGGGGTTCAGTGTCTTGCCCAAGGCAATTTTTGGCATGTGGCAGCATGTGGGCTGGATATCAAACCACCAACCCTACGATTAATGGACAACCTGCACTTCCACCTGAGCCACAGCCACCCCGATGTTCAAAAGTATCTTTTTTAATGTAGACTCATGTCACCTGAATGCTGAATTTGAGACATGTAACCTTACTATGATAAAATACATGTTTGAAATTTAACAGTAAGTTACCAGTAAGGGAGGCATTGCTGCCTGGCAGCTCCAGGGTCCCCAGTTGGAACCTGAGCTAGGGTCACTGTCTGTGTGGAGTTTCTGCATACGTTCTCCCCATGAACACAGGATTCCTCTGGGTTCTCCAGTTTCCTCCAAGCTCCAAAACAGGTGGATTAGCTACTCTGAATTGCCCTAAGTGTGAATGAGTGTCTGAATGTATGTGAATGTGTGCCCTGCGACTGGTGTCCCATTCAGGGTGTATCCCCACCTAATATCCATGGTTCCCAGTATAGGCTCTGCATCCAAAGCAGTTACAGAAGATGAATAAGTTAATATTACCAGTAAGTATAATAAGTAAGGTTATTGCTAATGGGTGCTTATTGATTTGCTAATAGATTGCCTGCTGAGTTTAAGTTGGTCTGCTCTCTGCCAATATGTTAATTGTAATCATACCTCCAGGACTCCTATGCCTTCCATCAAAAGAGCAATGACAGTATGTATTTGGCAAAAGCCAGCTGTAACCTCTTACTGCTTCCTCGATATACCCCCTGCTTTGATAAAGGAATGTACTCAGAGTGGGCCTGGCTTGGGATGCAGACGTGTTCCAACAGCAGCCACTGCTTGCATGTTTAATACTCAGGTTCCAGGAGTAACACCTGAGCTTTGTAATAGTCTCAGACACTTCTGTATTTACAGACTGTTTTACAGTCTAAGATGCTTGGATGATCCGAAACAACTGTGCGCAAAGTGCACTCAGGGTGGGCAAGTAGAAAATGAAAAATGGCAGCAAGCCACTGTACCCATTCACCCCAGGGCCAAATGTGGCCAGCAGTAAGATGTTAATTGGCCTGTGGTTTCTCTATTAGAATGTATGATAGGTGGCCTGCCAGACAACACGTTGCAATTTTTCTTTTCACCTGATGGTGGAAGCAGACTGCGTTATACGGTTAGCTAACATTCAAGTGTCTTGTTTTCTCTGCCTTCACCTGCAAATTAATTTACTGAATGATATTTAGTCATGGCCACAGACAAAAAGCGCAATATTAATGGTGAGAAGGAGCGATTTGAAAAGAGCTAGAAACCACTAAGCACGGAAAACTGTGAATTCTTGAAAGATTCCTTAACCAAAGTGGATTTGCTACTTTAATTGAACACATACTTTACTTCAATTATGTAACACAAAGGTTTTCATTACAAATGATATTATCAGTAACAAGTAGAATGTTAGAAATATTTACATGAATTTCAGAGTTTCTTAGTATGTCCCCTTTATTCTTTAATGACAGCATGCACTTGAGCTGGCATGGACTCCACAAGTTTGTGTAAAACCTGATGATCCATGTTAGATCAAATCCTTTGGCATTTTGTCTGAACATGTGCTTCAATGGAAGGGATAAGACCCGTGGAATATCTGACCTTTTATACAAAGGAGTTAACATTGTCGTATAATATCAAAGTTGCTTACATTTAAATAATGACTGACAAATTGTGCAACATTTTGAACATTGAATAGTCACGATGTTTTTGGTTTAGAATGTTCAAAATTTTGTTTATTTACCGTTTTAAATATTTTTTTTTAAATCCCTGATTTTCAATGTGGTCTCAGACTTTTGAGTTCAGAGTTTAATATGGATGGAAAAAAAAAAAAACTGTACTATATTTCGTCTGCTATGAGTGTGAGAAACTACTGTATTTTCACTTCTTTGATTCAAGGGATAGGTACTGGAAATATTTTTATAGGAAATTGAAGTCAATAGGCACCACTCCATTAGGAGTACGCTCCAAAAGTATCACCTGTGTACTATTTGTGAGAAAACCTTTGCCTAAAGGTAAGTATTTAAAACAAAGTGACCAAGGCTCACACTCATTTGGATCTTATCTCTAGTTTGCTAGTTTTCTCAGAGGTCAAAGCCCATTTTTATAAACATCATTCATTGTCTTCTTAGGAAACTGAGGAGTTTTAACATTAGCACACATACTTTAACCATGGTTTATAGTCATTAGATGATTGAGAGTATTCTTACATAACATCGTTTCATGGTATGGAAATATAACAGTTAAACAGAAGAATAAACTTTCACAAGTAATTAACCAGGCAAACAAGATCACTGGACATAAACAACATGCACTTCAGGATTTATTTTCTCATTTTATGGAAAAAAGGCAATTGCGATATAAGATCACACTCATCCCCTTCAATCTGCCTTTCAAATCCTCCCATCTGGGCATAGACTCAAAATCCCTATGGTTAAAAGAAATGTACAGCACTCTATTTTTTTTAGTATAAACTTTGTTATAGATTTTTTATTTTATGACTTCTACATTATCAAGTCACTACAAAAAACATTTTAGATTCCCAAACATTAGTTTTCTAGCACAAAATTAAATGTTACGGAAAAATGTTTGTATGTCATTAAAGAAAGCAGCATATTACGTAAGAGATGCTCAGTAAAACTTACCAGCTCATTTCCTCATAAAACTGCACAAATTATACCGGAGACTACTATTTTTATTTATTTATTTATTTTTGTCACACCTAATATTGACTTTGTTTCATTTACTACTGTTTACTGCTCTTTATGTTGTTTTTTTTAATGTAGAAACATTTAATTACATTATTTTGAAGGCATCTTTGCTCTACAGCATTTCTTTGCATGTGCCTAAAACTTTTGCACAGTACTGTATATACATTTAAAAAAAAAATTAAATCAACTCAAGAGTATGGTTGATATTGTGACGCTATTTTAATTGATTGATTTTTTTTTTGTGGGATGTTTGGAAATGTGTTTAAAAATTACGTCGTCAGTGTCATTTTATTCAAGTCTGTGTTTGTGTCAATGTGTAAGCATCTATGTGGATGTATTTATGGACATATGTATGATACAAGTGTCAAGAAAAATTTCCGCCCTGTGACAAAAACAATGGACAATAAAGTTAAACAACAAACAACAACAACAATTATACCTCTGAGAGCCACAGCCTGGGTGACATCATAATGTGATTTGAGAGCTTTCTTACTGCACTTACAGTAACTGCAGTCTTACTGCATAGACTTTGTATGACTTCATTTTTTGTGTTGTGTATATTGAAAGCCTTTGTGCTAATTCAGTGGCTAGATTATCCACAGGTTTTTAAGAACTAGAAAAAATTGAGGCATGATATTTCACAATGTTGACAAGTTTTGGTTTGTCGTTGATGCCGTGCTGCATCACAAAATTTTTGTGCAGGGAATGAAATTAGCACATCGTTAACACCATCTAGATACTATAGTTAAAGTGATTAGTATTTATCTACCTCTGGATGAAAAATGAGGTACAAACATAACACTATTTATGAATGTAACTCATTCTATGAACACCAGATGAACAAGGTGATCACTACCAAAACGAGAAAGTAATTTCAGTTAGGCATTGTGCATGTATTCCTAAGTAGAGGTCTTAAGGAACTCCAGCACAAGGGGGAGTTCAGTTTCCACCTGAGAGAATACAAGGCCTGTGTACTAGGAGCTTTTGTGTTCAGGAGCTGTTCTTCACTCCATGGGGCCAAACCTACAGGTGCAGGCAACCTGTCCATGGGCGCCAAATCTCTCTGTCTATTTGGGACAACGGATCTATTCTGTGAGAAAGCTGTCAAAATGTTCAGACCACTAATGAGATTAGCAGTGGAAAACCATGGCCTCGCTGAGGCCACAATCAGGACTCTGTGACCTAATTGATGAATGATGTGCATTGTGGGAATCAGAATCAGTGGTAGAGGCAGAAATGCGTACAGTAAATAGTGAGGCCAGTCATGAGCCAGTGTGTCCTTTCCCAGCATACTACCTGGTTCTGCCAGGGAAAATCTACAGTCTACAAAACCACAGTTTACAAAAAGATTTTGAATTGATAAAGAGGTCCACTCGTGCCTTGCCAATCCTCATTCAGGTCTGGGACACCACTTCTGAATATAGATGCCACTCTCCTGGGCATTTGCACTGACTTCTCTCCCTCTTGCTGAGATGAGGTCCATTTATTCCACCAGCAATCAAACATGCTAGCCATATGTAGCCACAGGCCCAGCAGTCTTCAGATTTTGGGAGAAGCTGGAGAAGAAATCATTGAGAGGGAAAACAGCTCAATGGATCAATTAGGGGTTGTTGGAGGGAACCTGACTCTAGCCCTGGTAGCAATCTGGCTAATGTAGTAGGGTAGCAATAAATGGTGCAGCATGGCAAGGGTGGGCCACTCAACCATGCTAGCGGCACGTATTCAGAAGCCCATTGGTCACCAGATGGTGGGCGATGTGGAAAAACTCACCACTAAGGGAGGTCAGCCACTCAGGCTATCAGCCATGGGATTCCAAATTCCAAAATACTTTGAAAGTATGAAAAATTACACTCACTGCACCCGAAGAGAGAACAGGAGATAATAAGAGTCTATTACTAGCTTGTAGGACTGATTACCTGTTGCTCTGAGTGTAGTCATAAGCTGTTATGTAGATAGATCCAAAAAATTTACATGCAGTATGACATGCATTAGGTGAGAAGAAGAAAGACTGTATGGCAGAAGTATTCATAGTCAATACTACATTCTATGGTCACTTTGTGACTTTGTTGGAAGGTCTTGACATGCTTGTGCACATGCACAAGAAGGTATTCCAGTGATTTTCAGTGCCCCTGGCAGTTAAGTTGGGGGTAATAGAACCATATCCACTCAATAAAAGTAAGCTAAGTGAACCTCTCGGATAATACCCTAATGGACAGGCAGGGCATATAGACTCAGTTTCTATGACGTGGTCACTGAAAGTGCATTTATTGAATGAACAAATAATACTTTAGTAATTGGTAAAAAATAATAAAAATAAGCAAAAATGTTACGATATTAAATGATTAATAAATGCAATGAGTCATATTTTGAATGTCTAGAATAGGGATGCTGTATAGTTTTATTTTAAAGCAATATTTTGTGAGTATTGGAATGTTACAGCCACAATTAATATTGGTCAATGCATACCCTGGACAACATTTCAGCCTTAAAGGTCCTGGTATTTAGTATACTCCAGATATAATCATTGTTCAGATATAGAACCATTGGTGGCTTTTGTATTAAAAGCTCTGTGATTTTCCCCATGCTAATAAAAGAAAGGGTGTTTTACATGCCTGCAACCATATATTTGGCCAAGGCCAGGGATTTGCTGCATTCATTTTAAGTACGCTGTAGGGGTGTTCATGATTTGAATCATAGTGTTTATGCAACACAAATCCTGTGATTTTAACCTGAAGGGTTACAAGTAATTTTAGAATGTACTATAAATATCTTTTTGCTTTAGCATTTAGCGTGTAAAACGACTAATTTAAACACATGTCGAGGTGCTAAAGTTGTTACAGTAATAACAGGGGACCCCACAGGAAGCGCATCAGTTGTTTAAGTTTCACTCAGCATAGACTTGTCACTCACGCGCCCTTTAGGACCCGGTGGAGGAGGGGGGGGGGGTCCTGCGCGTGACTTTTGGCGTTGGTGCTTTGGTTCTCCTCCTCCTCCTTCTCTCTTTCTCTCCCTCTCTCTCTCTCTCACTCGCTCTCCCTCTCTGTGTCTTTCATCAACGCGCTCGCATCAGCTGCTCAGCCGCGGCACACGTAGACGTTGCCGCGCGGAGCTCAGACGAACAGAAGCGGATTTCCGTGTGGACTTTTGAAACCAGGATGGCTAACAGGTACGTGTGCGACTTCTTTACACTTTTGTATAGCGGATTTTGGGTCAGCAGAGCGATGGGAGTATAACAACGGCTGTGTGACCCTCGTTGCAGGTGGATCCGGTGGCTGGAGCCGCTGCTCCTCTGCGTGTTGGTGTCGCGAGCTGCGTCGCAGTGGCCAGGTAAGCGCGGGCATCACGCACTCTCACGCGCTAGGCGGTGCTCGTAGGACACTTGTTGAACTTTGAGAAATACGCTGTGCTGTGCGCGGCCGCTTTAAGTGCATCTTGATAGGTTTCTTTCATAAAGGGAGAAGGCTTGGAACAAATGGATGCTGGGTGAACTAAGCCTGTTGAGATAACCCAGGAGACAGTGAAATATTTAAGAGCACCCGTTTTTGCCGTTTTAGTGCAACGCTTCTGTTTTTATTAGCACACTTTCCAGTTTTATGGACAGTAGCCTAGACTAGGAAGTTGTAAAACGTCACTCCTGAATTCATTTCAAAACCCAAATAAAGATTTCTCATTGTGCTGAAATGGTCTTTTTTCTCTTTACTTTTTCTTTTGTGAATGAATGAATGATATATAAGGATTTTCCATCGTGGTGGAAACAGTGCAGTAGATCCCCCCCCCCCCAAGGTCTATTGCACTGTTTCTTAGAAATGTTGGATTAACCATTTCTCTACCTGCCACATGCGCAAGCTGTGTCTAGTCATGCTACGATCCTTCTGTGTGAGCAAGTACATCTTGTGTACTCTCAAGTGGAGAGTCCTAATAAAAGTCAGTAAACCTGCTTCATTGAAATCAGTATAAGATGCTGATTTTACATGGATCATCGCTGTATAAAGTGTTTCCTAAGATCAACTCCACTTGTCACATGTTTGGCTTTGTAATTTTTGGATACCTGAATATGTGCAGTACTGTGCAAAAGTCTTAGACACATGCAAAGAAATGCTGTAGAGCAAAGATGCCTTCAGAATAATGAAATTAAATGTTTCTACATTAATAAAAAAAAATACAGTAAAGGGCGGTAAACAGTAGTAAATAAAACAAAGTCAATATTTGATGTGATGAAAAAATAAAAATGTAAATAAAAATAGTAGTCTCCGGTACAATGTGTGCAGTTTTATAAGGAAATGAGCTGGTAAGTTTTATTGAGCATCTTGCAGAACCAGCCACAGTTCTTCTGGAGACTTTGACTTTCGCACTCGCTTCTTATTTTTGCAGCAAAACCCAGCAGCCTTCATTGTGTTTTTTGTCTGAAAAGTGGCCTCTTATGTAATATGCTGCTTTCTGTAATGACATACAAAAAATTTTCTGTAACATTTAATTTTGTGCTAGAAAACTGATGTTTGGGAATCTGAAGTGTTTTTTGTACTGACTTGATAATGTAGAAGTCACAAAATAAAAATAAAAAACAACCTATAATAAACAATAGGGTGCCTAAAACTTTTGCACAGTGCTGTATATATACAGTATATAGATTTTGGGTATTTCTCGCTATATTGTCACATTTGTTAAACTGTGAGAAGTGGAATGGATTAACTTTTTTTTTTTGTGAGAAATAGAAAGCCCCTACTCTTGGTACCATCCTGCATTTAATTAAGAAGACTGCATGTCTGTTAGGTATACAGCTGTCATTTATGGGAGAGAAACTGAGATGCTTTTGTAAATATTTTATTGTAAGTGATACCTGTGGTCATCATCAATTTACACTGACAAAAATGCATACGATTGGTCTCTGACAAACAAGGGGATGGGCATGGGGTAAATTTAGCTGTGTCTATAATACATTCAAGCCATTTAGAAATGTTGCATGAAATGTAAGGGTGGTGAGATTTGTTAGTCTTGAAGATAATTGGATCCTTAAGGCACATTTCAGAGGCTTAAAGTTCTCCAAATGATGGGCAGGGTAACCTGTCACAGTTGATCTAAAGCTGTGTGAGAGAATAGCATTATCCCGTTTCCACTAGGGTCCAAAACTCTGCATTCTTCCTGGCCTCGTGGACAATTCCTTTTGTTACGCGCTCAGTTCCCCTCTCTTTTGAGTGTGTGTAGCCTGAGGCAGCGGAGCAGACCCGGGGGGAACAGCTGTAAGGGGACACCCTGCTGGCACGTTTAATAGACAAATGAAACGATGCATTAGGAATCACAGCAAACAAGGACCCCCACCTGGCACATGTGGATGCCTGAACACGGAAAGACAGGAAGGTCCCGTTGAGAGCCCCACATTTACCACTAACAATACTCTCTTAACCATTACACACCTTTAATCTCCACAGGGTTTCTTCTACTTTTTTTTTTTTAATCTTTGTATATTTTTTTTCTATTGAAAATAATTGAATAGTTCTGAAGAACTGAAACTAGCAATGCTGTTCAAGTGGTGTGAACAAACTGAGTGTTAGTGAATTGAGACTCCTCTTAGGAGTAGCTATTAATAGTAAATAGTGAACATGAAGTTGAGACAAAAAGATCGGGGAGGTTCAGTGTTCAGACATCTGCCGCCTGAATAAAATACAGAGTTTTCCTGTCATTGTAACTCATGACTACACAAACCTTTACTGTTGAGTGCTTTCGACTGTTGTTAACTTGCTGTCTAATCATCAATACGGAAGAATTCCAGTTTGATATTTGCAACCTTTAACCTGGCCTGTACACTACTGTACACTGTAACACACTACTGTATGTTGAATTCCCACTTTGAAATGAGTTATCGTTGGAAATTAATTGAAGAAAAAATGTTTAAGGGTGTGTATTAAACGTGATGTGACTTGATAACCTGCTTTGAAGACAAGCACACATGCCAGAATCCGCCTGACTGTCTCAACTCGCTCTGCTGAAGGTTTTAAGTTTTAGTAAATAAGCCTGCATGCGAAATTTGAAGTGTTTAACATTGAAGTGCCATTTGCTTTTCAGTCTCTCTCTAGCGAGGACTCTAGGCATTCTCTTTGTGTGAAGACAAGGCCTTTATGCCTGTGGCCAAGTTCCTTTAGGTCAATGGCTGAGTTGACTTGTGTGAAAACCTTGGAGAGGGCCATGCCTTTCGGCTGTTTTGCCTCAGCAGGTCCAGTGGCCTTTGTAATCCATGGATTTTCAACTTTTTCTCTTACTTTCCTTATACTTTTTACCCTGGTGGGCTCACTATGGTCAAGCATTGATGATATGGGGATGTGAAATATATTTTGCTCATTTGTTTATTCCATACCTGCACCCCTCCTATAGATGATATCACTTCAGATGTGAATGGGCTAAATTTATGCCACTTTACTAGAGAGGCCTCAGTCTGGAGAGCCCCAGCAGCTTAATGCCTCTGTATTTGTGTTTAAATGTACTAGTGTTAAGACTGTGTGTGCTTTCGTCAATGGTGATTTCAGTGCTTCTTAGATGTGCCATAGTTTGGGATTTACATTGCTGTCAAGGAGACAGCCAGTGCCGTGTTGTTTTTTTCTCTTCACTTGTTAACCATTTCAGAAATTTGTAGTTAGTTAGCAAACCTGCTTCCATGCTTCTAAGTGCAGATGAGGAAAGCAGAACTAGTGGACTTTGTAGATATTTGGTAGCACATACTCCAATTTTAATATTGGATGGTGCACAGAATAAATCTATGAGATGGCTGGTGCATTTGCAGATCATTAGTTGGTTCGTTTGCAAATTTTTGTTGGGAAGAGACAGTGAGTGATGCATAAGATGGGTCTAGAGACATAACTTTATTCCGTGGTATCTTAATCTCACTTTTTCCTTTTTTTAACATGTTTTTTTTTCTGTCATAGCTGTAACTGGGTTAATATCACCCTGCAAAAAGTTCTAGTTCATCTGACATTGATAGAGGTCATTTAACACTGCCACTTTATTCTGCACATACAATTGTGTCTTACAAATAGTGGGATTAAGAGTAATTTAGGATAAGCCTTTACTCTGTCTCTAGAAGTCTTACCGCTGGTATTATTATTAGTGTTGCTCCACATTTGTATGTTACATGGGTAAGAACTCCGTCCTTATTCTATCACAGTTCATTCTACATTGATATTAGTGAGGTTGGTGCAAAGCTTATTGTTTCTGCCAAGGCCAAAAACTGCAGATTTAGCAATGTGGAATGCATTTCTCTTTTCCCTGTCCCTTTCTTTCAACAACACTACCTCTTCAGAGCAGAATGAGATACCCAAGCCACTTTAGGCGTCAGTCTGGAGAGCCCTGACAGATTTTGAGGCAGAAGTCTGTCCACTTCTTTCTAAATCTGCTTGTATGTTTTTTCAGATTGTAGTGGTTCTTGGACATTCCATTTCAGGAGATTTGCACTGTTAGAAAGGAGGCAATTTGTATCTACTGTATATATAAACCTGAATAAGTTGCATATTGCTGGTATGCAGGTGAAAGGATATGATTTAAGCTGAACTCTGCTGGCCACTTGCAGACATGATGCAACAGAATGAGAAATCGAAGGCAAGAGATGGTGCTGTCCGAACATGCGCTTAGATATGAAACTTGACCTAGGTCCCCACACAGCCAAGAGAGGAATGCAGACATAGAGATGAACATAAAAAGAGCTGTGTTTAACTGCACAGTTGATCACAGAGCTGCTCACTTGGTCCGTATGATTTCCACAGCTTTAGTGCAAGGGCAGAGGCATTGCAAATATTCAGTTGTCAGGGCTTGTGGACATATGTTGTGCTTTGAGCCTTGTTCTCCATTCCAAACTATCACTAACCATTCCATAGAGAGGCAGAGATGATGCCGCCTGGGATGCTTGTCCATTGTGTTCACATGGGTGATAAGCGTAGTTTACAGTGTTGGTGATTGGGTGTAGTGTGTGGATTAAAATTCTTATCTCTGTGAAGAACCTCAACCCTGGAGCTGAATTCTTTTCACCTGTTCATGGTGTAAAATTTACGACTGATATAATTGTCATATTTACGATCCAAAGGAGATTGCAGCAGCTTTGACTTAAGCCAGGCATATAACATTCTAGTTTGCACACCCACACTCATAAATACCATGGTATATACATGAATAGGTTAAGTGTAGGACATGGTCAAGCTGTGAGCCGACCGATCATGGTTTTCCCAAACTGAATAGCAAAACCTCCAGTAGATCAGTGTTTGCTTAGCTTTTATGAGAGAGGAAATTCTTGCAGCTGTTGTTTAATCGCATAAATCCAAGATTTATTTTGTAATGAAATTCTGGGGTGACCTTTTTCATCAACATCTATTTTGACTGCCTAATTTGGACATCCCACCCTGCAAAAAGTGGTTTCAGGGAGGTAGCTCCACCACCCCCTGCAACCCCATCTCACCCATACTCCTTTTTTAGTATTTTGTTGGCAGTATCAATGCAAACAGCTAAATGCTAAATGTGATATCAAAATATGTAATTAATATGTGCTATTATATTATATTATATTATATTATATTATATTATATTATATTATATTATATTATATTATTCAGCTCATTTAGTATTTTTTTTGTTATTCTATTACAACTATAAGCATGTCTACAGGGAGTTTGGCTTCATTATGGAGTACATCAATAGAGTAGCTCCTTAGCAGCTAGCCAGCTAGTTTAAATGAAGTTAACTATGCTAATGAACAAATGACACATGTTAAACTCACCTCAAAATGCCTTTTACATCATTTAACCCGCCACGGGCAGTCGAAAAGTCGCTGTTGAAAACAGTGCAGCAAGCAAAACTGTCATTATTTTTGACCCCTATTAAGCAGGGGTACACTAGTGTAGTCTGGGGTGAAGTGCGTTTTGTATTTTCTGTGTTACTGAACTACGATGGTACACTGAACTGAGAGAGGTGGACTGTAAAGCCCAGCCACAGAGAAATTGGATAGGTGTAGTTAGCAGAAAGAGAAACCAATCAGGATACGCTCTGTGTCACCCTCTCGCTACGTCTTGTCACTCGCTGTTTCAGTGTCCGCAGAGCCCGTCTACTATTAGAGAAAAATCGATTTCCGGGATATTGTATATAATTTGCGGGCGCCAGGGAGCCGCTATCAATATACGGGCGACTCCCAGAACCTCCGGGAGAGGTGGGATGTCTGCTAACTGTTTCGTACATTACCCACAGTGCCTTTAGTATGTCCAGCTCATACAGAGATGAAGTTCCAAAGCATCAACTTTCAAGCTAATGAAATTTCATCAGTGCTGTTGTGCTTGTCATCCTGTACTGTAGTCTCTGCCATAACTCAGCGCAACTGCACTGTACAGCTGCATTGCATACTGGAACTTTGAGTCCTTCTATTGCTGTCTTCACAGCTTCTACATTGGATTTCTCATTAATTTGGCACTGAAAAATGAGAAAAGAAACTCTTGCTCTTTTCTCAGAGCCATAAAAACACCTCCACCCAAAAGTGGGCCATCTTAACTCACAAAAGTCTAAGTGGAATATTTATTGTCTTACGTACTAACTCCATAGGTGAATCCATTACCTCAACACTTACATTCTTCAAAAAGCTCTAACAAACTTTCCAACCTGGCCATGAATCAACAAATTCACTTGTACCTTCATCAGATTTTTCTGACATGTGTCATCTTCCATTTGAGGGCATGTATAAGGCTGCCGTATTCTACTTGTGCTGTCTGTCCTCGCTGTCTGCTGCATTCTCCTCTCACACTTAGGCCAGCATTTGAGCTTAGTGCTGAAAAACCAATAGGAAAACTATAATTACCGCCCTAGTGGCATGAAAGAAGGATTTGTAATAGCCTTTAGTGTGCAACCAGCCATCACTGGGGCTAATAGGGCACTATGGTCCTTCTCACTTCTGCTGAAGCCCTTCCTGTCCAGGCAGAAACCCTCACTTATTTACTCCCTTTAGCTATTATCTCACCAACACTTTACCTGTATGGTGCTATTTGATAAATGACAGGCCACAAGGCTATGTATATAACGTGTCATGAAAATGCACTGTGAGATAAAAGGCACCAAACACAACTGGGAGTGCTTAGGCATTGAAGAATTTCTGTGTGTACTTTGTGACATTTATGGTTTGCTGGACAGAGTGCCTTTCCTCCTAAATAATGACAACGTTTTAAAAATTGTAATCCTTTTAATGGCTACATTGATATCATAGTGTGTTGTTTTTCCAGCTGTCGGAAACATTTCAAGTTGATACGGGGGCTTGTGTTGATATAGGGGGCCGCAGCTGTCTTTGCTGTCTGTTCAGTATAGTCACAGCATGAACTTTGATTATTCTGGGAAAAAAAATGATTTTACACCTGGAGAGCTTTGGGATTCTGGTATTTTCTTTCTGTTTTTGTCTGTTAGCAAAACGGTCTGCCATTCAGAAAATGCTGACTAAAATCCATGCCAAGTTTAGATATGGACTTAATTCATTCACATCCAATTAAAATACTGTGAGCAATGTTTATATTAATGAAATGCCTAGATTTATGTATATTGTATTACAAATACTAAGTTAGTCTAGACCTACAGTGGGGGAAAAAAGTATTTGATCCCCTGCTGATTTTGTACGTTTGCCCACTGACAAAGAAATGATCAGTCTATAATTTTAATGGTAGGTGTATTTTAACAGTGAGAGATAGAATAACAACAAAAAAATCCAGAAAAACGCATTTCAAAAAAGTTATAAATTGATTTGCATTTTAATGAGGGAAATAAGTATTTGACCCCTTCGACTTAGTACTTGGTGGCAAAACCCTTGTTGACAATAATAGAGGTCAGACGTTTCTTGTAGTTGGCCACCAGGTTTGCACACATCTCAGGAGGGATTTTGTCCCACTCCTCTTCGCAGATCCTCTCCAAGTCATTAAGGTCTCGAGGCTGACGTTTGGCAACTCGAACCTTCAGCTCCCTCCACAGATTTTCTATGGGATTAAGGTCTGGAGACTGACTAGGCCACTCCAGGCCCTTAATGTGCTTCTTCTTGAGCCATTCCTTTGTTGCCTTGGCTGGGGGTTTTGGGTCATTGTCATTCTGGAATACCCATCCATGACCCATTTTCAATGCCCTGGCTGAGGGAAGGAGGTTCTCACCCAAGATTTGACGGTACATGGCCCCGTCCATCGTCCCTTTGATGTGGTGCAGTTGTCCTGTCCCCTTAGCAGAGAAACATCCCCAAAGCATAATGTTCCCACCTCCATGTTTGACGGTGGGGATGGTGTTCTTGGGGTCATAGGCAGCATTCCTCCTCCTCCAAACACAGCGAGTTAAGTTGATGCCAAAGAGCTCGGTTTTGGTCTCATCTGACCACAACACTTTCACCCAGTTCTCCTGTGAATCATTCAGGCAAACTTCAGACGGGCCTGTACATGTGCTTTCTTGAGCAGGGGGACCTTGCAGGCGCTGCAGGATTTCAGTCCTTCACAGCGTAGTGTGTTACCAATTGTTTTCTTGGTGACTATGGTCCCAGCTGCCTTGAGATCATTAACAAGATCCTCCTGTGTAGTTCTGGGCTGATTCCTCACTGTTCTCGTGATCACTGAAACTCCACGAGGTGAGATCTTGCATGGAGCCTGAGACCGAGGGAGACTGACAGTTATTTTGTGTTTCTTCCATTTGCGAATAATCGTACCAACTGTTGTCACCTTCTCACAAGCTGCTTGGTGATGGTCTTGTAGCCCATTCCAGCCTTGTGTAGGTCTACACTCTTGTCTCTGACATCCTTGGACAGCTCTTTGGTCTTGGCCATGGTGGAGAGTTTGGAATCTGATTGATTGATTGCTTCTGTGGACAGGTGTCTTTTATACAGGTAACAAGGTGAGATTAGGAGCACTCCCTTTAAGAGAGTGCTCCTAATCTCAGCTCGTTACCTGTGTAAAAGACACCTGGGAGCCAGAAATCTTGCTGATTGATAGGGGATCAAATACTTATTTCACTTATTAAAATGCAAATCAATTTATAACTTTTTTGAAATGCGTTTTTCTGGATTTTTTTGTTGTTATTCTGTCTCTCACTGTTAAAATACACCTACCATTAAAATTATAGACTGATAATTTCTTTGTCAGTGGGCAAACGTACTGTACAAAATCAGCAGGGGATCAAATACTTTTTCCCTCCCTGTAGATGCCCAAAGGTGTTAGGCATATAATTATTAAGGCGTTATTTAATTTTAGCTGTAACGTAGAAACCATGAATGGTGATTAACAAAGCCGGGGATTTATTCCATTGTTGTGATTTGTTGTGACATCTTGAAGTCTGTAATATTCCATACAACACAGAGTAATATTTATAATAATACTGCATACTGCAAGTGGTGTTGGTGTTGGGATTTTGGATTTAATTAGAAATTGACTTGAACAGGTGATAAAATCATATTGAGTGCGAAACGCAAGATTGGACGAGAAATGAGATGTAGCATGATCTTTTCCACCAGTGAAACTTTGTAAACTTGTCAATATATATATTTTGTAACACTTAAAATTGTATGTTTTATTAAATTTGCTATTGAATGTCTGTTTGATGAGCATAGATTTAGCAATTATATTTTATATTATGATGTTGCATTATATGCAATGGTAAAAGTGATTTCTAAACTTATAAAAAAAAAAAAGCTGAAGTGTTTTATATCTGCATTATTTCAAGAAGTGCAAATGTTTTCATTTGTATTCAGAATAATAAAACAAGTACCTTCTTCTCTACTTTTCAATGTTGGGGGCAATGTTTTCTGACAAATGTTTGAAATGAGTGTGGTTGTACTTACTAGTTCACCATCTGTGCACAATGGGCACCTAAATACAGAATAACTGCATCAAGTATGAGGTTTAATTGAAAACATTTATGTGCTGCCTAGTGTCATCTGCAATTATGTGTTTGGATCACAATGTTATGAAGTGCTAGTTAAATAGTGCCAGTTCTTTTGCCCATTATTTGCCTGTTATCTCTTGGATACTCTAGAAATGCTATTTTCGGAATGTTTCTCTCTATTGTAATACAAGATTTTATTGTATTCAAAAACATTTACATGGGCATTGATGATTGGTTATCTTTGTTTCTGGACCATGAGCATTCAGGTCATTTCTACATTCAGCAGTCAGCAAATGGTGAAGCCTTGCCAAGAGTATAAAAGGGTCTGAAAAGTAGTTTCCATGGTCACCAGGTGCAGATTTGCCAAACACAAAGCATTGTTTTAGACCCTATGTGAGAAATAAGATCCCCTCCTCTGGCACTTTGTCCCCCCACCCGGTTTAAGAGGTGTTTAAATGGCCCAAGTGACAGTCTGGTTAACACAGGCCTGGATGAAACCAAATCTATGAAATCTATACCAGCTGCTTTATTCTCATGAATGAAAATTGGATTTGAATTACGACCATTCTATGACACAAAGCTGGAAGGGCAAATGCCAGTAATTTGATACATGCACTGGGCCAAGACATATCTACTAAAAATGATATTGATTCTTCAAGTCCCGACCTACAAGTTGAAGCTCAGTTGATGCCAGTTAAGGAGGATCTTTGTAGGTTGTACTCAAACATGGTGTTCCATATCTGATATATCCTGTTTCCTTATGAGCCTTCAAGCTGCATTGTCATTTGAAAGGATCTTTACATTCTTGGCATTCATCTTCCTTTCACCAACAGCAGCTTCCATAGACAGTTCTCTTGTTTCGTGTCTTCACAAATCACACACCACGGGGGCATAAAAGGTGTCTCTCCCTCACTCAAGGGAGATTAGCATCAATAGCAGCAAGTCTCGAGAGTTCTGGCAATGGGGACTGGACTTGGACTTGGCAGAAGGTATCCTTTAAGCATGTTGGTAGTAGCCAGAAGATTGCCTACAAACCACTATAGCCATAGCAGACTTTATAACCAGGGTAAGCACTGCATTTGCCAGTGACCCCTTTTCTGTTGGAGGCATTGTGATGAGCCAACATGCATTGACCAGATACATGTTTCTGCATGCAGCAACGAAGCAAATGTTAAGTGATATAGTCAGTAGCCCTCCAATGATCCTTTTTGGTTACAGGAAAGATGAGTTAGATTAAAGGGTGTTTAGATGACTTAAGGAATCTTGGCAAATGTTTGTTCAGCCAAATGTAATGCAGGTGATTTCCTGGCAGTACCTGTTTTTGAGTCTGGGTATAGTACTCCTGGAAGAGTTCAGGTAGAATAGTGGGTTTTGTACTTTGTCATTTACCACAAAAGAGACAAGGTAAACTCGCACCAGCAAAAGTGGCCATGACCTAGGGTGTACACAAAGAATGGAGCTTTCTATTCATCCTGCTGATGTAAGCCGAGGGAAACTGTGCCATACACTGAGACATGCCGAAGAAAGGTAAGAGCTTATCTCCCCAACTAAGGAAAAATAAAAAGATGCACCTACCAGAAATGAATGAATAAACATTTGTGCTATATCCTTAGAAGTGATCAGTCTTTGACTTTCAAAATAGCCTTCTGGTCAGAGCTAGCCAGTGTATTGGCTAGACCTACACCAATGAAAGGAATTTTAAAGCAAAAGCAACTCTCATTCAAAAAAAGCCCAGATCATCTCTGCATAATGAATCTAAACCGATTATTAAAAAATGATACATAGTTGGACAGACATCCAAATATAGCTCTACAACCATTTCCGGGGTCCTGGCATCCGGGGACCCCCAGGAATACCTGAAGCATGGTCTGGGGGTCTGTTACTATTTTTGAATTCTTGTAGATATTAACTGATTTGACTGGTCCTTTTAAATTAATGGATTCAATCCAAGCCTCAATACCTCAAAACCAAGTCTGCCAATTAATAATGTCAATTTATACCAAATTTGTTCTGTCTGTAGAAAGTTCACAAATAAAAAGCTCTAATAAATGGACAAGATTTTACTGCACACATGTAAATAATGTTCATTAAATAAATCTGTACTGAGCATGCATGTGGAATTTATTATCTGTGACATGGGAACAAATTAAATTGGAGGACCCTTATTTAAATTCCTTAGTTAAATCCATTTGTTTCCCAGTAACCAACACGTATACTAAAAAGTCAAGTGCTGGCTTGGTATTTGTACTCTAAGCCCTACTTGTGTTACACTGGCTTGTGTTACAATGCTTTTAACAACATGCTACTGCTTTATTCTGTCTTTCGAGAGGACAGATTTTTTTTTTTTTTTTTTTTTTAAATCCAGTCATTGACATTTCATGTTTCAAGTGATAGTGGTATTTATTCTAATTACACATAATCACACTATTGCACTTTCTCAACAATTCTTAACATTTCTCCATCTGAACATTTCTTCATCTGAATGTCTGAATATCCTGTACTGGATACTTTGTAAGCTTGGGCTACTGACTAATCTTACTGATAACATCTTGCTTGTCACTGTGTTTGATTGAGGGCACATGCCTCTTGTTCACATATTTTTGAGGGTGCCTTTTCTAATAAAATGTGACAATGCATTAGCTATTTGGTGAAGCCTAGAGCTCACTAAATAAGGGGCTGATACTGTCTTTTTAATGAAAAGCCTTTTTGTCTGCCTATATGGTCCTGATGGATCTGAGAACCTTAGATGTTTCTGCATGCATTTTGAAAATGCCAAAAAGTGATAGTAGTTACACACATGTGCTTGAGGTTATATACACTGGCATTTTTCTTCACAAGTTTGTGACTAGGCTACATTGAAAATGTCATAGTCTGCACGATGATCTTTGAGACGGTCAAAGAAGAGATTAATTCCACAAAATTGGCTGTGCTATGGAATTTGATGCCAACTTTAAAAAAGAGTACTTGTGCTTTAACAACAGTCTCTGTGTTAAATCAGTTCTGTCTGAGATAGCACACATACCTTGGCATGACATGCGCAATTTAAGTCTCAACAACCTTGCATGGTAATTCGGAGTATGTCAGCACAAACTTTTTTTTTTATTTGCTTTTTTTTTTTTAGACATAATTTGTCTTTGTTTTGTGTGTGGGTGTGGGTGTGGATGGGTGTGTGTGTGCACGCACTATCTGTGGTGGTGACTGTTTAACCATAAAGTGCTGATATGACAAAAATCCTTTAATTTTCAATCAATGACTTGATTGCCACTTGTCTTTGATTATGATTTGATTCTCCTACCTCATGAGCTTCCATTCATTCTTATAAAATCAGATGAAAGGCAGGACCACACTTTTTCACTTGCAACACATTACTTCATAGATTTTGACTTGCATAGCGTTATCCAAAGCCAGCAAGGAGTATAAGTAAAGTCAAATGCTACAGCACTTGCTGTTATTTCAAACAAATTTAGACTATGTACCCCAAGAGACTTTGCAAAAGTCTGTTTGTCTTTTGTGATGATTCATAGACTTTGGGAATAAACAGTGAGCATTAAGGACAAAAAACACTGGGCTGTGACCTCGATGGGAAGTTAAAGTGCTTGAATTCTAAACTGACTAAGAGACATACCTGCTCAGGCATGTAGCATGACAGCTCTTAATAGAAATCGCAACATTTTCCTAAACTGTGTAAAGCCAAAAATATGCCTTGATCAAGGACAGGAGGTATCAGTGGTGTATTTCAATCGTTTTTCCTCTCTCTCTCTCTCTCTCTCTCTCTCTCTCTCTCTCTCTCTCTCTCTCTCTCTCTCTCTCCTTATACATAAATAAAGAGAGAGAGAATTACAGCTATATGATAACATAATTTTGTTTGTTTAAGAATATAGCTGGTTTTGAGCTGTTGGGTCTTTTGCAATGGGGCAAATAAAGGGACTCAACCTTATCCAGGAAAAAGGGCTATAATCTGTGAGCATAACTAGTGGAGGTGGAAATTACAGACAGTGTAGGCCTAGGCAGTGCATCATGCCGTTCAGCCCTTTCTAAGATTTAAACTTCCTAAATCTCAGAATTATCGCGGAGATCATAAAGAATTATTTCCTGCAAGGAAATGTTTCATTACTTAATAGTACTTAAGTTTTTTTTTTTTTTTAAACAAATGTCCAAG
This sequence comes from Cranoglanis bouderius, assembly GCA_023630585.1. Classification (NCBI taxonomy): domain Eukaryota; kingdom Metazoa; phylum Chordata; class Actinopteri; order Siluriformes; family Cranoglanididae; genus Cranoglanis; species Cranoglanis bouderius. Next base: position 9,606,817 of record CM042535.1, read on the forward strand.
ATTAGGCCACCCATAAATGAAAGTTAAAGGCTGTGCTCAAGGGCCTAATAGTGAACACACAACTGGAGCCTTAAGCACTTAGCCAGCACTGCCTCATAGACATGATTACAATAAATGCAGGACTACTGAGACTATCCAGAGCAAATCATGCAGTATAATAATAATTGCATTTTAGTCTGGATTCCATGTTTCATTCTGGAAAGGCAAACTCGCTCTTATGTTCACAAAGACAGAAATATGTTAGTACGCTTTACATAGAACAGAATAGAATAGAAATGGCTTTATTGGCCATGAGTGCTTGCACACACACGGAATTTGTTTCCAGTTTACAGGTGCGTCCGGTATTCACAATGAGTGCAACACACAATGGGTTACAACATATAATAAGGAAATATATTAAAGTAGAAAATGTAGGGGAAATGGGGAAAAAAGAACAATAAAAAAATAAACACCAATATAACCAAAACACAAGTATTGCATTAAAAAAAAAAAAAAATGCCACAGATGTGCAAACCAATAAGGGTCAGTTATAAAGTAGCAGAAATATATTGCACTATAGCCCAGCACTTGCACTTGATGGGGGACATCATGCTCTCACCAGAATGCTTAGTCATTGTCAAGTTTCACATACAGATTACATGTAGTGTTGGCATATCTAATCCAGAAATCATTGTCCATAAAAGTGAACTATGTATAACTACATACATTTTCCTGGACAGTTAATTAAGCTGAAGAACTTTTTTTTCCCCCTTCATTGTGGTTATGACCCAAGATCAGTTTTTCTCTTTGGAGACTTGATGATTGACAAGGGAATGCTAAGAATGCTGGCTGCCTGTCCAATTTGTCCATGAGTGTGTAAGGAATAGTAAGATTCAGGGCTCCCATTTCATTAGATGTGAGTGTATTCAGGAATGTTACAAAGTGTTGCCTGCATCTCAAAAATGAGAAAAGAAACAATATGGGTACAAACAGTGTCTGTTTTACTGGTTACGGGGTTTGTAAGTCAAAAAAAGTCTGTTTTTTTTTTTTTTTTTTTTGTACTACTCCGTTTACATGATATAGAAGATTTCATAACTGCCTTTATAGACAGTTGTATTCAAGCTGCTGGTAAACAGTTATTTGTAATTTATGGCCAAATCAAATCATTTTCCATTGTAAGCGTAAACAGTTATAAATGTTTACAGACAGAGTCATAAATGTTTATAATGATGTTAATGATGAAACTATTGTGGTACTTCGTGCATTTGTTGGTTTTAGGCTTTATCACAGTTGTTTTGTATGAGGCAAGTAGGTCCATTTTAGTTTTTACTTAATCCACTTGAAGCCATTAGCCTGGCTGACTCACATCGTCAGTGAAACAAAAAGCCTGAACTGTTTCTGGCAGTTGGCAAAGAAATTCTGGGGCCATGCTGTTCTGCAGGTCCACCTTGTCAGGTGCCAGGGATTAGGTGTAATTAGTACAACCTCTGAAAGTGGCAGGGTTTGTTCCTGGCAATATTTGCTTAGGCCAGGGCTGTCCAATCTTCCCTGCAAATGGACGATGTGGTTTTCATTCCAGCCAAGCAGAAACACACCGGATTCCACTTGTTTCCACTCAACAGAACTAATTATTTGTTTGAAGACTGAGACCAATTGAAGAAACAGGTGGTATCGGGTGTTTCCATCTTTAGTTGGAATGAAAATCTGCAGCCACACTGGCACTTTGCTTAGCTTAGATGATGGCCTGAGAAATATTGAGTAGATTTATTCTATCTTGCATTTGCCAAAACTGCAGAGAACAAGCTCCAGCTCATAACATGGTGTCCTTCCTGAGGTTTGTCTCTCAAAGCTTATCTGATCACGCAAGTTGTCTGTAAATGGTGACATTCGTTGTTCATGGCTGGCCTTCCCGAATTAACTGGCAATTAAGTCCAGTGTTGCTAGATTGAATTGTTTTCAGATCTGCTTTTCTACCCAAAGTCCATGAAACATTCCCAACATATAGCACACAGACAAAATGACAACAGTAATTCTGTGTTCGTGTTGAGCACAGAATGAGGTTTTCTTGCCAAATTTTATCCATCTATCCGAGCAGATTTTTTTTTACACCACAAAATCCTAATTTGGCAATGCTTTTGGTTCCTGTAAACTGTAATTTTGTTCCTGTTATAAGTGATAACAGGAAAATGTTTGACAGATGTTCCATAACATTAAATGTAACTATAAGTGGATGCACAATCGATGTACAATGTATCCTTCTTAAATAAAAAAAATAAAATGTTATCGTTGACAAATTGCTTTGCTATAAGAGGAATAAAATACTTTGGGGCATCGGGGTGTTGATAGTTTTCCTATAATAACATGCCCTGTCATGTTTTATTCCTTGCTCAGTGCAGGTACTATAACATGCCTATTGTTCTTGCTTGTTTCTGTCATTTATTCTATAATGCTCATTTAATTGCCAGGATTTAACATTTCACTGGGAATTCAGACTGCTTAGAAAGTTCCTGGCAGAAAAAGACATGCTATACTTCATAATGGATGTGTAGAGTGCTGAAGAGTTTTATGTCAAGTAGAGCACATTTTGCTTGAGCAAGATGCTAATTTCTATGCTTATGTCTCGGAGGTTGTGGATTTCAGCGTTTCTGTTCTTTAGGACTCTACTGTATTTAGTGTGGGTGGCATTACTTATAGTGCTGGTAAGAATGCCATGCAATTCCTTTTGATGAATCTCAGATCATAGCATAGTGATTGATTTTTTTCAAGTAGATCGGAATAGTTTTTCAGATACTGGAAATCCATGCTATGATGAGCTATTTGTTTTATTTTATGTGAAAACTTTACAGATGAGCTGACCTTGAGAATGAAAAAGTCTGCCTGAACGAGTAAAGAATGCTTCATAAAAGACTCTACATTAACAGAATGCTGCTCCATAGCACCCCCCCCCTTTCAAAATGAACTTTATCCCATTTCCCATTATTCCCGAAGCATAAAATATTCCATTCCATATGTACAGTGCAATGACAGCATCACTGTACGTATCTCTGTTTACTTTGCTTTTTAGTTTTTGCACTCTTGGAAAGATAAACCAAGTTCTAAATCTCATCTGACATAGTCTTTCACAAGATCTCCAGCGATAACAAGGTCTGCCTGTAGAATGCATGGCCTGAGGACAACATTCAGACTGCCAACTGCCATCGCAGGATGAGCCCGAAGGGTGTGGAGTCCTCCAAAATGACATGAAGTGCTGGAATGTTTCCAGGTTTTTATGCGTCACCAGCAGTTCATTACCAGGTTAAAAGCGAACTGACAATAAATGGTTTCTTATGCCTCATGTTCTGTTTACTGGATAAATGTCACATTGACCCAGGTCATGTCTTTCAATTCAGAAGAACGTGATTGCAACGTAAATTTTAAAACATCTAATATACCTTATCTTAATGTCAATTATTAGCAATTTAGACAATAAGGTGTACACATATCTTTTGGATGATGGGTTTTCTCATCTCATTTCATTTTTCATTCATCTTCAACACTTTGCACTGTTACTCTCGGGTCAAAGTAATTGTATATGTATTATATGTAGCATGGGTAGCATTTAAAAAATATATATCTATATTATAAAAATTAGGTTTTAGCATTGTTGCCATTTTAGTAAAACATTTGCTCAGGTAATTTTAACACTAAAACTTAAAACATAATTTGAAAAGCTCAGCAGAGCTTTGGGAGCAGCTTTGATTTTTGGAATTTTATTGTGGGAACACTAAATGGTGATTATTGGCCTCATGCCCTGGGGAAAGAGGCAGACAGGTCACTGCTATCTTGTCCTGTCTGATGTTGCTCCTTGCAAAGTTCCCCCATCCTCTTCAATTGTAGGCGGCGTTCTTTCACATTCCTGTCGTGCATTCCTCCTGCCAGTCTGCGCTCTCAGACAGCGCTATCCGGTTACAGAATGTCATTCAGTACACCTGATCCGTGCTAAAGAGCGAGACGGACATTTACTGAGGTTACTTATTTAGCCGAGTCCTCAGGCATGTCCAGGAGCTATCCAAATGACCATCACCAACCATGAAGTCACTTTCTAAATGTGCCATCTGTCCATTAGCTCATACCATATTGCTTTAAAGGGACAGGATGGGGCTGTTAGAGCTGAACCTCTGTTTATCTCTCCCACACAATTGTGTAAGCAATTGAAGCTGTACTGTATATTAAAGCTAAAATTGAAGCCTGTGGGAAAGGCCACACTCAAGAGATTTCTTAGGAGAGTTAGCCGTTATAATTTGGGTTCTACTTGGAACTTTTTAAATGGAAACCTTTTACTGTAGGTTTCTGCATAGAGTCGTTAAAGGTTTTCCCAGTGGAACAAATCAAAGAACCCTTTTCTTAAGAGTATACGCATGTGAGCAAAGCTTCTAAGGTTACTAATTAATTTGTTATGAACAAATTCAAATTAATTGTTTGAAAGACACTTTCATGATGCTTTGGAGGCAGTTCATATTCCCTTATCCTGATTTGTGTTGTAACAATGTTATTTTGTACCATCAAATTAGATTTAGCTTTAGTCTTTTGACGAAAATGCAAGAATTTTGGTCATGCTATATTTATTTGGGTATTCTTAGTTTTAGTCTCAATGTAGCTGATGAAAATGGACTGCACTAAAACTGAACAGTTCTTGTCAATGAAAAGTAAACGTTTTGGTCTTTCTTATTTATTTATTTATTTATTTATTTATTTATTTATTTTAAATTTTGCTAGAATGTCATTTTCCCTAAATGCAAATGCAATAATTTCCTAAGCTTTAGTTCCTTCTTAAATAGAAAGCCAACAAATTCACTTTGCCATTACTGGCTTACTAAAGCTTTTTCTTCTTCTTTGATGTACAGTACTGTGCAAAAGTTTTAGGCACCCTATTTTTACTTCTACATTATCAAGTCAGTACAAAAAAACATTTTAGATTCCCAAACATTAGTTTTCTAGCACAAAATTAAATGTTACAGAAAAATGTTTGTATGTCATTAAAGAAAGCAGCATATTACGTAAGAGACCACTTTTCAGACAAAAAAACACAATGAAGGCTGCTGGGTTTTGCTGCAAAAATAAGAAGCAGGTGAGAAGGTCAAAGTCTCCAGAAGAACTGTGGCTGGTTCTGCAAGATGCTCAATAAAACTTACCAGCTAATTTCCTTATAAAACTGCACAAAGTGTATCGGAGACTACTATTTTTATTTTTTTTGTCACACCAAATTTTGACTTTGTTTCATTTACTACTGTTTACTGCTCTTTATGGTATTTTATAAAATGTAGAAAAAATTAATTTCATTATTTTGAAAGCATCTTTTCTCTACAGCATTTATTTGCATGTGCCTAAAACTTTTACACAGTACTGCATGTTGGCTAATTAAAATGAAAATTGTGCAGTGGCAGACACTGTTACACATTGATGCAGCAGCTCCATATAGAAGTGGGTGTAATATACAGTAACATTACTCTAGTGACTCTAGTGGTGGAATGTCTTCAGCTAAGATAAGATAAGATAAGATGTACCTTTACTGAAATTCAAATTGACACAGCAGCACAAGTAGGATGAGTAACATCAAAGAAAGAATATAATTTCCATGAATACCTATACAATAGAAATAATAGAAACAACAAAACAGATTTGTGTGTATGTACATATGCTATAGTTCTATTTGTGTATGTACGTGTGCAATATCCTCAACATTTATATACATACACGTACAAGATCTGTGCAATGACAATTAACTGTTGAGTGTGTGTTTCTGTAGTTCTAGCTAGCTACTATCATATTAGCCTAACAGTACAAACAATAAAAAGCAGTTATTTTGTAATGTATTTATTTATTTTGAAAAGGTTGCTGATATTGCTGTATGACAGCATGTTTCTCCAACCACAAGGCATTACCATACATTTAGGAAGAGTCATATATTCAGGATCTAGCATTACCACAGCAGTTTCTTCTTGCTGTATTTCTTGTTGGAAATGTGAGTGTGTAGCGTGTACTGCAACCCAATTAATTTATATTTATATGTTTCTGTAAAGCTGCTTTGTGAGAATGCCCATTGTTAAGAGTGTGAAGAAGGACGGGCGAAAATTTGTTCTAATTTGTTGTGGGGGGGGGGGGGGGGGAAGGTGTCTTTTCATCTTAATTTTTTTTTATCAATAAAATGAACACTGTGACAACATATTGTGAAACCAAAAAATTCATAAAAGGTATGACGTTTATGGTTCACTTGCATTAGCTTATAGTAGATTTCAGATCATTGAGGTGCTCATGAATGTCGAGAGCTGTGGGAACCTTCTGGTAATAACAACAACCAGAAAACTCAAAAAGACACACTGTTGATAGAAATCTGCAATTCAGAGAGAACAGGTCAGTTGTGCATGCCTGTCGATATCAGATAGTACTCTGTTATACTTAAGGGAAAGCACAGAGTGTTGCTTGTAATAAGTCTACAGTTATCAGATGCAAATCAGCCATGACTGCCTTTGAAGTTTCAGTCCAAGGGTAAAATTTCAAAGTAGGCATGGCTTTGCTCAACCAGAGTATTAGATATCTTTTAGGGGTACACTGATTTCGTATCATTGCCTTCTGCCGTTCGTCGTGGTTAAAGAGAAAGAGGTGCTGGACAACCGAAACTCATTTCCTAAAAGAGAAATGGAGAAAGTCTGAACTTGCATATTAGATTCATTTTAAGCAAGATGAACATCCCTAGAAGAAAGCATTCATTTATTTATCTTCAGCAGCCACTTAATTCTCGTCATGATTGCCATGGATACAGATCCCTTCATGGGAACACTGGGCGTGAGGTGGGAATACACCTTGGGTCCCAGGACACATACATTCATACAGTCATTCAGAGCTAGGGGCAATTTTAAGTAGCCAATCTGCCTACATGGATGTTTTTTCAGAACCCCATGCAAACAGTAACCTGATCCGGGAAGCAATAAATAACAATCAGAATTGTGTAGGCTTGTATTAATTATTTATCTTCTATATCAAATTGAATTCAATTCAGTTTTATTTGTATAGCACTTTTAACATTGTCACAAAGCAGCTTTACAGAAATCAGGATGTAGATTTATATTTAGATCCCTAATGAGCAAGTGGGAGGCAACGGTGGAGACAAAGATAGAAGGTCTTGAGTATCAGAGTGATGTTATTCACTGAAGAACAGGTGAGACTTGGGCATAAACTGTTTTTGGTTAGTGCAGTATTTAGGGTATCCATGTGGAACCATTGACAGCATCATTAGGGTATCATGTGTTCAGTTTGTTACATAGTATATTTTGTGCTTTACTTGTATACCCAAAGAAAGGTCAGTCCTTCCAAAAGCGTTCAGTTTTCATTTTACTGCTGAGAGGACACAGTTTTTGAAAAACTGTATCTGATAAGGCCTGACATGCACCACAACTAATGCTTTGTTGTGAACCCTTTATCTGTTTGCCAACTTATCTGGCAGTGTATTTTGGCATTATTCATGCAATTAAATATTTGGCTGTAGAGGAAAAATACATGCAAAATGCATTTTCTGATTATGTTGTGCCCCAATTAGATTTCATGCTTTCAAGTCCTAATTACAAAACATCTTATGTTCTGGCTGTTTTTGATTCTGCTTGTTTTTCAAACCCTATTATGAATAGTTCATTGTCAGACTTGAGACATGGAGACAGTAAATAATAAACATAGGCATCTTGCCATGTCCTACCCCTGAAGCTCTTTGACGTTATGTCTGCTGCCCCTTAAAATAAGCTACAGGACTTGTCCTCAGTCATTTAATGGAGGTTTGTACTGTGCGGGTCTACTTCTTACCATGACTCAAGTCCTTCTCTCAGTCTGCTGATTCATCTGTGTTTCTCTCTTAAGCCTTGAAATGTAGCTCGGCTAGAGCCCAGCTAGGCTGAGGTCCCTATCCATCTCATCTCCTTAGTGAAGCACAAGCTCGGTCAGGAATGCGAGAGGCACATAATGGTGCACTGCTTCACCTCTGCACCATCTTAACACACTGAAGCAAGGGATGAAAGGAGTCAGAATGGGGGAGGCAGAGTACTGAAAAGCATTGCAAGTCTGGGACATCAGGCTGGGGTGCGCTAATTTATATGGATGTTTATGGCTATTACGGGAGCCTTTACAACATGTGCAATATGGCAGAGTGGTTCAAAGTTGTTATAGGGGCTTTAGAGTTGATGGCCTTCTGCAATTGATTTCCTGTTGCAAAGTGGTCAACCTCTGTATGTCTTTATTTAAGCTTCATAGTTTAAACTGTCTTTAGACACAGCTGGCTAACTTTATTTTCTCTGAAATGGTATTGCCAGTTCGGCTCATCTGGCCAGCATCAGGCTTCGAAATCCATGGATAATTTATGATCAGCAGCATGATGTTTTAACAAGACATTGCATCTGATTACAGACTTTTCCTGTGGGTTGTTTTCTTTTGAACACCTTATCTTCACCATCTAATAACTCTTTCCCGTAGCCCAATACTGCCACTGCTCGTTTCCCTGTCAGGAGAAAGATGGGGCTTTAGAATGATTACGTGCTTTCTTTTGAGAGTGGACTTTCATATGTGTGTATTGCCTGGCCTGAATGAACATGATATGAATTCTCTCTTGTCCTCTCTCTCTCTTTTTAGTACAGATCTTTTGTTCATGGAGGATAATTAGGCTGGAATGTATTCCCTGCAGGGGGGCATTTGGTTTGTATGAGTGGAAAAGAGTGCCAAAAAAAGGGAAAAGAATGAGAAGGAATAAAGGTCTCTCCTTCTCTATCTGACCCTTCTGTACACTCTGTGTGTGTCTAGCTGCTTTTCTCTCACCTTCCTCTTTGGCTTCTTTAAGCAGACACAAGTGCCTGTGTCTTACATCCGGTCATTGGCCTGTGCTTTTTTTTTTTTTTTTTCTTGCACTGTCCTTCACTGACTCATCGAGAACCCCTTGACACCATCATTGTCCAAACGCTGACTAACAGTTTATGCGTGTCTGGATAGCTATGCTAATGAGCAGTCAATAAATGCCAAAACCTCATTTCCTCTCCCCTTCACTTTTGTTCTCTGTCTTGAACTGCTCAGTCATCTCAGAACACCCAATCCCCTGGATCTGGGAAAAAGCTTTGGGAACACTTTTTAATACCTTGCGTAGGGGGAGATATGCAAGACAGAATGCTTCTTTAGCTACTGTAGTGGATATTGATGTATCCGGCCTGTTTCCCCAGGGAAAATGAGTCAGCCTACAGGATGGCAGGCGGATGAAAATCAGTGCCAGGTGACACCCGGGTGGGTTAACCATTTTGGCTAATCCTTCTCCAGCGAAGGTGGTCGGATCTCTGAACTCTTGTGTTCTTGTCTTTGTTTCTCCTTTATTTCATTACAGCTAGAGCAAACCTGGAAGCAGGTCTATGGAAAAGCCCACAACAAAGACACATTTGCACTTTTTTCCATGCTATATTATGGCACCCTCATGCTTCTTCAATTAAGTAAGGTGATGAAATCTCAGGAGAAGGATCATTTCATCATTTGCTGGTGCTCAGATGAGGGGGGTTAACCTCATCACCTTGTTCTCAGAATAGCTGTGCTTTCAATATGAAGAAAAAAAGAGCAGACCAAGTTAGAGCCTGTCTGACAGACAGACTTGGGCATTTTATCACCTGAAAATGCTGGAAATGACTGGCAGCAGGGCAGAAGAATGCTGCATAGCGTCTAGCTAATGGGAGTTTTTTAGGGGCCTACTAACTGCTGAGGCATGTTTTTAAGATGAAGGATCTGTGTGTGGCAGCTACACTAACCCAGGTGTCTTCCTTCTTTAAAAATGGTCTCAAGAATGGAGTCCTGCGTTGAAGTAGAGTGACAGTCCCAGTCATAAGCTGGCGACTGCCATGTGCACATGCATGTCTGTCAAGGTTTTTAACCATGAAGGTCATTTTGAATGTTTATGAAAGCAAGGCAACTTGACTTATGTAAATGCTAAAAACAAAAGTAACTAACGCAGCTAGCTAATGCATGTCATTTAAAATCAGCTTGCTAACTTTATAAAGAATGAACCTAGTAGTCTAAGGGTGTAACCATGATTATGTGCACTTTTTATGGCTACTACATAAACTGGGGAAACATAGACAGGGCAAAATACAATGTTCCCTGACTTCATTGATTGATTAATACTAAGTAGCTTACTCATTTCAATAATAGTATTGGTACCAAAAAAATATGTACTCATACTCATTTTTGGTCTGAAGTAAAATGGTATTGATGCCTCCCTAATATAACTGATAACATTGTATCTATGTTAGCAGTTTAAATACATTTCACTAGATGGACTTGATCAGTATATCCATACGCTGCTACAGAACAGGTTGTCGATTCCAAAAACAGAACATATTAAGGATTTATTTGTATTGCTGCACATTTCTGCAGAAGCAAAGAATTCGCAGAGCATGGGCACACTTGTGTGTAAACTCCTATTGCAGGTATAAATGTTTGTGCTACAGCTCTCGCACGCAAGCGCATCCGTGGGCCGGTCAGCAGTATATAAGCACACAGTGTGTTTGGGAGTTTCCCCATGTGTGAGAGAGCTGTGTGACTCATGTCTTTTTTCCCGACTCACAGGCTGATTGTTTAAACGGTCTCTTTCTATTTTATATTGCTGAGGGGCTATTTTCTGTCTGGTTTCCCTCAGTGTGTTTTGTACTTGCTTAACCCTTTGTAAGTCATACTAATCCTTTAATGTATACGGTACATAATGGTACAGCGAATAAGTAATATAGCATAACTACATGCTACCGTCAAGCTAATGTCCTTTGACATCAAAGTACCATTTTTTTAGGATGCAACAACAAGCTCTAGGGAATTTCTAGGTCTTCCACAATTTCCACTTCTACAGTGCATTCCGGACTTACTACATGCTTGTATTCATTATTTCGGAGTCATAGTTTTACTGTTTTCATTTCCTAGCAAAACTACATGCATGCAATTTTATCTTAGATGGGAGACAGGCAAACCAGCCCAATTACTTTGATAACCATGCATGATAACCAAAGCTATGAAAATATGTGTACTGAGAAGGCAAACAGAACAGAAATATTACTCTGGCAGAATCAGTATCCATCAATTCATGTCCTAACAAATCAGTGGCTGCTGGCTACAGCCAATCCCTCAGTTCTTCTCCAAGTTCTTAGATGTCCGGGGCCTATTTTAACAATGCATTTGGAAGTGCATTTAAAAGCAGCAATAAAATCAAAGGCACAAAAGCTTTTTTGTTACAGCACAAAAACTGAGGCAGAGCAAATTATGAGGGTAGACTGACAGCAACCTGGCAGGTTCAACTCAATCACGGATGTGTGTGGCCAAATTAAAGACACACTGAGTAAGCTGAGCGTGAACTGGTCTGCACTGGAGACTGATTAAGCTGTAGAGTAGTTGTTCGGTTTTAACATTTAAAACTAAAGTGAGATAGCGGGTAAATATTGGTGGATTGCTACATGTGGCCATGTTCCTGAGGGTGTTGCTATAGTATGTGGGCTCTCAGATGAGGTGTTCACAGCAACATAGGCCCATTTCACCTAGATTAAAACTTCCTGTGTGCAAAAAGTGCCCTATCTTCGGGAGAACACGAGTTCAAATCCCAGCAATGCCACAGCCATCTGTGGCCAGGAGCCAAGAGAGCAAAACTGGCTTTGCTCTCTGGGTGGGATGGATGGAATACTCTCTTGCCCTTGTCAATCACAGCAACACCAGCCAGTCATGGGCAAATTGGTGGCCCCCATTGTGTCCAATGCTATGTGTAACTACAGTGTAATTTTGGTTGTACTGAGACTTTTCTTGGTCATTTACCATCACACCTGAGGTAAGTGTTGATTTAAACAGTTTTGTGTAATTTCCTGTGTCCTGAGATTTAAAAAAAAATAAAAAATTTTGTGTACCTGACTTAAACCTGGGGTTGATGTACAATTGCATTTTAGTGGTAACAGAGTTAATAAAACAGAAGAGAGAAGAGCAGCTGATGTGCAGAAATGAACATTTCCGTAGGCCAGAGTGGGTTTTAGTAGAAAGGGCATGTAGGGGACATCCGTTCAGCCATGACCAACCCTATTTTCTACCTTTCCGTCATCCTGCTGGCTCCTCTTTAGACAGCTTTTTTGTTCCTCTGTCCCTCAAAAATGCACGGCCACCTCAAGCATTCATCCCTCGCCTGAAGCTTTGGTTTTAAAATCATCATTTAGACAGCCATCTGGAAATGGAGGTGGAGCAGAGAATTTGAGGGTAAATGCATTGCAATTCCAGAGGGAACAAACAGACTGGAAGCAGTAAACACCCCTGTCTTGTTGTTTTCTGTTAAAGACAACACTGGTATCTGAGCTAGAATTAAAGCCCCGCTGCAGATGTCACTGAGACGCTCATTGATATTTGGGTCATCCGGCCCAGATGTTGATCCCTCCGTTCATCGCCTCCTCTTCCATGCTTCCGCATGCAATGCACAACCTCACAAAGAGGTGAGAGTGATAGAGGGTTGACAGTGCATACAGTGTGAATATGTGTGTGTGTATGATAGTAGAGCCTTTTCATTCACACTGTTCAGGTTGACCGTTATTGCGTCTGCCCCTTTCATCATCTTTGTGAGTCACACACTCTCTCAATCCTGACTGAACACTCTCGACCCATCTCTTATCCATTCCCACCATGCCAGCTATAATTACATAAGCTGTTTTTCCACAGTTCTGGCCATTTCCCCACTCAATTTTCAATCTTCATCGGAATAAAACAAAACTTCAAGCCCTGTAAGTGCTAAGTGTGTTGTTGTACTAAGTGCTGGTCATGACTTAGAGGCTTGTATGCAGATGGGGAGGTTTATGTGAAGTGTAATCCAAGTGTAGCTGCATCCACTTGTATATTTTTTGAAATGGTGAGTGCATGCCTTAATATTTTATACTCTTTAAAAAAAGCTCAAGGCTGTTCAAAGCTGCCTCACCCAACAAACACACAGCTGCTGTGATCAATGAGCCCCTTCCCCCTGCTCCTGTTGAATGGAGATTTAGAGCCTATCCCTCTTTTAGAGCTCTGCTTTAAAGACAGGACTTTGTGCGCTGAAATGTGGTGGATTGCAACACTGAGGTCAACATGGCTATTGTTCACACAGCAGAGGGCAATGCCGGGCCATGGGGGAATGGCTGACTTTCACCTACTCATTTGATACTCTTTTTCTCAATGAACTCTTTCTTTTGTTGAAGGAAAAAGTGCGGGCATGTATTAATTAATTTTTTTTTTTTTCTTCCTCAGTTTTCTTGTTGGCTCTTCATTGCCAGTTCAAATATGCACAATTACATTTTCTGCTCTCTGTTTGACTTAACCACACCCCACCTTTTGGGGCTCTCTTGAGAAATACCACATGTTAATTATGAACCAGCAGGCAGAGTAAGTCTAAGCTCTTTGCTCAGGTAAATCATTAGAGGAGACCAATGGCACAGATGAGACTCATGATATGACAGGGTCTCACCTTCCAGCTCAGCCTGCCTGTGCCCCAAGAGAGATCAGACACTACATAGTGGACTGCTTAAGCTGTGCTAATGACTGTGTCCTGATACTGCTGCCCTCTGTAATGAGGTCAGTGTTTGAGTGGCTGAACTCGGTGCCCCCCTGAGCCTGTTCTCATCGACTCTCTCTGCTGGCGATGCAGAGGAAATGACTCGGTGGCGATTGTTATCGCATAGGGAGGCAATTAATCAGCTGTTTGTCATACTAAGCATATACACATTTACAATAGGAGGAAATGTCATTCATCCAGGATAATGGTGCAACATAGAAGACAATACAGGTGTATAGTATAGTAGTATAGTATAGGCGTATAGTATCCCAGGACAAGACAGGATTATACTACAGATCTCCACTTATTTTTTTTTTTAAATAAGCAAGATGCATAAAACAATAAATGTATAGTATAAATACAGAATGAATATCTACACAGTACAGGCTAACTCCTCATGAAAGCAGGAGCACAAGGGTGGATCCTCTTCACGCCTTTCAGTCAAGTATGCATCAGCTTTTGTTGAAGTCTGAGAGATCTGGTTTCTCATTGCCTTGGTAACAATAATAAAGGAGTTCTGTGTTTTATGTGGTTGACTTGTGCCAGTTAGTAGATGCTGTAATAAAAGAAAGCACATGCTTGTGGTTTGGACGGCAGTGTCTATGGATCACCACTGGAAATAAGGTGATTGAGTGGCTTTGGTTTGTTTGCTTTACCTGTTTGTTCAGAGGGACGTGCTGCTTAACTTTTGCCTGACTAAAAGCAGTAACGCTAGAGATACACAGTCAGGACTTTTCTATAGCCTTAGGGCAAGACAATTAACCATATATTAGCCACAATTACATTTATAGCCTCAATTAATTAAACTCATACCGCATGGCTGTTTAATTCTCAAATCTGATTGGTCGGAAGTTCATGATGAATTTTCTATAACAGCAGCTCTGACAGTAAGTGCCGAATGCAAGTTTAATTAATGTGCTCATTATACTAAGTTCTCATTTCTATAGAAACAACTTAAAAAGCGATTACTCCACCTAACAGATTAAATATTGTGTGTAATTGTTTCTATGGTGACGTTTTCTGTGAGGAGATGTATATTTAGCATTTGTGGAAGTGTCAGTGTCAGTCAGAGGTCAGGCTGTTCCTTTAAGGCATTATGGTTTCGCTTTAACATTGTGTTGTCTTATTAACTTCAGGAGAGAGAAGAAGAAAGAGGCTTATTGAAAAATAATCATGTTCGTGGTGGTAATTGTATCACACCATTCTTCTAACAACATGACTCATTGTGTTTTATTCCTTACATATCTGACCGCAGTATTGGTGTTTAATTGGCTAACTGATTAAAGTTAAATATTGGCATTAAACCACAAGGTCTTCTTTTAAATGATTTAATTTCCTGTTCAGTTGCATATTGTAGGGAATACTTATTTGTGGCTTCTGCATTTAAATGCTCAAGGAGCACTACTTTTGTATACATGTTAAGGAACACAGTATAGATTTATATTGTACTAACATACTACAGTATGTAAACTGGTTTAAGTGTTTACTGGTTATTCAAAATAACAAAATTTGAAAAGTACAGTAATAGTACAGTATAGGTCCTAATATCATAAAGCCCTTTGCTACTTTGTGCTCATAACATAGTCTTGTTATGATGTAAGTTACTAAGTTATAAATGTGACCAGAAGCGAACCATTGTCTCACAGCGTGGTCATCTGTTTTCCGCTGCCTCTCACATCTGTCTCTCTACTGTCTAATCGCAGGCTTTGTGCGCCAGAGCAGCCTGAAAACACAACGCATGCTGTATGCTGACAAGTCCTATTAACGCAGCTTGTGTGTATGCATGTGTCTCTGTGTGCACATGTTTAGACAGGTGTGTTTTTGCCCGTGAGGGACACTCATAATCTTCATATCTGTGTTTGCTCTCCCATTTTGTGGTGTGTGGCTTTGGGTTTGATCTGCCCTGGGATATTAAAAAATAAATAAATAAATAAGAATAATTAAATAATCAGATGCTGGAGTGTACTCATGATGTGCTGAAATAACGACAGTAATGTCCATGTAGATAATCTGTTATACACACAAGACCGATTAGTATACTAATCATAATCATACTGAAGGTTTAAGAACATTAAGATATGTAGAGGACCAGAGTCTCTATTGAACAAACACATTTCCAAATCAGCTTTTATAGGACACATCTGGGGCATTTCCTGAATATAGATTTGTCCGTTAAACCATCCAGACTTCATCTTTATCTTCAAAAACTGCTTTACCTTGGTCAGTATGGAGGTGGGGCTGGAGTCCCAGGAACTGGCCATGAGGTGGGAATACACGCTTGATGAGATGCCATGCACGTGCACATCCACAACTAGGGAGTAATAGTGTAGCCAATATAGTGACAAATCCACCTACAGGGGTGTTTTTGGGAGGTCCCAACAAACCCTTTCCTGTAGGTTATACTGTAGTTACTGAATAATATGCTATAAGATGAATAACTGAATAAACAAAGTCTTCTGTAGTCCAGTAATTGTGATCGGAAAATCCAGCACAATCCTTGTCTATGTCCGGAAATTTTAAGAACTAGACATGTTAAGTGCAACTGTTTAAATTTAATGTATATTTCCTACCTATTGTGGTTATCCAAGTAACAGACAATAATGACAAATCATTTAAAATAGCAATAACTGACCAAAACTATATGTTGTATTTGGATTCAGCAATGAATTGGATAAAAACAGGTTGCCACTGACACCAGGGGGAGACATTCACTCACAGTGCTGCTCAGTGCTGTGTGTCAGGATTGCAGTTGTATTCTCATGGGTGTATTTCCAACGCTTGGGGCATGTTGAAAGAGACAGTGATCTGTGTTTAGCCTTGTATTGTATTGCACAATAATTCAGAACAGGCATTGTTCAGTTTTCAAAAGGCAGAACACGACTTTTTCTCCCCCCCTAGCATATGGCAGTAGTTTATACTGGCATTTACAATGAAGCTTTGTGTACTAAATAAATTTAAACCATAAAAAAATGACTCATAACAATATTATACAGTACATCTAATACTGGTATATCATAATCGGAATTGGATTTGCATCTAGATGTGTTAAACAACTTAGAACATGGCACCTTTGTGGCAGACCACCCAACGTTGGGTGAGCAAAAGTATTGGAACAGAAACTTAAAGCATATCCCTTGCTTGCAGTAACCGCATCATGTCAGCGAGACCCACTGATATCACCAAACTGTTACATTCTTCTTTTGTGATGCTTTTCCAGGCACAGCTTCTTTCAGTTTTTGTTTGTTTTTTTTATTTTTTATTTTTATTTATTTATTTTTTTTGGGGGGGAAATGCATGCTCAAAATATTTTTGATCACTTGAAAAAAATGGGTGGGTTCAAACAAAAGGTGCCATGTTCTAAGTTGTTTAACACATCTAGATGTAAATATGAGGAAATGAAAGCTGAACTTCTGATCTATCGTCTCATTTTCATCTTTTGATCTCAAACCCAAAAGTCTTTAGTGTGAACAAATAATAAAATAATTGCCCAACACTGTTCCAATACTGTCAGAGGGGACTGTGTGTTGTTTAACATGTTTTGGATATTGTGTTGTTATGCATGTTTAAGCAGGAATGCAGACCCTCGGGTGAGTGAAGAGCCCAGAGGGTCTGCATTCACCCGAGCTGGGGCCATCACCACAGGACGTGTTTATCAGGCCACAGCATTCACTTAGCATTCTGTCATGCTCACACACATACGTATAGCGCAGTGTCTCCGTGAGGGGCTCCTCTGCAATTCAAAGTGGTGTCTCTTCTCTGTTCGGGCATGCCCTACTGAATCCCTTGCCTGGTCTCATTCACGGATGCAAGACTGTTTAAAAAAAAAATCTTAACGCAAAGAGTAACTCTTTGCTGATTTCAGAGCAAGCCCTAAACGATGAGTGTACTTAGGATTCCATTTCTTTTAGAGATTCTAAAAGCAGCAAGACAAGAGATCATCTTGCGCGCCTGCTTCTCTTTCCTCAACACCTGCGACTTCCCTCACTGCTGAGAAAGGCGAGGGTGGTCATTTTCATAGATCAGAATGTGGATACGAGTGTTATAATTAAACAATATCACACGAGCAAGAGTGCGGTTATAATGAATATAGGCACAGATTCGGCTGTAGGGCAAGTGCTCTAGCGATTCACAGCCATGCCGATATTCAGTATAACCACATAATTGTGAGTTCAGTTTTGCTTTTATAAACAGTTCCATAAACAAGTTCAAATTAATATTGAGTAACTGACATTTCAGACACAAGATGGGCAAATGTTTTGTTTATTTTTGCTCTGCTAACGGAAATTATTCGCTTCTTTGCTACCCGAAGAAGCCACCCTTACTGATAGCCCATCAGCTAGCTAGCTGGCCATCTTGCTGCTTGTTTGGCCCACAGGGAGTTGTACATGCCCGTTAATGGTGCATCCCGTGAAATTGGCTTCGCTTCTTCCTTTTCATCTTCATCTGACAAGATTTCATATTTTAAGTCAAACGCTATATTCATGAAAAATGTATCATTCGAAAAATATATCCGCTGATGATGTCACTAACTTTGTATTAATATAGTAATAGTATATAATAATAGAATTTTATGTGCCGAACATGGACGAGCGTAGTGATACACACAGTGAAACGTCTCGGTGAGGTTATACTGAATATAAGCACTCTTGGAATGTCGCTCGTCCAATCAGGTTAGTGAACTGGAACCAACTGTTGTATAATTATTAATATCGGTTGGATTTTCTGGTTTTACGGATTGGCTGTAATTATGCTTAATGGCCTAGAATGAAAACTTCTACTGTATGATATGCAGTAAAGAAAGAAAAAAGGCTTCTGTCTATCATGCATCCTCCTTTCTGTCACTTCCTGGACTCACATTTCCTCAAACAAAACCAGATTTGCATGTGCTTACAGTTTAGATTTCAGTGAAAGCATTGTGGCCCAGACTCCAGTGATCTCCATTGAAGGTAGATCATCATCTGTTCTCAGCAGATAATCAGAAAAAAAAAAAAAAAGATTAACAGAAAACAGTCACAGGTGTTTCAGATATAGTTTACCACCCACTGGGGAGATTCTCAAAAAAAAAAAAACACGTTAGTGTCGTCCCCATGTGTCTCTTGGACCAGGTCGTCCCTGTTAGTAGTGCTTAGCATCTCAATGTCCCCATCTAGCTGCTCGTCTCTGCAGGGGGCCATATAAAAGTCCTGATCGAAAGGCAGCTGGCCTCAGGAAGACATGCCCTGCATGCCATGCTATTGTCAGCATTTCTATTGAACGTTTAAGTGGGGAGTCTTTGTGTCTCCCCACGAGACACGACTCCACCCTCTTATACCTCCTGCTGTACTGTTACTGTACATACATTGAGACCTTTGACCTGGAAGAGTGGAGGAAATTTTCAGAAACATGATCACTCACATAAACATGTGTGAGTTGCTGAAACCTTATTTGTTTTGACCAATGGTTTATGGAGCAGTCTGAGAGCGTTTCTGTATGTAACAATATCCAGAGTCTGTCAGAAGAGCCTGGGAACTGCCCATGTATGTTCATAGCTCGGCAATTCAACCATCCATTTCCATCATGTGTGTATAGTTACTTAAGGCAACGCCCCCTCTACTCAGTTCTTCATTTTTCATGTATGGGTAAAAAAAGCCTCCAGTGTTAGGGCATTTGAGCCAATGGTGGATCAGTGGTTAGAGATTTAAGCTAATTATCAGAGGATTATTTGTTTATTTTTAGGACAGGAAACAACAGCATTGTTGTTTTTTTTTTTCCTTGTCATACCCCTATGGACAACAACATTGGTTTTACTCACCAAGTAACACCTTGACATAATCATTGGCAGGGCCAAATCTCTCTGATATAGTATGACCGATAGAGATGTGTATTTTGGTCAGCTTGAATACTCAACTACACAGCTTGGCAGCTATTTTAATTCCCTGGGAACCTCTGTGTTTACACCCTTAACAAAACCTAACAGCAGCAAAGTTTATCTCTATAATGCAGCCTGTGTTGACTCTCTCATGTCTTCCCCGTGACTTGTTTAAATGTGAGGTGATAGTGCCAAAAGAACATTAAAAGCTCCTTTTAGCTCAAACTCTCAACTTAGCATGCTCTAAATAAATAGATGTAAGGTCTCATTTATACTCACTGAAGACTCCTCACTCGTGACTCATCTCCTGCCGCTGTTGATGGCCACACATGAATACCCTAAAGGTTTACATTGTTTAAAAACCATTTTGTGCCCAAACCTTACCCTTTCCTCAGTTAATAATCTCACATGGATACTGTAGACTTGTACCTAAGAACTGCTGCTGTAATCATAAAGATGTTCCTGTACTTATCCCAGGACTCAGGTTCCCAATCAAGTCTCATTCAAACCAATTGTTTTCTTCCGTATGAAATCTCAGAGTTTTTTTCTTGCCACTGTCACCTCTGGCTTATAAATTTTGATTTCTTTAAAGCTGCTTTGTGACAGCGTCTATTGTTAAAAATGCTCTAGAAATAATATTGCATTAAATTCAATTATATTGCATTGATTCAGCCATTCATATAACAGTATTTGTCTGTGTTACTTACTAAAGCCAGGTGCACACTGTGCGATTTTTAATAGTCCTTTGCAATTGTTGCTTGTCAGACTGTACGAACATAATCCCCGCTGTAAGCCATGTCACACTGTAGGATCTCAGTTGTCATTAATGTCAGTCTGTACAACAGTCAAGACGTTGAAAAACGGACGCACGCAAGCCGAGTTTTTAAATGATTAATTTCCATTAAAGGAAAGAAAGTGAAATGTCAATAAAAGTCAGACAAAATATACAAAATATATTTTAATTTGAAAAACGATTCAGTGACAGTTGTGAAACCAAACCGTCATGTTTTAGAATGTTCTATCTCTCTCCAAGCCACTTCCTTTTTAGCCCTGTTATGATAAAGCGTCAAGGACACGTCATATAAACACTCATTTTCACTCCATAACTCAATAAGTTTCTCTTCTTGCTGTACCATCCACCTGACTCTTTTTACGATTTGACAGTCGTCGTAGGAGAAGCCACACTACAGGACTGTGCCTGAAATCTTCTGACACTGACAGAATTTAATCGGAGGAAAAATATGATCGCAACGGCCATTAATCGGCTGTCGGGGAACATGTCAAACAAACGATCAAAGACTACAGATTTTGGCCTAGGATTATAGGAATCTTTTAGGATTCTCAAAATGTGTCTCAGACGACCAAATCGTGGCCAAGCTCGTACAGTGTGAACCCGGCGTAACGCTTGCATTCATGATAGCTGCATCTCTCTGGAGAAACTACATTTCTAACCAAGCTAATCTAACTTAATTTTTCTACAAGTGTCTTCCCCAACATTGCTGAGATGTTGTGATTTGTTCTTTTAAATGAGGGGACACCATATATATCTTGTCTTGGTTAAAATATGCTGCCAGCTCTTTCACCTTTCACCTATTACTATCCCAACCTGCTTGTTTATGGACAGCCTGTAAATTGCTAAGATCTTCTTGATGTTCTGAAGATCCAGGAATGTTCCAGGCTTTCAGAAGTTTGTTTTGGGTGTTTCTCTTGGGCACTTCTGATGAAGTATAATTTCCACTTTACTGCTGGAGTTACTGGTGCAGTTGGATATAATATGGCCAATTGGTTAAAGACTGAAGTTGTGGTGGTTGTTGTGCTTTAGGTGTCTGTTACTAAAATGAGAGGAAGGCGAAAAAACACTGTTTGGTACATCAACAGTTTAGAACTAGCCTAACCTTGTTTGTTTTTTTTAAACAGTCCATATCATCATAAGAACAATAACTTTTTTTTCAGGAGGGAAAGAAGAAGCAAAAAAAATGTTTTCTTAACCTGATCACATGTATACAGTTTAGGAAGTTGTGATGGTATGTTTCCTCTCTTGCATTCCTCGGGAATCTCTTTATTTCTTACGGCTGATAGCCTTAGTGCTAGAAATAATGAATTACACACATGAACACCTCCCCGGCCACTTCCAGGTCAGCAGGACTGCAGTATCCTCATTGTTTAGTGAAGCAAAGTGAAGAGTGATGACTATCATCCGTGGAGTTTCACTCTGTGCACAGACTTTTCTCTGATTCCAGCTAATTACCAGGGCTAGGGATGTTGTTTTTGCTGAGTGCTTTCACAAGCTTGGACAGGCTGGGTCAGGCACGCTGGAGGAATAACATAGAGACCTTTAGCTGACAGGTTCCTTTGCTATAACATATGGAAACATGATCTGTGACACAGGAATTCTGTGACTTATTAAGCAGTAATTGATTTTTTTAAACAGTGTTTTTATTTAAACAAAGGATATGCAGTGTAGAGTTGTAAGCTGGTTTCAAAGTATTAAATTCAAAAACATCTTTACATTTACTCAGAAATGTGTGTATATTCAAATGAATGGATATGCATCTCGAGAAACACAGTTAAGAAAAAGATTTGCGATGCGAGCTGAAAAAAGCATCACACTGCACTTTATACACAAATGTCATTATCATTTTATGGTATATACTGTATTTCAGTGACAAATCCTAAATTTCATGAATATTTGAAACTTTAATTTTACTTTTACAGTGATAACATGGTACAGACCAGTGTGAAACCATAAACCTTTTGTTTGTGTGTGTGTGTTTTTGTGTGTGTGTGTGTGTGTGTGTGTGTGTCCTGTCTGATTCTGTAAGCCGAGGCAGTAAAAATAAGCAATGATACTGTCACATCTGGTTTTGTTTTAGAGATAATACACGCTGTGTGCTTGCCTACATTTGACATGGACACTCCCCCTTTTACAAAGCTTCAGACATTGGGAGATGTTATTATCTATGTATGGACAAGTTTATCACAAGCAGGCTGCAAATCCATGAGATAGGTAAATACAGAATGGTGTGCAGTAAAAAAAATGTGCATCTCCTTTAATTTATTTTATTGCTTCACTCACATGTACTCATGTTGCACTTAGTGGTAGTGTCATCGTACTATTATTTCCTGACTATAGCCCAACAAATTTGGAGACAGTTTAGCCTCAGGAAAGTAATACAAAAAGCAAGAGAAAGTGTTTCATTCTGATGTGAGGTTACAGATATATATATTTTCTTTGGATAAACCGGTGTTTTGTTTGCAATTGTTTGATATCCATGAGAGTATTTTTGTGAATTTTTGAACAAAAGAGCAAAAGGTTAAACAATAAAGACCATTTTTCACACCCTTCTTTGCTCATATTTACCAAGGGTGCCAATATTAGTGGAGGGCACTGTAAATAAGGACATGGGCACCATAATTTATTTTCTGAATTTGCTAATTACTTGGAGGGATTGTAAACACAAGTTTCTTAGAGCAAATCAGAGATTTCTTTATTCTAACCTTCCAGCAAGAAAAGTTTCAAACTCTATTCTTGCTCTGTAACAAAAATAATAGCTCTCTAACTTGTTTTTACGTGTTTATTGCTTAGTCTGCATTTGTCTGAGCCATCATTCATACCGCTCATGTAATTATCAGTTATAACCTGAGTTGGAGCCCTGTACAGGACGCTGGTGTATGCAAAAGCACAGCATCATTACAGAAATTAAAGAGTACCTTGCGGCTTGGTACAATTGCTGCAGCTCTTTAGTTTGCTGAGGGATATATTGGGACTTAATCCAAACTTATGTAAAATGATTTTCATGCCTCTACTGTTGGATGTATATTAGTGGCTTTCTTCAAAGTTATAAAGCCCATCCATGGTTAAGGCTCCCAGCACACACAATCCTTCACACCTAGATACAGTTTAGCATAGTCAGTCCACCTACTGGCATGTTTTTTTGGACAGTGGGCAGAAGCTAATTCAAACACAGAAAGAACATGTCAAACTCCACACAGACAGTAACCCGAGCTCAGGATCAAACCAGGGATCTTGAAGCTGTGAGGCAGCAACTATATCGCTTGCACCACCATGCTGCCGCCTGCTTACATTTGCTAAAAAAAAAAATCATTATGCAATTGCAAATGTTCAAACTCCGTGGCATAAAAAAGTCTGTAAAATGAGGATGAGGCATACAAGATGAAAAAGCTAAACATGGCTGGCTGTGATTTAGCATGGCAATACCTCATACACATTTTTAAGTGGTACATCAGATTCTAATTGTACTGGGGTAAGTGTCATTTGTGGAGTTTACATTTCATTTTATATTTGGTCTTTACACATTTTTTGCACATTGCATCCAGCTTTCTATCCATTGTACCCAGTCGGTTGCACTAATAATGCCTAAGAACAGTACAATCATTGCTAAGACTTACACAGGGGCTCAATTGTTGGTTAATTTTCAGAAATATCTACAGTTCTGACTAGAATTAACTTATAACTGGAGACAACTTGATTGATGACTTAATTCAAACACTAAAAGCAAATACAAGCAACGTTATCTCATCTTCGAAGGACATGATGGAAATTTCCTGTACAGATGAAGAGTATGAGGGAATAACGTATCGACCCCTGATGAAGGTCTTGCCCACCCATCCTTCTGGCAGTCCATCTTTCATAAATTCTCTACAATACAGACTTACGACTTAACATCTGAACTATTTTTTTGTTTGTTTTTTAAAGTCTTTTGTTGCATTAAAGTCTGGCAGGAGGCTTTCTGGCTCATAGGACCTTTTTGGCACTTAAAGTTCTGGAAAAAAGACATGCAGAAGGAAAAGAAAGAAAGGAAGGAAAAGAGGTTGGGGGGTTTATTGCAGAAGACGCACATGCACAGGAAACGCCTAGTCTGGAGCACAGGAAGCTGCAGCAGTACTTAGCCCCTGCCATGGTTCAGCTTGACCAGTAAACACACCGGAGAACGGCGTGTCCCAGTGATGGGATTCCAGCAAGAGTAAGCTGTGGGAAAGAGGTGGAGTGCATGCTGGGAAAGGTCACTGAGAACAGGTCCTGAGAGGGAGTCAACATATAGAGCATGGGGATTCCCATCCATGGACATACCCGAGCCATGAAGTGATTTGTTGCATTTTCACTCAAAGAACAAGCCCATTGTGAGTTGAGCTTATGAATGGTGGTGACTGTTATGGTTCATAAATTCCTCTTCTTGGAGAGGAAGGGATAACGTGCAAGTAATACTTTTCTAAGACGTTGGTCACGGTGAAATTAAGTGGATGTACTGCTGCATGTTTGGTCATAAGCACTAATATTTAATGAATAATAATAATAATAATAATATCTACATTGGTAAATAATTATATAAAATTATATAATCAGGCCAACATTAGTTATTGGCAACTTAATTATTGTTGATACCAGCTGTTGAACAGACACAGTACATATTGCTGAGATTTTTATTTTTATTTAATTTTATTGATAACTCAAAACATTTTTCTAGGATGGACTCTATGAAAAATCTATCCAAATGCCATTCATGTTGATCTAATAATGCCATGAATAACTTGTTTCAGAAACCATAAATATGGTCTTCTAAGATTATTTTTTCATAAGAATCAGACGTGTTTTTGAGATTAATTAAACTTTACTTATCTGAACATATTTCATGTTTTTGATTGGCTGATATAAGCACAGAACTATTGATTTTCCACACTGGTGCATCCCCATATTAGTACATTTGGTATATTTTCTCATTTTCTGCAACTGTAACCATTGAAACTTTCCTCAATAGCCATTTGTCATCTTGCTTGAGGCCTGCTAGTGTTTTCCACTTGTTCTGGCATGAGGGTGAAGTGCTGTTCAGCATTTGTTCATGTCATTCCCACATTATTCCCCATGGGCACCCCACTCATTTTGACCATGTTTCCTGGCTAAATGCTTGTGGGGGGGGGGGGATTGCAAAAAGAATTGCAGTTGCTCCTTGAGAGTCATATATATTGCTAATCATTTCTTCTTTCTAGCTTTGTTTTAAACAGTGCAACTACAGAAGTCAAAAGCTTCCAGCCGTTTCCATCTATTTTTTTTTTTTTATTCAGGCAGTGTATGTCAAATATGCTAGGAGTCCAGTTATGCTCAGTATGACTGCTTCTAAACCAAATTATGTCCGGCTTAGGTTAGCTAAGTGCACTTGGCCACCTTGTGTACTTGCATGCTTAAGAGATATGCTTATAAAGGATTAAATATTTGCCAAAATGACTTGTACGCCCACATTTAGTAGGCACTTTAAATGCCTTACTTTATCAGGTAATATTTAATTGAGAGGCAAGAGCTATCATTAAACTCATTTAGTTGTCTACAGCGGTGAATGTTTATAGTCTTGTTGGCAAGCAAAAAAAAATGTAAACATTGTTTTAACAACACTTTTAAGATATTATTATACTGAATTAAACTCTAGTGCATGCTGGAAGTGCTTGCTTTTGGAAGAATTTCTTCCCCTGTGATGGTCATTCTCCTGTGCTAAGCTGACACATGAGATGGTCTCTGTTGTCAGACAGGTGATATAGAGGTGAAAGCCATGGGCAACATGTAAACTTCTGATCATCATGTGCATGAGTTAAATATATTTCCTCTACAGGCGTATGGAACAACTAGTTGTTTGTCTTGTAATGATTCTGTAGCTCACAACTCCCATTAATATGTGTCCTGTCACCAGATCTTATGGACTTGTCTGTACCAGTCTGAACAGGAGAGTGAGTCCTGGATCACTGTTTAACTACTGCTTGCATGGAATGGAGAGTTGGGGGTGGAAAAGTAATTGCAAGATAGAGCCAATGAGCAGAATTTAAATTGATCAGAGAGCGAGAGAAAGAGAGTTAGATGAAAATGTATCCTGCACTGTTAGAGGTAAGAAAATAAGACAGGAATTCTCATCTGTACTCTGATATATATGATTGACATGCCTAGTTAGATGGATATTCAGTGCTCTCAGATTTAAAAAAAAAAAAAAAAAAAAAAAAAGAATTATTTTGCAGCATTTACTCCAATAAAATCTATTCAAATGTAATTCCCATTGATCTAACAATATCAGCCTGTTTTAAAAACCTCAAATACGGTCTTGTATAATAATTTATCCTTAGTCTTAAGAGTCAGAAATGTTTTAAGTCTAATTTTGCACAGTCCATTTAAACTGCAGGGGGGTAGATTGTGGAATGTCTGTGCCTCTCTAAAGACTGTAAAAGTGAAAAGTAAAAAAAATTCCATCAAGGAGGCATTTGTCCCAGTCACTCAAATCACCAGCACTCACAAAAGGAAGCCTCACATGCATTTTCTGGCAAGATTATCTATCAGCAGACACACTGCATCACTATAGAGACAAAAGTAGGAGGAGGAGCTCTGGTAGGAAAAGTCCCAAGCTCAGCCCAATAAGGAACCAGCCTCCCCACACACTGAATAGTTTACTCCTCCTCTGTACTTTTTCTGCCTGCTTTGAGGGGCTGAGGGTAGTGACTCCAGGTTGAGTAAGTGTGGATTACTGACTGTGGGCATGCCTGCTGCAAGACCCTGTGTGAGCTGCTGAAAGATCAGATGTTGAACAAGATGTCTTCGCTTGGACTTTGGCTTGGTGTGCTGGTGGTTCTGTGCATCGGGCACTCACATGGATGGTTTTGGTTTGATGGCTCAAAGGAAAACAGAGAGAGCACTCAGACACCAGCCTATGTGACTACTTTAGGCACATCTGTTCCAACAACAGTACCTACAAGAGAACCCCTGAGGACAGAAGGTACAGATGCTTCCAGTGTGGATGTCCTTGCTAAGGGTGAGGAGATGGGGAGTGGAGGGGGATCTAGAGTTGGTTCAGCCTGGAATGAGCAGTCAAAGCCAGAGGTAGAACATGGTTCTGGGTTAGAGGCTGGCTCTGGATCTGCATCGTGGTCTGTTTCTGTGTCTGGGGTTGATCCTGAATCTGGGCCTACACATAAACCTGCCACTTGGCCCCTTCTGTGGGAAAACCAGGAAGTCAGCAATGTTCAAGCCAATTTGTCTATCAGTGGGGATAATATCCATGTTCTTGCAGAGGATACTGAGCTGGAGAAGAATCTGATCAAAGTGGATCTCTCTCAAATGGATGAAGACCTTGGCAATGTTTCTGGTTCACCTGGTGACCCCATTACGAGTCAGTTAAACATAAGCATAAACATTTCTTCTGAAAGTGTCAGCAGTTATAGAAACACATCAAATAGCAATAGCTCTAATTGGCATGCTGATCTTAATAACATGACACAGTATTCTCATGAATACTCTGTCTCAAATGATTTACTAACTGTAGGAAGCGATCGTTCTTACTTTGCTAGGGAGACACCTGCCACTGAATCCCCACGCTGTGTGTTGGTTGATTCTGATTTGCCATTTTGCCATGGTCTGGAAACCAGTAGTTTCACAGTACCCAACTTTTTTAACCAGAGCAGTGTGGAGGATGTGCAGGCATTTCTGGGTGAGTGGGCTTTTCTCATGCAGTCAGGCTGCCACCATGCAGTGGAGTGGTTTTTCTGTTTGCTGGCAATGCCACGCTGCAGGGTGCCAGGCCTGTCCCCACAGATGCCATGCCGCAGCTTCTGCGAGCTCCTGATCGACAGCTGCTGGACACTCCTGCAGGACAGACGCCTCCCAGTGGAATGCAGCTCACTCCCTGATGAGAGTGATGATGGCAATCAGTGCTTGTTCGTTAGTACCCAGAAAGGTAAAGGCAGGTTAGAATGCCATCTCTCTTTTCAGCCCATTGAAGAGATGCATTCTGAATCAGCGGCCACCTGTTTGTGGGTTGTGTCATTCACCTGTTTCAAGGCGTTTTTTGTTTATTTGTCTGAGTTGGTTTGCATGCTTGACTGCTATGTGGTCTTGAGACAGATGTACATGCATGGTGGTGTGGGTGTGGATGGGGAGAGGAAAGGCAAGAGGGTCCTCTGTGCTTTATTTCATTTTGCACATTCACTTCATGATGTTCCACTATGCATGGCACAGCCCGACTAAACCTTTGCATGTCCTTGTTAACGTCTTTGTCTTTACATGTGACCAACTCTGTAGGGCAATTTCTTTCATAATGTCATCAAAACAAGGTTAATTTTCCTTTAGTATAATTGTGGATACTTTCAGGGTCATTACTTTTAATTGGATAATATTTTTTAACTTTAATAAAAATTGCAATTGCATGTGCAAATAGTGAGGTTTACAATCATGGGGTGGGAAATCTTATGCCCTGTAACATGTGTCTCTTGTGGTAATTGGGTGTTTAAATAGTTGAAATGTTGGAATGTCTATCCAGCAGGGGCATGGGATACATGTATGAATGCATTCCTGGAAAAAAAAGAGTGTGACTAAAGGGCATGTGAAACAGTATCATCAGTCATTGTACTGGAACATTGTTTTCCATAACATTATGCATGGAGATACTTTCCAGACAAGAGTTAATCTAGTCTAAGTTTTTAAAGAGAAGGCAATTTAGTTCAGGACCTTAATATTTAATAAATTCTGACGAATGTCCTTA
The DNA here is from genome assembly GCA_023630585.1 of Cranoglanis bouderius. NCBI lineage: Eukaryota > Metazoa > Chordata > Actinopteri > Siluriformes > Cranoglanididae > Cranoglanis > Cranoglanis bouderius. The sequence continues at coordinate 9,635,756 of CM042535.1, forward strand.
AATGTTCACATGATCCTCCCTTAGTATCCCCAGCTTATTCTCTAAAGCTCTTAGGAGCTAGATGTAACTGTTTTGCAATTATTACGGCCATGCTGAATTTTTCACAATTTTTTTTCAATTTATTCTGCAGTCACAGGTCTTGAGATTATGATCTGCCTGTCTTTTGCCAGAGGTACAGGAAGCATGTTGAATTAGGGTTTATGGTATAGTAGGACTGTAGAGTTTTCTTTTGGTTGATTCTCAGATGCTGGCTTCTGGTGATATTAAATGTCTAAAATTGATACAAAAAAATCAAATCTGGCTTTCATGGAACAATATTCATTGTTCATATCCTTTCAAATATGTGTGCAATGCATTCTTAGCATCAAGTCCTTATTTTTTAAGAAGTTGTCCTGAAGAGTGCATGCACCAATAATATCCTTTAATGGATGTCTTTGGCCAAGTCATTCAGAGCAGAGATGGAGGAAATGCATTCCGAGACCTATTCAGAGAATACAGATTTCACAGCACTGTTGCTGTAAATCTGTGTTTCTTGAACATTGCATTACAGGTGGATGTTCCACAGAGTGATGTGAAAAACTGTATCTGAAGTGTTCCTACAGAGGTTGAGTGTCTTTCAGAATCAGGAGAAGTGAAACCAGCAACGGTCCCAGTGCTGAGGGGACAATGACAAGATTCAGGCTGCATTATTAGGGATGTTTTTAATGCAGGCAGCATGTTGAACACTTGAAAACGTTCTTGGTGGTCTGCAGAAAAGTGTGGTTAGGATTTAGATGGCAAGACACCCAGAAAGAAATTCCATTCATTTATTTATTTTCAAGATTGTGCTAGCACAGAATGAAGTAAATTCTGTACATTATTTATTAGCACTCTCATCTCTCACACTCTGTCCCACCCTCACACACAATCCCAATAAAGAGACTACTTTTTCATACTTTATGGCCTTCAATGGTCAATATATCAGACACATCCTGCTATCTGTACTGACTGTGTCATGGTGTGTGGGAAGTGTTACTGTATGCCGGTTTATCAGCAGTTTAAGGCTTCACCCTGTCAACCACTAGAGGTGGCTCTGTAGGTGATGTATCACACTGTTTCCTTTTTAAGGATCAGGAATTCAGAGGAGGTGGAGGTTTTACACAGGCCTTTTTTGGTGCTGCATGAACAAATTACAAAGCATGCATTGTGGACTTCTGTCTCACTGAGGTGATCCTGTGTTGGGAACATAGATTAATGAATCACAGTGGGGATATTGCTGATTGAATTTTTCCAGTTGGACCAGGCCCCACTTTTGACCTCAGTATTACAGTAGGGTGTCTGACTGGAATGTACTGTGTCCCCATTTCACTCTTACCCGCTTTTCCACTCACAAGGATCTGGCATCAGTGCTGGTGCTGGTCTATTGAACCTTTTATAAGAACAGGTTCAGTTTGTGAGCTTAACCATCATGCCATCAGATGTGGGAGTACATGGCATAAAAACACGTCCACCTAAGGATGTAATCACATATGAATACATTATTCAGACTGAACAGATGTTCAGAAAGGTCACAGGGGACCTGGTTGAGACTAAAGCTGTGTACCTGGTCTTGTGAAGTCACGTGAGTGGGAAGTTTGTACTATCATGCACGTGAGCAGTCATATAAGAACCACGTTTGACAAAGTAAACCATGTTACATTAACCTCAATGTGTGGTGCTGCATGATGCATTTACATAGTAACTGCATGGTCAGAGTTGTTTTAAATTAGGCTTCTAGTTTATTTATATTTTGGGAAACAGAACCAACTAAATGTGTTAGAAAATATCATAGGCAGGTATTATAGCTGTGTGAGCAGGATTTCCTGTGTTTCAGGGGGCATAGGTGTATGCAAACAAAACTAAGAGAAAAAAAGGGCTGCTTTAGGCCATGCCCACTTCTGATTTAAATTGGAATACAGATATAGATATAGATACAGACATTTGAGCATTAAACATGTACAGATACAGATAGCGTAATTGAATTACACCATTACTACCAACTATGGGGGACCTTAAGATTGGTTTCTGGTTTTGAGAACGTACTTTACCATTCATCATCTATGCACTTCTTAAAGATATTACTATAGGCAGTGATTAAGTGCAAGAAGCATGGTTTAATTGTTTTTAGCTATTTATTTTACAATGTGTAGCTTCTTAAGTGAAGCTTTGTTCATATTAACAGTTAATTCCTTTTTTTGCTAAAGTCACTGATTCCTCATTATCAGACCAGCATCTTTTTGGTACCAAAACTGAACCTAATTTGCTGGCTGAGAGCCATTGCTTATGAGATGGAGGAATGCTGAACGGTCCAGATCAGGTGCAATGAGTCACCGGAAAAGGGGAAACTTTTCAACTGTGACTGCCAAGATGATGTGTAGATAATCGATTGTATAGCACAGCTGATGTGTGGGAAGTGGTGGCTGAGTGATTATAGTTCTGAGCTGGTAATCGGAAAAATGCTGCCAGAGAGCAGCTGTTGGCCAAGAATGTTCAGCTGCTTATCTCATACTTGGATTGTATTTCTCTTTATTGTAAGTCAGTTCAGGGACTCAAGGAGGATGAGGCTTCTATTTTTCTAGGCAAAGTCTGGGAACATTTTCTCCTTTTGTATTTTATTGGTGTTTTTCTTTACTCATCCTTGGTGGGCAGAATGTGTTTGCTGATACTTGACAGTGTTTGGTGACCACAGGTCTCAGTGCTGACGCACTATCCAGATGTTTTGCCAGAGGAAATGGACCTGTAATTGGGTGTAGTTTCTTTCAAAATTGACCAGAGCCAGACTGTAACACTTAATATATTCTAATAAATTGTTTAAGATCTCATGACACCAGTGGGATTGACATTGGAGATTTAGAGTCTCATCAATGGCAAAAAAGCACAAGCACACCATGAAGTCAATAAATCTAGATCTCAAGCCTCATGTTTTGAAACATTGCTGAGGTCTTGTTTAGGAAAATGTGTGCGATCAAACAGCATGTCTCTGATCTTGGCCTTGACATTTGTTGATTACCCATTTGTTCATGGGTAAATTCCGAAAGCAGAACCAGCTACTTTCTCCATTACTTACTCATTCAGTGATTGGGACTGGTGTGGGGATTTATATGAATGAGAGGCAATTGGTTTTGTTGTCAGGTTTATGGGTGCCAGAGGCATGCAGATTTACTGCTTTTTAAACCCAAAGCCAGAACACGCTTGAAAGCCAAGATGTTTATATATTCAAAGATGCATTTTATGAAATGATGTTCTTATGTGGCCTTCTTCTGTGAGACTTTGCAGTTGGTTGATGGAGCATTCTTTTCCTCAGTGTCAAACAATAAGACAATCAGTCATATATCACATGTTTTTATTGTTTTCTTACAATCAGCTTTATAAAAGTAAATGAAATATAATTTTATACATTGTGAAAGACTGGTCAGATTCTAATGGCAACATTTTAGCATGGCTCGAATCCAGCCTTTGTTTTCTCCGACATTCAATTTTCTCTGAAAAGTCACTGAAGAATAGTTTGTTTGTTAGAAAACTGTGTGGTCATCATCTTCTGTTCAAGGTCTCTACTTTGTCAGTGTGATATTTAGTGTTTTTAAATGGACTAAACGGTTTATAAGGATGTAGTGATCTGGGTGTTTATTGTGTCTACATATGAAATTTGGTTTAGAAAACTAACCCAACCATGCACAGATTTTGGCAACATGGGAAAAGGTCACAAAGGTCTTGAGAGCCTCTAATTTGATATTTGATGCTTTGACTTTATGACTCACTGCCTGGTGATATGGGGGGGGGGAATCAAAAACCGTCAAACTCTCTTCTCTTGGCGACCACTATTAAAGAAGTCCGGAGCGTGGAATGCACTTGAATCCTGTATATTCAAGTGTATATTCTGTCAGCTACAGCTCCACTACCTTAATTTGAATGGGGATATTTACTCAGTCTTTTTCCCCAATCAACAAAGTGATTGTAATCCAAAAAGACATGTCTTTGTGTTTGGTCAGTGCAAACAGAGTGAGATTGAGTGTAAGCTGAGAAGCGTAAAGCCTGCAAGCGCATTCATTTAGAAGTCTGCTTTTTCTCAGCCTCACTGCCTTCAGTAACTAATTTAACTGTCAGAAATTTGTGAGAAGTGAAAAACCCCTGTGCATGAAGATATTCTAATTAAATCGCTAATTTTTAACTCTAGATTGCTGCTGCAGCTTTAGGGTTAACGGATCACTGCTTTGAGTTTCTCCCAAGTGAGAGAGTGCTGGTTTGTCTGCTGGGATTAGTCAAACAAGCTTAAATTACAGTGCTTTTTTTTTTTTTCTGAGCAAGTGACACTGATACACAGCTGAGGAGCAGAAACAGTGGTATACCCTCTGAAAAAACTCATCCACTTAAACTCACTGACAACGAGTCAGTTCAGCAATTACCTGAAAGGTAGTTAATTGCCTGGAGCGTGTCTCTATTGTCAGAAACTTCCACATCAAGTCGCTCATGTCACTTGCTTTCCTGTGCTCCCAGCTTTTATTTTTAGCTAAAATAACTACAAACTTTTACGTCAAATGTTTCGGGAGACTTAGAATTTCTTTTACAAAAAAAAAAAAAAGAAAAGAAAAAAAAGAAAACATAGATCTACTATGCAATGAAACTATTAATTCTTTAAAAACCTTATTTAGCAGCTGTTCCTGCTACACGATTTTCATGTAGTCATTCTTTTCCAGACGCTCCCAGAGGTGCCAACATTTACTGTTTAGCTGTAATATTTGCTATAATCGATATCGGCTCTGTTTTTTTTTTTTTTTTCCCAGCTAAAGTAGCAGTCGAGCCCAACTCGATTAAAATTTGCCCAGTCTAAAAGCCAAAGCACTAAAGGACATGGCATATGGAATATTTTCTTTTGCATATGCTTCTGATACTCGTTACTCTGATTACTTTGTCTTTGTGCCAACATAAGCCTCATTCTGTGAACCAACAGAAAATAAGAAGGCATGTCTGTGGTCTTTTTGGTTGATGAAGAGAAATGAAAATGGAGTAGCTGCTAATTATTAAGCAGAATTCTTCCATGCAATTTTCTTAATGTTGCTTGGTGCACATCTTGAACAAAAACAGCCATCTAGTCCATCGACATCGAGGCTTTTTGTGGTATTTCGTTAGCAATGCTTTGAGTTGACAAACCATGTAAGACTTTAAAAGTTTAACTTATTATGTTAGGAGTGCAGGATGTTGCATTTTTGAGGTTTGGGTTAAACCTATTCAATTCAGTTGACAAATCAGATCGGCTAATAACTAGGAGAACTCAATCATAAATATAATAACTTGGATAAATGTGGGTTGTGAGTTCCACTACTGTAAGTCAATAAAAATAAAAAAAAATCACAGATCCCGTGGCCTTGCTTCACAAACCCATGGGCGTCCCCAGGACCCCTTTTGAGAACCACTGCATTAGATAACCATATCACATGGGAATGGCTTTAAAGCAATAAAACCACTTAGCTCTTATAAAAATCATGATACTACCACAAAAGCATGTCTCTGTTTTTAAGATTAGCATCACATTCCTGTTCATGGTCACATTGCCTGGTGACCCCGGGGCCATTACATAACTGAAGTTATGTAGTTAAGATAGTCAAATCTTAAAGTGAAGTGACTGGTGAATTGGCTGGCCTTGTGCTCATCTCAGAACAAATCTATCCCACCCTGAGGGTATCTGAGTGTGACTTCATTCCTGCAGCCATCTGGATTCTGCTTTTACAATTTATCGCCTGCTGACAGAAAGGTAACAGTCAAGGACTCTTGTTTCCCTGAGGTGCTTGGGAATCTTAGCCAGTCACTGACAGTGCTTACAGTTTCGCGCAGACTCTATATATGGATCAATCCTCAGAGTGCTCAGTTTCTAGTTTCTAGTTTAAACTCTCTCTCCACACTGAGTTACAGATGAATAGGAAATTTTTCAATTTCAAAAAAATTGCTTGTAAATAGCACAACACTATGTAAGATAACACACATTAGGCACTCCTCTGCTTATCTAAATGAATTATGCTAACAGGTATATGTGTTGTTTTGTAATTTAGTTTGCGCTAACCCTGCAAACAGTCCTTTGACTGTTGAAATTGGTGGTAAAATAAACAAATTAAGGATAATTATTCTGATTATATGAATAAAACCTAATTAGCCATGGCATTGATGTCTGAAAATGTCAGAAGATTTGTGATAAAACAACAAACGGCAGCTTTATAACATAATCCTTCCTTCTCTTTTCCTTTTTTGCACAAACACTGAATTCGTGGAGCGTTCCCAATCACAAATGTAACTTATGCTTAGCTTTTTTCCCCCATAGGGTTGGTTTTGCTATTTTAGAGAAGACTGTGTGGGCAGGTTTGTTTTATTTTATTTTATATCTCCCTTGAGGTGACCCACCGATCCTCTATGGATAAAGAAAAGTTGAACGTCATTGCCCCAATGAAAGACAAGAATTTTCTGGGAAAGCATAGCATTTCCCCCCCTAATGGTTCCAACACATTTCTCTCATATATATGGTATAGGACTTAGAATAAAATATACCACTATATAGGCAGTGTTTGGCTGGGGGAGGGGAAGGGGTGGGGTTGGGGGTCGTTCTGAGTACTGTTCCATATGAGGTCTGCTTAATCCCAAATCAACCCTGAAAACTCCCTCTTAAAGGAACAAAAATGCTAATTGCTAATGTTGAATGAAAGCTGTGTTGGGATTATGCTACAGTATATGTAACCATGCTAATTGGTCCTTACATACTTTCATTCACTGTTAGACACGTTAACACTTTTGAGTGCATTCCTTTAAGGTGTGATCCAACAGTCTAACAACACACTTTTCTAACCAGGTCCTTCCTTGCAACCCAAATGTAAACCTCACTTATTTCGCCGTTTTCTATTATATTTTGTCTATCATGTGTAATTAATCTCTATCCCTCTCCTTTCTTTTTACAGCAGAGAGAGGTGTGTCGCTCTCACAGCTGATTGGTTACCCTCTTCCTGAAGGCGTCACCAAGAGTTACGAACCAGACTCTGGCTTTGTGCTCGATCAGAACTCCAAGACTGGTCAGCTGGCCCGTGTGCACCTGCCCACATCTTTCTACCGTGACTTCTCCCTCCTGTTCAACGTGAAGCCCACTTCCACCAAAGCTGGAGTCATCTTCTCAATCACCGACACCAACCAGAAAATCATGTATGTGGGGGTGAAGCTTACAGCCGTAAAGGACGGAAAGCAGAAAATTGTCCTGTTCTACACTGAACCAGACTCCCAGGCATCCTATGAGGCTGCAAGCTTCACTGTTCCCTCCCTTGTCAACTACTGGACTCGTTTCTCTATCAGCGTGTTGGATGATCAAGTCACCCTGTACCCCAGTTGTGACTCTGAGCCCAAGGCGCTCCCCTTTGAGCGTTCTCCAGATGAAATGGAGCTGGAACCAGGAGCCGGGATCTTTGTGGGTCAAGCTGGAGGAGCTGATGATGATAAGTTTGTGGTATGTTTGCCCCTCTGCCAATTAATGCATGAGTCTGATGGGGTGGGAATAGCCAATGGTAACTCTTAAACATTATTGCGTTTTTACAAAAACAGATCGCTTACTCAAGCATGAGGCATGCAAAATTAGCAGAAGCCATTATGCCTGCCATTACACTAGTTTTGATTTGATTGAGTAGCTAATGTAATTTTGCAAATCCTGAATTTGCCCCCTAAAACCTGTGGTCCATTGAGAGGGGATCCAAGGGCTCCCGAGTGGTGCAACAGAAAAGTATTTGCCCTATCATTGGAAGATCACAAAATCATGATAATGCCAAAGCCATCCATGGTTAGGAGTCCAAGAGAGCAAAATTGGCTGTGCTGTCTGGGTGGGAGGAAAGTCATTACGCTCTCCCCTGTCAGTCACAGCGACACTAGCCAGCCAAGGCTGTTTGGGAGCTCATAAATGTGGAAGAAGGCAGTTAGCGCTTTTTTTAGTGTGTTCAGCTGCACTGTGATGTAGTGTGAGCAGCAGTTAGAAAAGATGCAGTGGTAGTCTTCATATGTCTTGGAGGAAGTTAATGCTAGCCTTCAGCCTCCCTGGTTGGTAACTGTCATGTAGCAGAGGAGTGCTAGCTAGTGGATGGGAAATGGAAAATGACCAAATTGGGAGGAAATGGGAGAAAAAAAATTAGATCACCAGCCTCCTTCTTCCTTATCTTATCCTAGGACTCAAAATTAGATTTCCTTATCTTTTTAAACATTTTAAAGATGTTGTCTGGTAGTGCTGTAGAATGCTCGTACAGTCACTCGTACAGTCATGTGAAAAAATAAGTGCACCCCATGGAAATTCTTGGCTTTTTTGACATATTTGGACAAGGAAACATTTGATCATCTTTGAAACATTGCCTATTAATAAAGGTGATACACTCAGAATAATGTTCCTCAATGTAAAATTGCAAAGACTATGAATATCTCATCATCTACGGTACATAATATCATCAATAGAGTCCGAGAATCTGGAGAAATCGCTGTGCACAAGGGACACGGGTGAAAATCAGTATTGCATGCCCGTGTTCTTCGAGCCTTCAGGCGGCACTGCATTAAAAACAGGCATGATTCTGTAATGGAAATCACTGCATGGGCTCAGAAACACCTCCAGAACTCAGTGTCTGTGAACACAGTTCGCCGTGCCATCCACAAATGCTGGTTAAAGCTCTATCGTGCAAAGAAGAAGCCATATGTGAACATGATAGCAAAGTGGGAAACTGTTCTGTGGTCAGACGAATCGAAATTTGAAATTCTTTTTGGAAACCATGGACACCAGGTTTTAGAGCAACATATGCTTCCATCCAGATTCCATCCCATCTTTACTTCTGAGAGACTCTGCCTCTCTAAGATATTCTTTTTATACCCAGTCATGTTATTGACCTGTTGCCAATTAACCTAATTAGTTGCAAAATGTTCCTCCAGCTGTTTCTTTTTAGTAACACTTACTTTTCCAGCCTTTTGTTGCCCCAGTCCCAACTTTTTTGAGATGTGTTGCGGCCATCAAATTCAAAATTACGTTATTTTTTCCTTAAAATGGTACATTTCCTCAGTTTAAACATTTGATATGTTTTCTATGTTCAATTGTGAATAACATATGGGTTTATGAGATTTGCAAATCATTGCATTCTGTTTTTATTTACATTTTACACAGTGTCCCAACTTTTTTGGAATTGGGGTTGTACGATTTACAAACTAAATGGTGCTGTAATTAATCGCACACATATTTAGGTTCTTTGTAATCACCCACATATTTATGTTCGAACTGTTCTACTTATACTTTCCCATTGAACACATCATGCAGTGAGCTATCATAACTATCACTGTAATAGTCATTGTAAATGGATTTATTGTGTTGCGTTATGTGTTGTGCTATTGAGGTATTCTTAAACATAGAATCCAAATATTTAAGTGACTCTGAAAAGGCCATCTTGATCTACAAGGGAGTTGGACCACACTGAGGCTGAATGGTTGAATCTCCCTCCTACCTATTATCCATGGCAGCACTGTCCTGCTGTCTGCCCATAACCATAGTGAGGCGCCTGGGCAGCAGGAATGTTCCACTTTCAGTGCTGGACTAAGTGTTCACAATAGGCATTCAGCAGCAGATGGGCGGGATGGGCCTCAACATGACCCCTCTGATCTCGCCGTGTTTCATGTGGTCTAGGGAGGCCTTATAGAGTGACATCAGCAATGCCTTTGTAATGAGTCAGCCATTATAATTACAAGCTTCATTAGGCTAGATATGATTGCCATCTTTTTGCTCTCATTAGGGCTGTGCACTAATCGGCAGATCTGTGGGTTTGACTAAGCCCTAAGATGTGTGGGATTTTCAGTAAGGGTCACGGTGCACCACAAAACCTCAGTTAAGATGTCATAAAGCCCCTTTGACTGCATCCTTGAGGAAAACCTTTGACCTCAACCCTGGTCATCGAGTTGGATAGAAATTTGGTTACTTGTGAAGATAAATTTCATTTGGAAAAGCTCTTAATGTGTGTTTTGCACTTATGTTGCTCAGTAGATGGTAGTCGGAATGCAGTAATGGTGATAAAGGACACAGATAAACAGGCATTATTCTTTCTAAATGAGCGACATCAGACCAATTGTTTTTTATTGATTGTGTGAGAAAACCAGGGGGAATTTGATGTAGATTGCAAGTTGCACTAATACACACAATTGCTCGTTTATGTGAATGTCTGTCTTTCAGGGTATTATTGGAGATCTGAAGGTGGTTGGAGACCCTCGTGTAGCTGGAAGGTATTGTGAGGAAGAAGAGGATGATTCCGATGGAGTAAGTCCCAAAGAGCCGCTTCCATGAGCCAGGCGGCCCATAATCACATCATGACTCACTTAATGGGATGATCTGATTTAGATTACACCTTGCCTTGGACTAAATGATGTACTTAGTGGAATTCATTGGGGATTTTTTTGGACTACAACCAGACTTTGGGAAAGCAGACCAATGCATCAGGTCTTGATCAAGCTGTTCTAACTCAAATTCTGTCTCAGGAATATCTTAGAAAATATACATAATTGTGAAGACAGCTATAGCACAGATTTCAATTACAACTTCGTTTTAATTAATACATTAAAAAAAAAATACAAATAAAAAAGGATACAGTCCAAGCTTTCTGTTCTTGTGTTTGAACTCATAACTTTTCAATCACTAGTTCAAAGTCAACTGCTAAACTGCCACTTCGCCATATATACAGTAATATAATATAAGTATATTATGTAACTATAGAAATAGTTCTATAAAACTGTATATTTATTCAGGGTAAAACTTTATAAAAGAATGTGACCAGATGGCACAGCTACAGGCAAAGGCGGAGACAACCTTTATTGTCATACTTAGTTTTAGAGATTCGATAAAACGTTTAATAAAACAAGTGATGCAAGACTTTTCATAGTTTACTGTGGTCAGTGTGGATTTAAAACTTATCATAGGACCCAAAGGGGCCCCATTCAAGAACACACAAAAAAGTGAGTTTTTGTTGCTGTGCAATTTTTACACTCATTTACACTCTGTCTGGTAAAATATATATATAGATGGTATGTGGTATATGGTAAGAATTATATACATGTTTTGGGGTTTACATTAAACAGGGTCTACATTGTAATGTACTTGTGCGCTGATAGATATCAGCCCTGTGGCTGGTAGAGCATGAAATCCTCTCACATATTTCAGAGAGAATGCTTTGCCTGCAGTTCCGTTTCCACAGGGTGAAGTCTTAAATGCCACTGAAAAAATATCTATTAGCCTGCAGAAATGTGCAGAACCTCTGGCTTTTGAGATAACATCAAGATAAAATGAAGTTAAGGAGATGGAATAATTCTCTCTCTCTCTCTCTCTCTCTCTCTCTCTCTCTCTCTCTCTCTCTCTCTCTCTCTCTCTCAGGCCTCAGGTGATTATGGAAGCGGTAATTACGAAAAGCAGCACACAGTCACGGTATTGTCTTCTTTCATTGTTTAATTTTTCTTAAAGCATTGTTTATGCTGTCTTTACATTTGTAACCGTGAACCATGTGACCTCAAACTTTCACAATCCGCCTATATGTATTCTTCCACTCTCAAAACCTGGTCAAATAGCAGTGTGGTAAGGTTTCAGTCTATTTCTGAATATTTTTATAAACTCTTATCTTCTGGAGGGAATCCCAGTCAAACACTGACATCTGGGGCCAAATCTGAGACAAAAAAACATCCGGTGCCTTCCTGTTCCGCATACACTGGGCCATATTAAGGTTAAAAATTAACCTTCAGTCTGATAGTTAATGCTTCTGCCTGAGCATGCCGGCCCCAATTACAGAGGAATGGAAAACCAGGTGGCTCCACTGGACTGAAGACACAGATCTCTTCCCTCAGCCTCTGTGTGCGTTTTTACTTAATACACTGTTTTTTCCATCAGTGTAAAAGAACATTATGCTCTGAGAGGGGGATGTTTTGGCTTCTGTGCTCCCCCTGAATTAAACAGGTCTTGGGGTATCAAACTCATGTTTTGAAGCTTGTGCTGCATCAAGGCAAGCTTTTCCTTTCATTGGCAAGTATTTATTAGGACTATACAGTAAAATCAGCCTTAAATGTTCTCAACAGCTGTTAGGAAACACAGAGTCAGCAGCTTCATTCTTTTCCAATCCTCCTACATCATGCAACGGGTTTAAACAAGCTCCTGAAGAAAAGCGGGAAGGTGGCGCAGAGCAAATTTTCCATTGTGTTGCAGTGGAATTTGTTCCTGATTGATGGTCTGTTCCCTCAGGGGCATTTTCCCTGCTTGTTTCACAGTGGATTAAGATGTACGATGGCTCATGGTGGGAAGCATTTCTGGGGTAAAGACTCCCAAAGCGTGTGAACTCTTGTAGCTACTTAAGCATGAGTCTACCATCTTGCGAGCTGCTTCATCTAATCATATCTTGTAGGATTTTTTTTATTTATTTCTGCTAATAAAAGGCTTCGTCTTGTGACTCTTGTGCGAACACGAGTTTGTTCTTATTATGTTAGCACCATGAGCTTGTAATATGATTTTCAGAATCGCAAGTACATTAAGGTTTATTGGCGTGCAGGTCATGCCGGTCATAGGTTGTGCTTCTTTTCAGTTTGCGTAAAGTTAATAAGCAGTCCATGAAAGGTCAGTGACTCCACAGCTCCCTCAGGGATGAATGGATGCATGGAATGGAAGTCTTGCCTTATTACAGTATCACTGAGCTTGTGCAACAATACAAGGATGTGTACCAACAAAGAGAGCAATTTTTTTCCCCCTGAAGCAGGCTTTACTTTGCAATTCATATCCTCCCTTACTGTCATGTGCTCAGCGCGAGTTAACGATTTAGGAGTGGAGTTATGTCATATGTCATCTCTGCCTTGTAGCAGTAAGGAGGACTCTCCCACACATAGAGCAGTAGCTGTGATGGCAGATGTTCAGCAGCTTCTTTTCCTCCACATACTACTATCTGCTGACAATTAGAAGTATGAGGCCCCAGGCCCTATTTCTCATCCTGATCACTCTCTTCAGGCTAAAATACACACTGTCAGTATCCCCTAAACACCATTTTGTCCTATTTCTGTGCCCCAGTGGGAGCTGACTCTCATTTCAGCTGTTTGGACTCTCCTGTGAGTGTCAGACTTAGATTATGGTTCTCCTGTCGCAGTATGTGTGAGACAAAGAATCTTCAGGGAAGCATGACTCGCATAGTAGGATACTATGGAAATCGTAGGAAACAAGAAATCGTATAGAATCATAAGCTGTATAAACGTAAGTATATTTGATTAATCGTATGGCACGGTGCGGTTGGATTCTCGTTTCTGATTGGTCCAAAGCTCATTCACATGACGCTTGACATGATCTAAGGCTAATAATAAACGGTTAAAAAAAACCACGTGTTATTGTCTAACAAAAATTAATATATAACCGTTGATCTACATTTATGGAAGGAGTCTCTAGTGCCAGTGCTCTGTAATGCTCGATAAGTTTTCCACCACAGAAAAGTATTCAGGACAAAGGATTTTGTGCTTTCTGGTTTCTTAGTAACATGACAAGCTGCAATATGTTTTCTCTTATGGTTAGAATTGGTCCTAAGCAGCCACAATGTCGAAACCCACAAACCATAACATGACATCTGCAATGAATAATGATCACTTATACTCCAAAAAAGTACTTGATATACTGTAGCTGTATGGCATATCATTACCTAACAAAAACTACAAAAAAATACCAGCAATCTTTGGCTTTGTGCAATGTTATAGTATGTAGTTTATGGTGTATACTGTACTAAATCTCACCTTCCCTCTGTATATTCCCCTGTAGACCACAAGTCAACCTTCCAATCCACTACAGCAGCCACCATTAAACCCTACTGTGGTAACGGTGAGCAAGGATGTGCCCAAAGGTGAGTGTTTATGACATAAAACCTCAGACTGCATGTTTAAAAAGACAAAAAAAGACACACACACACACAAAAAAAAAAAAAAAAGACAGCAATGTAAAGCTTTTTTATGCATTTGGTTTAGACTGATTTACAGTTTATGTTACTTCAAAGAGTTAAACTGGATTATACTGGGAAATATTTTAGATTGGAATTGTGGTTTTAGCACAGTGGTTGCAATAGTCTCGGATGTTTATTTAATGCTCAGATTTTACTTGTCAAAATAGCAGTCTAATTCTAAATTTGAAAGGGAAAAGAAATATCCAGTGACTCTTTTTGGAGAGCATCTTGCTGTATGTTGCGCCCTCTGGAGGCCATGATATCTTTTACAGCTCTAAGTGTGACTAAGCTACAACAGGTTTCACATTAAATTATTGATGTCACAAATTATAACAAAAAATAGTGTTACAATCATCACTATCAAGTGCTAGTTATAAAAAAATATAGGGATATATTTACCAATAGAATATTAATCAAGTAGTGGTAGTGTGAGAAAGATGCCGAATGATTTGAGAATAACTAAAGTGTGTCTACATTTCAAGTTTCTTTTTTCCACAATGGGATTAGTTAATCATTTTTAATGAACATCAGGCTCAGTTGATGGCTACGGACGAATTTCTGGCTCATACGCTGATTCTCGTCAAATGTCTGGCTCACACGGGAATTCTGGACGAACATTTGGCTCATATGACAGTTCTCAACCAACATCTGACACGCATGATTATTCCCGGCGTACATCTGTCTCAGCCGATGGCACACGAACCTCGGTTTTGATCCATGATAACAGGCGAACCTCAGACCGAACTGCTGATTCAGGGCGAATTTCAAGCTCTGGGAGGGCAACTGGTTTGTCTGAAAGCTCCCGACATACATATACTGTGAGTACCGGTGGCCGAGGAGTTTCTGGCTCCAGTGCTGAGAGAGGCAACTCTGTGGAGCTCAGGCCTGGGACTTCCAGCTCCCAAGGTGGGTCGCAGAGCATGAACGTGGGCCTGCTGCTGCTCTGTGCTCTCCCGCAGACTTTCCCAATGATGCTATGCATGAAGTGCTGAGATAAAGCTTGAAGCTTCAGAAGTGCCAGTTGCACCAGTGCCAGAGCGGGTACCACCAGTGACTTTTGCATACTGCATGAAATGTGGCATTGCTGCACTATTTCATGGTGCTGTACAGAAGTGCTGATGCTGCAGCTTTCTGAGATGTGGGAATATTTCTTAAAGGAATACTTCAGCAATACTTTAACATAATGCTTTTTTTGTTTTTGTTTTTTTTTAAATTTCCTGATGCTTTTTATGTTTTAATTAGCAGCCGTAAATGGAAAGTATTATGGGAGGTATTCCTTAAGAAGTATGTTACTGTCAGGGCTGAATGGGGATGCTGTTTGTTTAGTTAAGAACATTCATTTTTCTTGTTAAGTGGACAAGTTGCACTGATGCCCCTCGCATCCACATTGTGTCCTGTGCAAACAGTTACAGGAGCTCGAGGCGAAAAAGGTGAGAAAGGAGAGAGAGGACCCAAAGGAGACCGTGGTCCTGAGGGGCCCAAGGGAGAGGCAGGGTCCAGGACCGGATCGGGAGGCGGTGCCAAAGGAGAGAAAGTATGCTAAATAGTATCTTTAAAACATATATTTGTAATCAGTTAAACATTGTATACAGACTGTATAAATATTTGAGGTAAGTGAAATGTTTGTTAGACAATACCAGGAGATAAAGAAGCTTCTGTACTGGTATTTTCAGACATATAGATGTCAGAAAGTTTGTGTTATAATATCAACCATGATAGTGATCAACATTTGTCTTTTATGTGTACTTTTTCAGGGTAGCCCAGGAGAAAAGGGATTGAAGGTATGTTATGACAGTTACCAAAACCCACTGTGAATATTACTTCATTGATAAAACAAACTGGCTCGATCTTGTTTATTTTAATAAAGCTGATGTCTTTTATTCTATTGTGGATTTTCCTCAATGTTTTCCGATTAAAAACTTTCAACCATTAAATGTGCAGTGCAATGTTCTAGTCTAAAGTAATCATTCAGTTTTAGTATAAGATTCTGATTCTGATTGGTCAGTAAGTGTTGATTAATTTTCTATAACAGCAGCTCTGACAGTTGTTCTGGCTACATGGCAAATCACAGGTTTATATTAATGAATGCGTTCTAATAGGTAATTTCTGTAGAACACCTTACACAGGTACTTGTATGGCAGATGCTCCACATATATTTTCTGTATGGAGACGTTTATTTAACATTTTTGGAAAGAGTCTCCAGTGTCAGTGCTTTGTAACAGTCAGAGGCAAAGCTGTAACTGTATTGTTTTATTGCTTCCATATTGCATAGCATTGGATCTTGCAGATTCTCTTCATTTAGACTCCACCCCCAGCCAGAATAGACTGGATCACCTCTGCCCCCATTCCTAGAAATGATCTCACACGGCAAATGTAGTTTTAACAGAAAGGCTAGGGAAGAATACACTAGTTGGTGTTTTCATTAGAATTGCAGTGTTGCTCTTGCAGCCATCATATGGCTCAAAATATTACAAACTGACTTCCTCATGTACAAAAATTATTAACACTTTTAAGAATGCGCTTGCACTTTCTGAAATGTTACTCTCATTTCCTTAGGGTGCCGCAGGATTTGGCTATCCTGGGCCAAAGGGTGATCAAGGACCTCCTGGTCCTCAAGGTCCTCCTGGTCCTCCCGGGCCCAGTGCTGACGTAGTGGAGAGGGGAGACGGCTCAGTAGTGCAACGTATACCAGGACTGAGGGGACCTCCCGGACCTCCAGGGCCAGCAGGGCCTGCCGGGCCTGAAGGAGAACATGTGAGTAACTCTACAACACACATAGACACTTCTTTTCTAAACAATTCTTCACTCTTTGCTAGTGGTATTCTTACAGTGGAGAATAAGCAGAAGGGACTTCTGAAGAACAAAACATATGATAAAATATAGTAAAACAATGTAAACACAATTATTATTGCACATACAACCCCAATTCCGAAAAAGTTGGGACAGTATGGAAAATGCTAATAAAAACAAAGAGGAGTGATTTGTAAATGTACTTTGACTTGTATTTGAACAAAAAACGTATAAAGACAACATATTTGATGTTTTACCTAATCAACTGCATCGTTTTTTTTAAGATAAACATTTATTTTGTAATTGATGCATGCAACAAATTCCAAAAAAGTTGGGACAGGGGCAATTTAGGACTAACAGCGATGTGACAAGTTGAAAAAAGAAGGTGATGTGAAACAGGTGAGGCAATCGTCTAATCATAGTATATAAGGAGCCTCCAAAAAAGGCCTAGTCCTTCAAGAGCAAGGATGGGTTGAGGCTCGCCAATCTGCCAACAGATGCGTCAGCAAATAATCCAACACTTTGAGAACAACATTCCCCAAAGACAAATCGGTAGGATTTTGTGCATTTCACCTTCTACAGTAACAATATAATTAAAAGATTCAAGGAATTCGGTCAAATCTCGGTGTGTAAAGGGCAAGGCCGAAAACCACTTCTGAATGCGTGTGATCTCCGATCCCTCAGACGCCATTGTCTTAAAAACCGTCATGAGTCTGTAATGGATATCCTGACATGGGCTCGGGAATACTTTGGTAAACTTTTGTCAGTCAACACCATTCGCTGCTGTATCCACAGATGCAAGTTAAGGTTTTACTATGCAAAGCAGAAGTCATACATCAACACTGTCCAGAAGCACCGCCGACTTCTCTGGGCTCGGTCTCATCTGAGATGGACAGTAGCACAGTGGAATCGTGTTTTGTGGTCCGACGAGTCAACATTTCAAATAGTTTCTGGAAAAAACAGTCGTCGTGTTCTCCGGGCCAAAGAGGAAAAGGACCATCCAAGCTGTTATCAGTGTCAGGTGCAAAAGCCAGTGTCTGTCATGGTATGGGGGTGTGTCAGTGCCCATGGCATGGGTAACTTGCACATCTGTATGGGCACCATTAATGCAGAAAGATATGTACACATTTTGGAGAAACATGCTGCCATCCAGAGCAGGACAACGCCAAACGACATTCTGCCCGGATGGTTGCGTAAGCAGAGAGTGCGGGTGCTAGTATGGCCTGCCTGCAGTCCTGACCTGTCTCTGATTGAGAATGTGTGGAACATTATGAAGCGGAAATAAGGCAATGAAGACTCCATATAGTTGTGCAGCTGAAGAAATGCATAATGGACGAATGGGGGAAAATTCCGCTTGCTAAACTTAACCAACTGGTGTCTTCAGTGCCCAAACACTTAATAAGTGTTATTAAAAGAAAAGACGATGTTACACAGTGTTAAACAGTCGACTGTCCCAACTTCTTGGGAGTGTGTTGCAGTCATCAGATTTTAAATGAATGTATATTTTCAAAAATAAATTAAATTCACAAAGTAAAACATCAAATAATGCGTTAATAATGTGTTTTCAATATAGTACAGGGTGAAATGAATTTTTGTTTGGTTTTTTTTTGCATTTTCCATACTGTCCCAACTTTTTCGGAATTGGTGTTGTAGATAAATATAGAATTAATATAAATATGCATATGCACTGTTATTTACATGGTTTAGTAGAGAACAGTAATACAGTGACTTACATTTATCTCATTTGTACAACTGAGCAATTGAGGGTTAAGGGCCTTGCTCAAGGCCTAAGAAAATCTTTGTTAAATATAGGTGTGCAACAATTATTGGCACTCCTATGAATTCATATGAGAAAAATATATTTGAAGTATATTCCCATTGATATTTTAAATTTTTTAGTATACCAGTGTGACTACGAACAGGAAATTGTTCAACCATGACTTCCTGTTTCACAGGGGTATAAATATGAGGTAACACATAGGCCAAACTCCCTTAGTCATTCATAACCACAAAATCAAGGTCCTGCCATGGCCATCCCAGTCCCTTGACTTGAAACCCATAGAAAACCTGTGGGGTGAACTGAAGAGGAGAGTTCACCAGCGTGAACCTCAAAATTTGAAGGATCTGGAGAGATTCTGTATGAAGGAATGGTCTCAGATCGCTTGCCATGTATTCTCCAACCTCATCAGGCATTATAGGAGAAGACTCAGAGCTGTTATCTTGGCAAAGGGGGGTAGCACAAAGTATTGACTAAAAGGGTGCCAATAATTGTTGCACACCTATATTTAATAAAGATTTCTTTTGTATAAACCTGTGTTGTGTTTGCAATTGTTTGATCTAAATGAGAGCAGAGTATTTTGTGACTTTTTTGAACAAAAGATCAAAAGGTCAAACAATAAAGACCATTTTTCACAGCCTTCTTTGCTCATATTTACCAAGAGTGCCAGTATTAGTGGAGGGCATATCTTTATTTCTGGTTGAGTTACATATTTTAGTTCAGGAAAGTTTGGAGTTTTAAGAACTATGTATAGTAGAAAAAGCCCTGAATATGTGGCTTCATACAGTGGGTATAGAAAAGAATCACCCCCCTTTAAAATAATCACATTTTGTTGCTTTGCGGCCTGAAATGAAGACAGACACAGTTTTTGTTTTATCCAGCTGTATTTACTCAGTGCAACTTATAACATCCAAGTGAAATATATAACACCAACATGTCAGAAACAAATGAAAAAAATAAAAAAATAAAAAATAGAATCACTGAGTTGGAAAAAGGATCACTCCCCTCCTAAAAATGACTTGTAAACTCAATAAGGTGTAGCTAATCACCTTATCAATGGCACACAAAGCCATTTGACTTTCAACTGTGATCAGCTGTGGTCATTTTTATTAGCTCAGCATGAAAAGAGCTTTCCTGGAGCATTTTGTAGTGCAACTGAAGCAAACAATTAACTATGGGTGGCAAGGCACTGTCAAAAGATCTCCGGGATAAAGTTGTGGACAGGCATAAGTCAGGAGAAGGCTTTATCAATGCCTAGAAGCACAGTGAAGTCTATTATTAAGAAGTGGAAGGTATTTGGTACAACACAGACCCTCCCTGGATCAGGACGTCGCTCCAAACTAGATGAAAGAGCCAGGAGGAAACTGGTCAGAGAGGCTACCAAAAGGCCTACAGCAACTCTGAAGCAGTTGCAGGAATTTATGACAAAGAGTGGTCATTGTGTGCATGTGACAACAATATCACAAATTCTCCACAAATGTGGCTTATATAGGAGGGTTGCAAGAAAAAAGCCATCCACACTTGAGCTTTGCCAAAACACACCTTGAAGATTCTGAGGCCACATGGAAAAAGGTGTTATGGTCAGATGAGACTAAAATTTAATTATTTGGCCCCAACACCAAACAATATGTCTCTTGGAAATCCAATACAGCTCACCATCCAAATAATACCATTCCTACAGTAAAGCATGGAGGTGGTAATATCCTGTTATGGGGTGTTTCTCTGCAGCAGGGACTGGAGCACTTGTCAGGATAGAAGGAAAATGGATGGGGCAAAATACCATCAAATTCTTGAGGAAAATCTGCTGCCCTCTGCCGGAAAGTTGTCAGGAAGAATGTTTACCTTCCAACATGACAATGACCCAAAGCACACAGCAAAACTGACCACACAGTGGTTGAAGGAGAAAAAGGTAAATGTCCTTGCATGGCCTAGTCAGAGCCCAGACTTAAACCCCACTGAAAATCTGTGGAATGACTTGAAGACTGCAGTCCACAAACGGTCACCATCAAATTTAATTGAACTTGAACAGTTCTGCAAAAAAGAGTGGGCAAATATTGCAAAGTCTAGATGTTTAAAGTTAATAGAGACATATCCCAAAAGACTAAAGACTGTAATTTAAAAATTAAGGCAAATTAAAGCAAGGGGGTGATCCTTTTTCCAACTCCGTGATTCTGGTTTTTATTTTTTATTTTTTTTCCAGACATGTTGGTGTTATATCTTTCACTTGGATGTTATAAGTTGCACTGAGTAAATACAGCTGGATAAAACAAAAACTGTGTCCGTCTTCATTTCAGGCTGGAAAGCAACAAAATGTGATTATTTTAATGGGGGGGTGATTCTTTTCTATACCCACTGTACTACCACTCCAAATCAAGCATTCATAAACTCAGTTTGGATCATTATTTGCTTCTGGTTTAGGATCCATTGTACATTCGCTTATAAAGCACCTTTGCAGTCTTTAATCTCTAATTAATAATAATTGGTGCTAATGACCAGTGCATCTCCCACTTAATTAGGCTCAATGACGTGAGTAAATTAAAATGAATTGAATTTCCAGATTGTGGTATGAGGCCAGTGGATATCCCCAGCACTGCAGAGTTTAGCATTTATCCTGCTTTAATAAATCAGATTTAGCTCATCAGCTACGTATAAAGCCTACCCCAGTGTAATCCTGATGTAACAGCCTCCAGCTGTAGGCTGGAGAAATGCTCTGAAGTGCTGTGGACCATATGGACTGCAAGTGAACAACACCAGGCTCTCCTACAACCTTGAAACCCTTTATTTATGACACCATTGACTTCAGCTGTGACCGGTGTCACCCAGCATCCTGTTTGTATAATATGTTCATGTATAATATGTGCTGTTCATTTGTTAATGTCATACAAACTGCTGTTATGTCAAAACCCTATTGTGTCTTGTCCAGTGAATGCTATTAATGGCGCAAACGGCCATTGTATTCTGCCCTTGAAATGTGCAGCATAATGCATGGGTTCCCCCAGATGCTTCAGCTCATGTCTGAACAAATGCACCCTATAAATATCCTTCTTTCTGTTCTCTCATAGGGTGACCCTGGTGAAGATGGAATCGCTGTAAGTTCTCCTGAGTAATAGAACACTTATACAATGTGGACCAGGGGTCAAGTGCATTTCTGCTTTTGAATGACTTCCATGTAATATTTCCCTTTTGACTACACAAGCAAGAGCAGCTGTGAGCAGATTGGGTGTGATTGGTCAAACTTTCTACAGGAAAGGGCTAAGATTGGTCAGAATTCCTTCACGAGTGGCAGAAGTTTGATATCACATATCTCTACTTCAGTGGTGTAGTCATAAAAAAGTGGTTTACTACTACAAGAGGAGGACTATAAAATGGAAGTGCTTTTTTGAATCGTTTCAATTCATCGCCTGACATGTAATGTATTTTGTAAAGTCAGTACTAAAAGTTGCAATATATATATATATATATATATATATATATATATATATATATATATATATATATATATATATATATATACACACACACACACACACACACACACACACACACACACACACACACACAGTGGGGGGAAAAAGTATTTGATCCCCTGCTGATTTTGTACGTTTGACCACTGACAAAGAAATGATCAGTCTATAATTTTAATGGTAGGTGTATTTTAACAGTGAGAGACAGAATAACAAAAAATCCAGAAAAACACATTTCAAAAAAGTTATAAATTGATTTGCATTTTAATGAGGGAAATAAGTATTTGATCCCCTATCAATCAGCAAGATTTCTGGCTCCCAGGTGTCTTTTACACAGGTAATGAGCTGAGATTAGGAGCACTCTCTTAAAGGGAGTGTTCCTAATCTCAGCTTGTTACCTGTAAAAAGACACCTGTCCACAGAAGCAATCAATCAATCAGATTCCAAACTCTCCACCATGGCCAAGACCAAAGAGCTGTCCAAGGATGTCAGGGACAAGAGTGTAGACCTACACAAGGCTGGAATGGGCTACAAGACCATCGCCAAGCAGCTTGGTGAGAAGGTGACAACAGTTGGTGCGATTATTCGCAAATGGAAGGAACTGTCAGTCTCCCTCGGTCTGGGGCTCCATGCAAGATCTCACCTTGTGGAGTTTCAATGATCATGAGAACGGTGAGGAATCAGCCCAGAACTACACGAGAGGATCTTGTTAATGATCTCAAGGCAGCTGGGACCATAGTCAACAAGAAAACAATTGGTGACACACTACGCCGTGAAGGACTGAAATCCTGCAGCGCCTCAAGGTCCCCCTGCTCAAGAAAGCACATGTACAGGCCCGTCTGAAGTTTGCCTGAATGATTCACAGGAGAACTGGGTGAAAGTGTTGTGGTCAGATATGGTCAGATCTCTTTGGCATCAACTCAACTCGCCGTGTTTGGTGGAGGAGGAATGCTGCCTATGACCCCAAGTCATAACACCATCCCCACCGTCAAACATGGTGGTGGGAACATTATGCTTTGGGGATGTTTTTCTGCTAAGGGGACAGGACAACTG
Source organism: Cranoglanis bouderius (assembly GCA_023630585.1). Classification (NCBI taxonomy): domain Eukaryota; kingdom Metazoa; phylum Chordata; class Actinopteri; order Siluriformes; family Cranoglanididae; genus Cranoglanis; species Cranoglanis bouderius. The sequence goes on from CM042535.1 coordinate 9,658,834, forward strand.
CACTGCATCACAGGGACGATGGACGGGGCCATGTATCGTCAAATCTTGGGTGAGAACCTCGTTCCCTCAGCCAGGGCATTGAAAATGACCTTAATGACTTGGAGAGGATCTGCAAAGAGGAGTGGGACAAAATCCCTCCTGAGATGTGTGCAAACCTGGTGGCCAACTACAAGAAACGTCCGACCTCTGTGATTGCCAACAAGGGTTTTGCCACCAAGTACAAAGTCAAAGGGGTCAAATACTTATTTCCCTCATTAAAATGCAAATCAATTTATAACCTTTTTGAAATGCGTTTTTCTGGATTTTTTTGTTGTTATTCTGTCTCTCACTGTTAAAATACACCTACCATTAAAATATAGACTGATCATTTCTTTGACATTGGGCAAACGTACAAAATCAGCAGGGGATCAAATACTTTTTCCCCCACTGTGTGTGTGTGTGTGTGTGTGTGTGTGTGTGTGTGTGTGTGTGTGTGTGTGTGTATGTATGTATATATATATATATATATATATATATATATATATATATATATATATATATATATATATATATATATATATATGTATGTATGTATGAATCGTGATGCACCACAATATCATAAATGGATATTGGATAATTACCTGACTGTTACAGCAGGACAATGTCTTCAGTCAATGACGGTGGTTGACTGCGGTTGTCAGGGGTGGGGAAGGATGGAATTCAAATAAAAATACACCAATTACAACAAAGAAACACAAGTTTTACAAAAAAAAAAAAAAAAAAAAGAAAGAAAACGCGCGATACAGTTAAAAGGGAAGCTAAAACAAGAGTACATTAGGGACTTCTCTAGCAGCAAAACTGAGGGTATACTGAGGGTATGCTAATATTGATCCTTAGAAGTCGTTATAAGCAAACAGCCCTGGGGAAAAAGTAAGTATACATGCAAATGGCCCTGACTACACCAATGCTGTACTTGGATATTCCAGCATTATGAAGTATTCAAATGTACACAGTATTCGGATAATCTTACCCATTCAAACACGAACACACACACACACACACACACACACACACACATATGCCTTAAATGCTCAGTTTGTGTGTGTTTTAAAAATTGCAAATATAATTGCATAATTCCCGCATCCACCCATTTACGTTGCACTTTTCATACTTAGGGAAAGCAGTCCTGTGTTAATTAACAAAGACATCCATAGATGATAAATTGGCCATGCCCACTAGCATAAAAAATGGCCATTAAAATGGCTGTAAATAGCATGTCTCATAGTAACTACAATGTCCCACAGTGCACTGCTGTAGAGTTTAATGATTAATAATCAATGAATTGATAAAACAGAATGGTTATTTTTTTTATATCCAGCTTTCATTATACACTGCACAAATATATATACAAATATGTTACGTTACAACTTCAGTTTCTCTCATACATTTTTAGGGACCAGCCGGACCACCTGGTTTCCCAGGAACCCCTGGAGATCCTGGAGCTAAAGGAGAAAAAGTGAGTGCAATGATTATATTATCAATCATGCATTTTAAAGCTGAAGTCAAGGCCTGGTGAAACACAGCAGCATCCAGTGGTACCTTGGCATTTATTAATGGGTGGCTGGTGGAAAGTGCATGTTTATTTTATATCGGTGTTCTTATCCATATTGAATATGCTTCTGTGGTTAAAGTAACAACACTGACAACATTGCATTTACAGTGATTTGTGCCTGGGATTGAAAATGATGTAAAAGATTTAACGTATATGAACTGCTCTCATTTTCAGGGTGACCGGGGTGAAGGTCATCCTGGACCCAGGGGACCACCAGGACCTCCGGGACCTCCAGGACCCCCCTCCCGCTCAGACAGCCCTGTGAGTATTCAGTGAACCGTGTCAAACTTGTGGTGGCTTGTGTCAAAATTTCTGTTCAAAACTGTGTTAGTGATCACTACCCTTTATTCTATTTGCAGACATTTGTGGACATGGAGGGCTCTGGCTTTGGTGATCTAGAGGGTGTGCGGGTAAGTGTTAGAAATGCAGGGTATCTCATTTTGCGGTTAGTGTCCATTAGTGAATTCGATTTAATTGTGGCTTAACAGCATGCCATACAATAAAATTTTGTTGTTCAATTTTGTATAGTGTAATGTAGAATGTCATTAGTTCAACATTTTAGCATGCATTCTCTTGAGTTTTTCCATGATCTTTAAATCTACACAGCAATTTAAGCCACTCACTGGGCCAGTAATAACCGAATAACATTTTTATATATATACAGTATGAAGAATGTTATGTTTGGTCACATTTCACGAACGAGTATACTATTATTCTGCTGCTTGAACAAAATTTTTAATGTTTTAACATCACTGGCGAAGATTTCACCTATGAGCTGTGGTGTTTTGTCCTCATATCATACGGGAAATATATTATTCGAGTCTGGCTCACATCTCGAAACGTTTAAATGCAAAATGTCTGTTACAATGCAAGAGAGTTACATGATGGTTACTACATACCATATATCTATCAACATTTCCATGAAACTAATTACCATAATTAAAAAAAATAGCCACATATCAAATGAAAACCTTTGCTTTGTGAAAACTGCTGATTTGTTCACTCCTGATTTCCATCCAGCCTTGATAGAGTATTTCTGGTGTTTTTTTTTTTTTGTTTTTTTTTCATCTCTCTCTTTTAGGGATTGCCTGGTTTGCCTGGTCCTCCTGGCCCACCCGGACCCCCAGGACCTGTAGGTCTCACTAATGTTTCACATGCTACTGTGTCTGGTGTGTCTGGACCTTCCGGTCCACCTGGAGAGGACGGCGCTCCAGGACAACCGGTATTGATGTCCTGTAATCTGTAATACATGATAGTATGCCATTGTTTCATCTACAAATTTGCCTGAACCTGGCTACGTCTTTGAGAAGCCTCTGCCTTTGGCCGTGCATTTTCAGAAATGCAGCATTTGTTCTTTAAAATACTTAAATATTGTAACCTACAGGGACTTCCAGGTCTCCCGGGCACTGATGGAAAACCCGGCCTGCCTGGCCCTAAAGGAGAGAAGGTAGGAGAACATTAGCACCGTAATCCCCAGCCTCCTACTAATTTTTTTTTTTTTTTTTTTTTTTTTTTTTGACAAGTTGTGGGTTTGCATCATTAGTTTCCACGGATATGAAGAATTTGCATGTTAAAATTAAACATTATGATGATAATCCCCTGAGGGATTTATAAATGCATGACAGACCTAATTCTGCTTCTGTAAGACCGCTTGAAATGTCACTTGGGCATGTGATATTAAACACACTCACGTCATGCTCTGCAGGGTGATACCGGCGAGCTCGGCTTACCTGGAGTTGTGGGAGAAAAGGTTAGAACACGCGCACATACACAACAAGCACACACACACGTGCACATGCTGATGCAAACCAGTGAAATACTCTGGGAAACCTGTGCATTTTGAGAGCAGCAGTGCATTCCCGAGATCTTAGTGATGTATTACAGTGCTGTTCAGAGCATACAGTGTGTGTTTTTCACCACTTAAGATTAAAGAAATTTTTAATTTGTCAATCAGGCTAGCATTTTTATACACTTAAAACTAAGTATAGTCTTCAAAGACGTATTCAGTAATCTCCAGTTCAGGATTTTCCTATGCATCTGTTTAGCTTCTATGCTTATACTTCCTCCAGCTTTTCTTTCTCTCTCTCTCTCTCTCTCTCTCTCTCTCTCTCTCGTCCTCATTCTCTGCGATAAAACAAGCTCAGTCTGACAGGTAGAGTAGGGCTTGCTGACTCTCTGTTGGGGCTTTTTTTTTATATGGAACCGTGGATGTGTGGAGTTGTTTATGGATATTTTCATGTTTGGCTCTTATTTGTGATCAAACTGGAATGGTTGTGTTTGTGAATTTACAGTACTAAGTTTCTCGTCTTTATTTGCATCTGTACTCTACTTTTGTTTAATACCAGATCTAGCGAGATCTAACTTGTGTGATATTAGTGGACTGACTGAATACTGCTGATGTAAGCTGATTATTACAATTATTCGTTTTCATTTTCTCTGTTCATGTATTTCCCAGTCGATTTTTGTATCTCCTTTAGTCATGTGATCTGTACTCACGTGTCTGTGATTAGGCAGAAATCTAATAACTGAATCAGACCTTATCATTTAAACCAGCTCATTATACTTGACCAACAACTAACTGTGTTTTATACAACACATGGTTTCTGCTTCAAAAATCACAATTTTTCACACCATTTTAAAGTATTTGAGAGGTGTTAACTTGGGCACTAATGGACTCAGTGCGTAATTATGTATTATATTTGATCAGGTTCTTAATTCTGTAGTTCATTTAATCTTGTGTGGAAGTTTCTGACCTGACCTTTTTGTTTTGCTCCCTTTTAAGTTTGTGAAACATCAAACTAGACTTTTCAGCTTAAATAACTTGTGATACCAGTGGTACCCATTTGCATTGGGTTTGCCCAGAGTGTCCCCCGCCTTGTGTGACCCTGTGTAGGATAAGCGGTATGAAATGAAATTAAAGTGAGAGAAAAGACCGCCAAACACACACCTAGTTAACCAAACGTTTCTTTACCACCATTATTTAAATTCTCAGAATAGAATAAGCAAGTCTGTGAGTGAAAAGGGTATAAGGTAAAACTGAGCTCATAACACAACTATAGCTCAAGTCCTGTTGGTATGAAATGTCTCAGGCTATTACCTAAAGATTTTCCACATATTTTCCACATATTATACATTCATTTCCTGCATTTCCACAGGGTGCACAGGGGCCTCCTGGTCATCCAGGAGCACCCGGACAGCCTGGCCTCGCTGGCCTTCCAGGACCGATGGGACCCGTGGGACCACCTGGGCCTCCAGGCCCAAGCTACCATGCTGGATTTGTGAGTATAATAATAATAATACTGATATAAATTGATATAAAGTACCTATTGCTTTTTTTTTGTTGTTGTTGTTTAATCCTTTTGATATTTTATTGAGATTTCTAAAGTCTCAGGGTACTTTACATGTGAATTAAGCAATAGAATGAGAACTTAAGTAATATAATGAAAAGAATTATGATTAGGAAAAATATATAAAACAATAATAAAGGCAATTAGGAAAAATACAAATAGAAAATGAAACAAATGTAGATAAAACAGATTCATCAATGGTATTTAAATAGGTTTATTTTTTCAATCTGTAGTAATATACGACTTAAATCTGTATTTTCAGATGAAAACCAGTTGAAGCTCAGAAAAATCGGCAGCTTTTTTTTTAATAATTAGTGATCTCGTGTGTATCTAATTTTGCTGAATTTGTGAGCATGTTATGTTTTGACCATCTTTGTGCTATGTTGGTTTTGGGTGGACCAGGACTGTTATGAGAATTGCATTTCTCTCTTTGTTCAGGACGACATGGAGGGGTCAGGTGTAAACTTTTTCAGTGGCGTGCCTGGAGTCAGAGGACCTGAAGGCATGCGGGTTAGTGACCTCTTAATCTACTGTTAATATCTCATTATTGTTTATTCTATTTGCAGTGCTTTTTAAATTAATGGATTTTGTATCATTGTAATTCTTTTTCAGGGTCCACCTGGTCTGCCGGTAAGTTTTTTTTGTTCATATTTTTATTCTGGAGTAATTCTTTGTTAAATGATATTGTCATTTGGTTATGTATGTAGATGACATTTTGAGTTTTGCTGTGTGTGTGTGGTGTTCTGTAGGGTCAGCCTGGTGTACCTGGGCAGAAAGGAGAGAAAGGCAGTGAGGGACTTCAGGGAAGATCTGGCCATCCTGGGCTCGATGGCTTTCCTGGACCACAGGTAGGGGTGTGATGATAAAAATAAAAATAAATATGATGATAAACATTATACCATTAATGTTGTCCTATATCAGTATAGATAATGGCATAAAGGAAAAAAATAATTATTCCCATGTAAACACAATTTTTGCATGCATAGCATGTGAATATCAAAGAAAACGTCTCTTCTTATCAAATAATTGACCACCGTGTTATGTACGGAATAAAGCAGATAGGAACATAATCAGTGACAGGATTGTGTGTTACCGTTACTATCACGAAGTTTATTGTTTTCAAATAAAAGCATGCCCTGGCGCATTTCATTTCTCTTATACCACAGCCTGCACTAACAATTTTATTATTTATTAAAGAATGACATACTTTTTATCCATCTACACTCAGCCCTCCACATTTGCTGGTTTAACTTTTGCGGATTTAATTATTATTTAATTATTTAATTATTTTTTTAGAGTTTGCAAAATTTAATTAGTCATAGATGCATAAAATATGTGTTATTAATCTATTTATCATTTACTAGTATAAATATGTATACAGATTTATTATAAAAGGTTACATTTTGTAAAAAGTTTCAGTGCACTAAAGAACTGTGGACTACGCACTCTGTTTGGGGATGCCACGCTCTTTGTCTCAGTACTAGCCAGCCTCACTCACCTGTGTTGTCTCCCAGTATGCGGTGTATCTCGTGTTTCTCTCCTCTTTTTGCGTCTTTAAAGTACAATAAAATATCGACTGTTATCATAGGTTCCAAAGTGTAGTGCTTCTAGTGCTTCTGAAAGTGCTCCCAAGAGGGAAAAGAAAGTGAAGACCTCACAAGAAAAGGTCAAATTTTTAGATATGCCGCAACAGCTGTCAGCTGCTGCAGTTGCCCACCATTATGGCATCCGTTATAGTACAGTGTATTGTTTTACTTTTTTGTGCGTGTTAAATATGGGGCCTAGAGATATCCGCCAACTGTATAGTTACATTTAATATTGTGGAACATCTGCGATAAGAAGAAATTGTAGCTGCTTATGTTACTGAGAAACCACAAAGCTCTTTACTTAAAACTTTACTTAATTTCAACAATTACACATTATTTTAAAAAACGTTTATATAGCGTGAGTGCTCACCATACAAGACCCTGTGTAAGCTGTTACTATAAAGAAAATAATTTAAAAAACGAGCACATTAATATACATCTGTGCTATGCCTTACAACCAGAACTACTGTTAGAGCTGCTGTTATAGAAAATTAACCAATCGGAATAGAGAATTCAATAGTGCTGTGGTACAAATTGTATTTAATTGTCTCTTTCTTGAAACTAAGTTGTAGATACAAAAGCAAATATGTAGGGTTATCGGTACGTCAGATGTTATCAGTCCCTGTGTAGAAAATGCACTAATGATGCATGGCATATGTTTTACTGAATCCCTTCTTGTGTCGTTTTGGGCCAAAACATTCATTATCATAAACCAGATCAATCTGGTATAGACACAATTCTTACAGCCACACATCATTAGGACAAGCATTGTGAATCTTGTAATGAGCAATCAAGCCTGGCGACTGACTACAGATTTGTTTTTGTTTTTTTCCACAGGGACCCCAGGGAGAGCATGGAATTAAAGGAGAAAGAGTGAGTATTTCCTCAGATGTTAACAGTTAACAAACAAACATGTAAGATCCTGATGGTGACTCAGATGTAATTGTTTTGATGTGTTTACGTAATAGGGTGATCCAGGTCGTGATGGTATTGGCCATCCAGGCCTTCCAGGACCACCTGGACCTCCAGGACAAATCATCTATCGGTCTGCAGATGGTGTAAGTTAAATAAATAAATAGGTTTCCAGTCACTCTACAGTAATGCACCTATATGAGAAAGTCTTGTTGAGCAGTTAATTATTATTATTTTGTTTCCTCTTTCCCTAAGCATGATACTGTGGCTGAAGGACGTCTGGTAAGAGCCTTTCAACTCATCTGAAACTTATTCTGTCCCATACAATAAGTGTATTTAATTATTTACACAATAAAAATATACAATGATTGCCATGATAAATATTGTGCAAGCAAATAAATGGAGCAAGGATCTTTCTCATAGTGCTGCTCCTAGTAATTTCCAGCAATTAATTGCATCATAGTTGGACATTCATATCTGTTCAGTGTTGCACAGATTATAACCAGTCATTTTAAAATACCAACTTATTTTTTTCTACTGAGCACCTACCAATTTACCACACTGTTTTGATTTGTAACCTTGTTATTATTGCTGATCCTTTCATAGAAAATAATCGCTCAAGCAGATGTTATCTCCTTTGTTTGTTTGAGGGAGAGAATTAAAAGATATGCCAGACATTGGTGAGCACAAAAAGTGAAAGCAGCATAATATGAAGGAATAACTTCTGAAACTGTGTGCGTTAACCATTCCTGACCAAACTGTGATGCACAGATGAAGTCAAACATGACATTTATTTCCCCGATTGAGATACGAAAGGATTTTAGGCTTTCGTTGTTGTGGCACAGCGCTTAGATTATCTTCCTGCACCACACAGGCCACAATTAACATTCTTTATGTGTCTGACGTATAATGTGTGTGTTAATAAGATGAATTACTGTCTTTTCAGTCTGGCATCCCTGGTCAAGCAGGATTCCCAGTAAGTACAGTTTGACAGTTTAGTTGCTAAGTCACTGATGTTAAAGGACAAAAGGTCAAAGAATCACATTTACACACATTTTCTAATTATGAAAGTGGTGGCTATGAGGCAAGACATGTTTGCTGTCCAAGTTTGGCTTTTTCTACTTTGTAGGAATAGGGTTAGGCAGGTTATGAGTAATAACCACCACTGAGCATCACGTAAACCTTACACTAAAATCTAGGATTTTCTTCATAAAATGTTGTCGGCTAATTTTAAATAAATTAAATTTACTCTGGTGCATTTTCATAGCTAACTAGTGCATTATAATAGTTGCTATTGAAATTTGCTGCTTCACTGTAAAACTAAAGAAACATCATTTCAGTGTCTTAGTAGGTTTTTTAGTAAGTTTTTTGGCTACTGCACAATGCCCACAATTCCATACATAACAACACTAGTATAGAATAATTATTTTGTTACAAATAGATATTGGGTACAGTGTTTGGACACCTATTGTGGTTCATTCTGTACACTTGATAGTCTCCAGTATATTTAATTCAGTTGAATAGAAAATTTATATTTCTAGCATTTTTGCAATACATATTTCTGTGAGCAACACAACAAACCTTGTGAGGAACCACGACTTAGCCTGGGAAAGCCATCCTCCCCTTGCCTGCACTGTGACCCATGAATGAGTTTTATATCAGATAGTATGCCACAAGAAATATAAATTAATGGCTAGTAAGGGCACACAATGCACGAGTCATGGGTTGAGTCAGTAAAATCGTAACTCCTAGGTGAAGGAGAAGGTTGATCAAACTCAGCAGTGATAGATGCATGTATACGCTGAGTGGGAGCAGGTGCTTGTGGGCCTCAGGATTGGTACCTCGTGACTGAAATGGCAAGATGATCGGTCAGAAGACCTATACTTTGTATTGATTTGCAGTCCTGCCAAGTGCATTTAAACCAAGCACAATATGACAGAGCCAAAAAGATTTTTCCATTTAATTACCTGTCTGTTTATTTGATATGGCTGATCAATTATATTGGATACAAGTGGAATTGTGTGGATATTTAAGTGAAGGTTTTTATTTATTTATTTATTCATTCATTCATTCATTCTATTTTTTAGAATTCTACCTAATGTTTGTCTCTATTCTGAAAAAGGGCCCGATGGGACCGAAGGGTGAGAGAGGAGACCCAGGTGCTCCAGGACATGGCATTAAGGTCAGTCACACAGTTTGAGGCTGATTGGTGTCAAATCTTATCTTTTTTTTATCTTTCCCAATTAAATCCCAATTAAAACAGGTTGCCCTGTTCTTGCCTCCACTTGAACACATTCTGTTTGTAGGGTGAGAAAGGAGAACCTGGTGTGGTTATTGGACCTGATGGAAGCCCTCTATTTCTTGGTTCAACAGCTGGACAAAAGGTGAATGCCTAAAATGTGCATTGTTAAGCTATTTATAGCTATGGAGAGCAGCATATTAAATTCACAGATTTCTTATTTCATGCTTTCATTGTTGTTGCTTTCTCCAGGGGGAGAGGGGACCTTCTGGACCAGTTGGACCTCCTGTGAGTATATTATAGTTTTTTTTATATCTCTACTTTGAAGAAAATATAATGTTGATATAGTAAGTAACATTTCCCTCTGGCTGTGTGCTCACACAGGGAGCATATGGTCCTCCCGGCATGAAGGGTGAGATCGGAATGCCAGGCAGGCCTGTAAGTCCTCCATTTATGAAGCTGAACATTGAAACATGTTATTATTAGCTTCCTGGAATCTTACAGACAGTACATCAGTTGTATACGTATGATCTAAAGTGACGTTGTGATCATATCACTACAGGGTCGCCCAGGTATAATTGGAGGTAAAGGAGAAAAAGGAGAGCCAGGCTCTGGCTCAGGATACAGTTATCCTGTAAGGACAAAATGCTGTTCATTTGTATATTTTTGCGTGTATCAATGTATGAACTCTTTTCTGGCTTGACAAATGAACTAATTTCTTCATATTTCTTTCTTAATCTTTTAAGGGTCCACCTGGGCCTCCAGGTCCTCCAGGTCCCCCGGGACCCCTAGCATACCCTTCAGCTGCTGACAGATTTGGTGTATGTGTTTTGTTTTGTTCTTTTTAGTATCAGATAAGCTGTTTATAATTTATGCATAAATGTTGCTTAGAACACTGCACTGCTGAACAAATTGATTATTGATTATATCTGGATTTTGAAAGCATAAGAAGTGCAATAAGGCTCCTCTCTCTTTGTGCTTCATTTTAGAGATATGAAGACTCTGGAAGAGTGTATCCAGGTGAGCTGTTTTGCATATTTGCACTCATTTTATATTGTTTACACAGAGTCCAGTGGGCAGATGTTGTGCCAAATTACAAGGAAGTCAATGCCAGTAATGATTGACCTTTTCATTTGAACACCTACTTATTTCCTTTATTGTTAATGGTTTTCATTTTTGAAGCAGATATTTACATATAGTTTTTTAGCTCATGATACAGGAATAATACACACTGTGTGGATTAAATATATTGCTTACAGAGGCTATAGCCATCAGCTAGGCTTCAATTCATAACCACTTGTCTCATTCTCGGGTTTTCTCCTGACTGATGTAGTGGCTTTATTTATGTAACTGTTCTTTTTTTTCTAGGTGCGAAAGGAGAGAAGGGAGACCGTGGGATCCCTGGTGTTCCTGGGGCACCAGGTATCACTCCCTTTCTATCATATAAGCAATGTTTTGTATATATATTTGTAGATATATATTTAGTGTCACGTAAATAACATGTATAACCCATGAGATTGAACTTTACAATTCAAAGGATTTGAAATATCCACCTGTTTACATTTACACTTATTTACATATTATTTTCTTTCTGTTTATCCTTCCGTAGGCAACTTTGACATTTACACTCTGCAGGTCAGTTACTTTTTAATGAAGAATATATGCAGAATAGATCCAGATCACAATTACAGAAGGTGTATTCTGAGAGCCGTGTCCTTGTGCTGTGTATGTTCACAGAAAGAGCTGAAGGGTGAGCGTGGAGACCCTGGACTGAAAGGAGAGAAGGGCGAGCCGGGTGGACACTACGGTTCTCACTACGGAGGCGTGCAGGGACCACCTGGACCTCCTGTAAGTCCTAGTGGGGAGGGTTTGGGAAACATATACGCTGAGTTGCTGTTTGTTGTGCCTCCTTTGGCCTTCAATACACATGAGCGTGAATTCGACAAAATGGTGGATGCATTAACTGTCCGAGTCTGAGTGTACATCCAAGTGTCAAACTGTAGCTATACAGAAATGAAATTATGAAATGAACTGTTTAGATGATTCTTCTGTACGTATCAGGGGTGCTTACATCTGCCCCACATTCCCCACTCCATCGTATTGCCACCATTGATCTTTGCTACTTACGCCAAGGAGGACGGCTTGTAGTGTAATTTGCCTGGTTATGACACTGTATGCATACACAGATCTCCAGGGTGTTTTCAGCCACAGGATTTGTCATTGCTGGTAGAGTTCTGCTTTTCATACCATTCTCAATAAACCCGTCGAACAGTTGCTCATGGAGCAGTCCAGGGTGACAACTGTTACGCTAGAGATACTAGAGCCGGCATATGTCTTATTTAATTTATCTGCAAATAGAACAAGACTACTTCAAGCTTGAAATTTGTAAAAATTTGTTTACAAATATGATTTATTATGTTTAACATTTAATATATTATTAGATCTGTGTTTGATAATCATATATTTGCGTAATTCTAATCTTATAATAGGAATTACTAGATAAAATCTGACCATATTCAAGTTTTCACTTGTTGACATGTTTTTTGCAATGATGCTAGCACCTTCTTTCATGCCATGTTCAAAGCCACTCAGGTCACTTGTTTTGCCCATTTCAACACTCAATTTAACACTAACTGATGCTATAAACTGTGCACTACCTGATTTATAACACACTGCAGCCTGTGACATATGGCTTGTGCAATTTGTGCAAAGGCAGGTTGTGTAACCTATGCACAGTACTGTGCAAAAGTATTAGGCACCCTATTTTTAAAGTACAAACTTTGTTCTAGATGTTTATTTTATGACTTCTGCATTATTGAGTCAGTACAAAAACATTTTATACAGCCGTGGCCAAAAGTTTTGAGAATGACACAAATATTAATTTTTACAAAGTCTGCTGCCTCAGTTTTTATGATGGCAATTTGCATATACTCCAGAATGTTATGAAGAGTGATCAGATGAATTGCAATTAATTTCAAAGTCCCTCTTTGCCATGAAAATGAACTTAATCCCAAAAAAACATGTCCACTGCATTTCAGCCCTTCCACAAAAGGACCAGCTGACATCATGTCAGTGATTCTCTCGTTAACACAGGTGAGAGTGTTAATGAGGACAAGGCTGGAGATCACTCTGTCATGCTGACTGAGTTAGAATAACAGACTGGAAGCTTTAAAAGGAGGGTGGTGCTTGAAATTATTGTTCTTCCTCTGTTAACTACGGTTACCTGCAAGGAAACACGTGCAGCCATCATTGCTTTGCACAAAAAGGGATTCACTGGCAAGGATATTGCTGCTAGTAAGATTGCACCTAAATCAACCATTTATCGGATCATCAAGACCTTCAAGGAGAGAGGTTCAACTGTTGTGAAGAAGGCTTCAGGGCGCCCGAGAAAGTCCAACAAGCGCCAGGACTGTCTCCTAAAGTTGATTCAGCTGCGGGATCGGGGCACCACCAGTGCAGAGCTTGCTCAGGAATGGCAGCAGGCAGGTGTGAGTGCGTCTGCACACACAGTAAGGTGAAGACTTTTGGAGGATGGCCTGGTGTCAAGAAGGGCAGCAAAGAAGCCACTTCTCTCCAGGAAAAACATCAGGGACAGACTGCTATTCTGCAAAAAGTACAGGGATTGGACTGCTGAGGACTGGGGTAATGTCATTTTCTCTGATGAATCCCCTTTCCGATTGTTTGGGGCATCTGGAAAAAAGCTTGTCCGGAGAAGAAAAGGTGAGTGCTACCATCAGTCCTGTGTCATGCCAACAGTAAAGCATCCTGAGACCACTCATGTGTGGGGTTGCTTCTCAGCCAAGGGAGTGGGCTCACTCACAATTTTGCCTAAGAACACAGCCATGAATAAAGAATGGTACAAAAACATCCTCAGAGAGCAACTTCTCCCAACCATCCAAGAACAGTTTGGTGACAAACAATGCCTTTTCCAGCATGATGGGGCACCTTGCCACAAGGCAAAACTGATAACGAAGTGGCTCGGGGAACAAAACATCGACATTTTGGGTCCATGGCCAGGAAACTCCCCAGACCTTAATCCCATTGAGAATTTGTGGTCAATTCTCAAGAGGCGGGTGGACAAACAAAAACCCACAAACTCTGACAAACTCCAAGCATTGATTATGCAAGAATGGGCTGCCATCAGTCAGGATGTGGCCCAGAAGTTGATTGACAGCATGCCAAGGGGAATTGCAGAGGTCTTGAAAAAGAAGGGTCAACACTACAAATATTGACTCTTTGCATAAACTTCATGTAATTGTCAGTAAAAGCCATTGACACTTATGAAATGCTTGTGATTATACTTCAGTAACAGTTAGTAACATCTGACAAAAAGATCTAAAAACACTGAAGCAGTAGACTTTGTGAAAATTAATATTTGTGTCATTCTCAAAACTTTTGGCCACCGCTGTATTTCCAAACATTACTTTTCCAACCAGAAATTGTACAGAAAAATGTTTGTATGTCAGTAAAGAAAGCAACATATTATGTAACAGACCACTTTTCAGACAAATAACATAGCGAAGGCTGCTGGGTTTGGCATGCAAAAAACAGTCTCCAGAAGAACTGTGGCTGGTTCTGCAAGATGCTCAGTAAAACTTACCAGCTAATTTCGTTATAGAACTGCACTAATTGTACCTGAGAATACTTTTTTTTTTGAGAATACTTTTTTTTTTTTTTTTACTTTAAGTTTGACTTTTAGTTTATTACTGTTTACTGCTCTTTATATTATTTTGTATGTAGAAACTTCAGTTTCATTGTTTTTAAAGGCATCTTTGCCATACAGCATTTCTTTTTACATGTATAAGACTTAAGACTTCTTCACAGTACTGTGTGTGTGTGTATATATATATATATATATATATATATCTTCTTCTTTTCCTTTCGGCTGTTCCCTTCAGGGGTCGCCACAGCGAATCATCTGTCTCCATCTAGCCCTATCCCCTGCATCCTCTTCTCTCAGACCGACTACCTTCATGTCCTCCTTCACTACATCCATAAACCTCCTCTTTGGTCTTCCTCTCGGCCTCCTGCCTGGCAGCTCTAACCTCAGCATCCTTTTACCGATATATTCACTCTCCCTCCTCTGAACATGTCCAAACCATCTCAACCTGGCCTCTCTAACTTTGTCTCCAAAACATCTCACATGTGCTGTCCCCCTGATGTACTCATTCCTGATCCTATCCATCCTCGTCACTCCCAAAGAGAACCTCAACATCTTCAGCTCTGCTACCTCTAACTCTTCCTCCTGTCTTTTCCTCAGTGCAACTGTCTCCAAACCATACAACATCGCTGATCTCACTACTGTCCTGTACACCTTTCCTTTCATTCTTGCTGGTACTCTTTTATCACACAACAGACCTGACACTTTTCTCCACCCATTCCAACCTGCCTGCACACGCTTCTTCACCTCTTTTCCACACTCCCCGTTGCTCTGGACTGTTGACCCTAAGTACTTAAAATCCTGCACCTTCTGTATCTCTTCCCCCTGTAACCTCACTGTTCCACTTGGATCCCTCTCATTCACACACATGTATTCTGTCTTGCTGCGACTAACCTTCATTCCTCTTCTCTCCAGAGCAAACCTCCACCTCTTTAGAGTTTCCTCCACCTGCTCCCTGTTCTCACTACAGATCACAATGTCATCCGCAAACATCACAGTCCATGGAGATTCCTGTCTGACCTCATCTGTCAGCCTGTCCATCACCACCGCAAAAAAAAGGGGCTCAGAGCCGATCCTTGATGCAGTCCCACCTTCACCGTGAACTCCTCTGTCACACCTACCGCACACCTTACCACTGTCCTACTGCTCTCATACATATCCTGCACCACTCTAACATACTTCTCTGCCACTCCAGACCTCCTCATACAATACCACAGCTCCTCTCTTGGCACCCTGTCATACACTTTCTCTAAATCTACAAAGACACAATGCAGCTCTTTCTGACACTCTCTGTACTTCTCCATCAACATTCTCAAAGCAAATATTGCATCTGTAGTGCTCTTTCTTGGCATGAAACCATACTGCTGCTCACAATTGCTCACTTCTCCCCTTAGCCTTGCTTCCACTACTCTTTCCCACAACTTCATTGTATGGCTCATCAGCTTAATACCTCTGTAGTTTCCACAACTCTGCACATCTCCCTTGTTCTTAAAAATCGGCACCAAAACACTTCTCCTCCATTCCTCAGGCATCCTCTCACTCTCTAAGACCTCGTTGAACAACCTAGTTAAAAACTCTACTGCCATCTCTCCTAGACAGTTCCATACCTCCACTGGTATGTCATCAGGACCAACCGCCTTTCCTCTCTTCATCCTCTTCAAAGCTCTCCTAACTTCACCCTTGCTAATCCTTTCTACTTCCTGCTCAACAATATTTGCCTATACTACTCTTCTCTCTCTGTCATTTTCCTCATATATCAGTTCCTCAAAGTACTCCTTCCATCTTTCCCTCACCCTCCTGTCACCTGTCAACACATTTCCATCTCTATCTTTAATCACTCTAACCTGCTGCACATCCTTACCATCTCTATCCCTCTGCCTCGCCAACCGATACAAATCACTCTCACCTTCCTTACTATCTAACATTGCATACATGTCCTCATAAGCTTTCTGTTTGGCCTTTGCCACCTCTATCTTAACCTCACGCTGCATCTCCCTATATTCCTGTCTACTTTCCTCCGTCCTCTCACTGTCCCACTTCTTCCTAGCTAACCTCTTCTTCTGGATACTCTCCTAAACTTCCTCATTCCACCACCAAGTCTCCTTGTCTTCTTTCCTCCTTCCAGATGACACACCTAGCACCTTCCTACCTGTCTCCCTGATCACTTTGGCTGTAGTAGTCCAGTCATCTGGAAGCACTTCCTGAAGACCTAAAGCCTGTCTCAACTCCTCCCTGAAACCCGCACAGCACTCTTCCTTTTCCAACTTCCACCACTTTGTCTTCTGCTCTGCCGTTGCTCTCTTCATCTTCCTCACCACCAGAGTCATCTTACACACCACCATCCTATGCTGTCTAGCTACACTCTCTCCTACCACTACTTTGTAATCGCTAATCTCCATCAGATTACAGTGTCTACATAAGATATAGTCCACCTGTGTGGTCCTGCCACCACTCTTATATGTCACCCTGTGTTCCTGCCTCTTCTGAAAGTACGTGTTCACCACAGCCATCTCCATACTTTTAGCAAAGTCTACCAACCTCTGTCCTTCTGGGTTCCTTACCTGACGACCAAACCTGCCCATCACTTCCTCATCCCCACTATTCCCTTCACCCACATGTCCATTAAAGTCTGCCCCTATCACCACACTCTCACATCTGGGAACACTCTGCATCACTTCCTCAAGCTCGCTCCAGAATCTGTCTTTCTCCTCTTGCTCACAACCTACTTGTGGAGCGTAAGCACTAACAACATTCAACATCACACGTTCAATTTCCAGCTTCAGACTCATCAACCTATCTGACACTCTCTTTACCTCCAGAACATTCTTCACAAACTCCTCCTTCAGGATCACTCCTACTCCATTTCTCTTCCTGTCCACACCATGATAAAACAGTTTAAACCCTGCTCCAATGCTTCTAGCCTTGCTCCCTTTCCACCTGGTCTCCTGGACACACGGAATGTCGACTTTACTCCTCTGCATCATATCTACCAGCTCTCTACCTTTACCTGTCATCGTACCAACATTCAAAGTCCCTACTTTCAGTCCTAAACTCCTGCCTTTCCTCTTCTCTCTCTGCCTACGGACACGCTTTCCTCCTCTAACACACCTTCCTCCTCTCCTTCTTCGACCAACAGTAGCCCAATTTCCACCAGTGCCCTGTAGGTCAATGACACCGATGGCGGTCGTTGTTAACCCGGGCCCCGACCGATCCGGTATGGAAGTCATGTTAGTGATTCGCATATTGAATTTGGCAAAAGTTTTACGTCGGATGCCCTTCCTGACACAACCCTCTCTATTTATCCGGGCTTGGGACCGGCACAAAAAGTACACTGGCTTGGCTTGTGACCTCCTATATATATATATATATATATATATATATATATATATATATATATATATATATATATATATATATATATATATATATATATATATAATATGTATATATATATGAAAAAAGCATTATGTGTTGTTATAATGTCATGCAAGAACTCCCTGCTTTCACAGAAGGAAGCAATTTGACAGACATCATAGATGGCCAGTCACAGATGTTATTCTGTAGCCAATTAGGAAACATACTATTTTATTTCTTTGATTCACCACCAAGTGCTTAAAAAAACCCTCTTCAAAGATTACTTTTAAATATGGGATTCTGTGAATTGTGCCATGGGTGGATCATCTGGTATCTTTTATTCATTCTCATCATTATTTTTTATGAGAACGTGTGTAATGATACAAAACCATTATAGACTCTCTGTGAATTAGGAAAACTACATGTTTTAATAATGTATGTTTTTTAGGCTTATTTATCACACAGATCTGGCAAACCTGGACATAGCACATATGTCAGGAACACATGGATCAATTTCCTCTCATGTCCAACAAAGAAATTCAATACATTAAGTAGGATATTTGTGACATTTTGTAGAAGCCTCAGTCGACCATAAGGCAAAATCAATAGAGTTTAATTGCACACTTTTCTATAAAGCTTATTCTCTACAGAGCAGCCTTCATTAAAATCAGTTAGTAATTAAAGGCATATAAGCCATATTAATGCCTTCCAAAATACTTACTTATTCTGACAAGAGAGTTATTTGGGACAGCTTATTTAATAAGAACTTGATTTATTATCACATTATCTTTGTTACTGAACTTCCTATTTATTCTGAGCTTTTTGGTGGTTGATGTTACACCAGCTTTTAAACTGCAATTTAGGTCTCACGCAGAGTGCATTTAGTAGGCTCCAAGTGGAGCTTTAGTAAATTGAACATTAATTCCAGATGCACAGTGAGTGTTATTTTGTGCCTGAAGCAAATTGCATTTTGTGTTACACCTATTGATGTACATACATATGGCACTGAGATTTTGGTTAAGCTAACCCTCTGTTAGCACCTGTGATTCAGCTCATTAGCAAACTATAAAGACCTAATGAGATACTATTAGAGAAAGAAGACACTAACATGCATATTTGTTGGACAAACCAGGTCCATCTCTATATGGTCTAAACCTAATGATTTCTTTAACTGTACTGTTCATTGCAGGGTCCTAAAGGAGATTCTATCAGAGGGCCTCCTGGTCCACAGGGTCCTCCGGGACCTCAGGGTGTTGGTTATGATGGCCGTCCAGGAAACCCAGGACCACCAGGACCTCCTGGGCCACCTGGTTCACCCTCATTACCTGGTGCTCACAGACCTTGTAAGTAAAAAAAATAAACAAATAAAGTAAAAAAAAAAAAACTAAAATATTTAATAGAAGAATTTAATTCTCACTTTAAGCTAGAGTCTGTTGTATTTTTGATAGGAAGGGTTGATGTTTTTCATGATTTTTTTTTTCTCCATTTAGCAATCAGCATTCCTGGCCCTCCTGGTCCTCCTGGTCCACCTGGGTTGCCTGGCCAGAACGCTGGAGTAAGTAAAATGCTTGGAGTGCTCAGTAACTCTCAGTTCCACAGGACATTGCAATGTAAGATTTTACAAGATCTCATGAGTTTAAACCTAAAAAACCTGAACAGCAATGTGACTGCAAAAGCTTTAAGTCAGCACCCAGCTCCTACCTTTATGTAATACCTACAACTGAGCTGCTTTCAGTTTTGGTAAAAGACTTCAATAACAATAATATTCTGCTTTGTTATATTTTATAGCTGACAATACTGGGAACATTTGACTTAATGCTCACAACAGCACACAGACAACCAGAGGGTGCTCTCATCTACATAGTGGACAAAAGCGATCTCTATGTCAGAGTGCGTGATGGCTTCAGACAAGTCATGGTATGGTGCTTTTGCCTGTCAGAAATAAAATAATGTAAATTCATCCATATGCAAACATTTCTTTCACTCTTTTGAACATGAAATTCTGCTTTCTTCCAGCTTGGGACTTATAACCCCTTCTATAGAGATTCAGTAAGTAGATTTAAAACCGAATAACCTTCGGCTATTACTCAAGCAAGTACATAATGCTGCGTTTAAGTGTAAAGCTTAAATAGTAGAGCATCAAAGGAACAATTTGGCTTTCAGTGACACATATTACTGTTGTACACTCTACTTACAGAACAATGAGGTGGCAGCGGTACAACCTCCCCCAATAGTGCAATACTCTCAGAGCCACTCAGCAAATAATGGTGCAGAGCATTACTCCCATGTTGTTGACACTCCAGTCCGGCAGCCGGAGAGCCACGGGAGCGAGCATTCTCAGCCAGCCATTGATCCACAGTACAACACACACTACTCCTCTCACCCAGACTCCAGGTACCCACCTCACCCAGACCACAGATTTCCGCCTCGCACTGATCATCCGTACATCCCTGTACAGCCAGAGAGGTACCCCATCCCCCCGGTCCTCAGACCCAGCACACCCATCCATCAGCCTGAGGGACATGTACACACATCAGGACCAGGGGTAAGCTTACAAGCACATACAGTAGCTTGTAATATTTTTATTTATTTTTATTTTATTTAAATTTGCTAATATGGCATAATATATATATATATATATATATATATATATATATATATATATATATATATATATATATATATATATATATATATATATATATATATATATATATATAAATTGGCTAATATGGCATATAACTAATATGGCCCTTCTAAGGCAAAATATCAGTGTCAGAAACTGAGTATTTGTTTTTGTTGCCTTGTCATTTTGTTTAATGCATTAAATAATCTTATTTTTAGCCATTAAAAAGATTCGATTTAAATTTTGTAGTTACTACCTGACAAAAAATAAACATTGAATCATCATTTTTCTCTACTTCACACTTAGTTGTTAACAGAACAATAATTATATAATTATGTAAGCAATAGTACATGATGTAGCATGCTGTTATAAGAAAATTATCAATGATGAGTTGGTGTGATGTGCCCCAAAGTGAAGCGGATTTATTTATACCACCCTGAAGTTGATTATTTTCTTATAACAATACGCTGCATGATGCTTTATTCCTCTTAAACCTCTTAATTTATATATACTTAACAAAGCTGTACCTTAACTGACTTCTGTGGTCCTTTGTCCTTAATAAATGCTGTAAAAGTGTCTTTAATTCTGTTTTGGCTGGAGCTGCTTGTGCATAATGGTATGTGGTTTCTCTGTGTGAACAGCTGCATCTGATCGCCCTGAACAGCCCTCAGGTGGGGAACATGAGGGGCATCCGTGGCGCAGACTTCCTGTGCTTCCAGCAGGCACGTGCTGCAGGCCTGAAGGGAACATTCAGGGCTTTCCTGTCCTCCAAATTGCAGGATCTCTACAGCATCGTTCGCAAATCTGACAGAAACACACTGCCCATTGTCAACCTCAAGGTACGTGTCCTCTTCATCCTCGTGTCCTTTTATAAATGGGCGTCGTCTAATTAATCCATCACTTTTAATTAAATACAACAAAATAAAGTCAGTTTTGCTTCATATTTACAAGGAATGTTCAGTATTATTCCCGTTTCCTCACTACACCAATGATAGGAAACCCATGCTAAAATATTTAAATTGATCACTTTTATAATACACTCTTGTGTATGTTTTATTTTTCTTGACTTGTTTTTTGCTAAACGAATCCATTTTTTTTAGTTAGAGATTCCCACCCGCAGTCTTGGTGCTCTTTAGTGTTTTCTCTCTCTGCCCTCATCAGCTAATTTCAGTTGCTGAATCGGGTGTGTTAGCAGGGAAAGCAGTGAACTGAGCCATTTGGCTTCCCTGTGCTTGGTCATGGGTCAGTGTTGTGCTGATGTTATTCTCCACAGGACCAAGTGCTTTTCAGCAGCTGGGAATCGCTGTTCGGTGATTCAGAGGGCAGGTTGAAGACCAACGTACCCATATATTCATTTGATGGCAGAGATATCCTCAGGGACAGTGCTTGGTGAGACAGCTGACTTTGACTTTACATACAACAAACCTCATTGTTAATTTCAGCCAGATTTCTTTCACTATGTTTGTGCTTATTTTGTTTAGTTAGTTATAATGTGTTCTTGTTTGCCTAGATATCACTTCTGAAAAAAATGGATCTTATTCATTGCCAGAGTTTTATTACTGTATACACCACCAGTCCTGGTGCATTAAATTAGTGTTTTAGATTACTATGAGGCCACCGCCTCTGATTTGTCACTACACAAAAGTTAGATTTTAAAATAGAAATTGTTCCCCTAGGCCACATACAGAGTACCCAAACTGATGCATAAGCATTTCTGCGCTGTAATGACAACTGAGTCACCTTCACACAGGACAAAATGAATCCCCCACCCTCCTTGTTGCTTGACTCTGCATGTGGCATCATGTTTTATTTCATTCTGTAGTATAATATTTCTCCTCCTGTGTGCGCTCTAGGCCAGAGAAGATGATCTGGCATGGCTCCAGTGGTAAGGGTCACCGTCAAATGGATAACTACTGTGAGACGTGGAGGACGTCGGATCTCGCCGTGATGGGTCTGGCCTCATCTCTGCAGGCTGGCCAGATCCTACAGCAGAAACCCAGCAGCTGCTCCAACAACTTCATAGTGCTGTGTATCGAGAACAGCTACATCACGCAGTCTAAGTAGTAAATGATCCATCAGTCCTATATAGTGCAGACCACATTAGGTTAACTGTCTGGGCAGATTTTTTTTTATTTTTTCCAATGTTCTACCCTGTTTATAACGTGAAAAACAAAAAGAAATTAAAAAGACAGGGCCTGAGTCTGCATCGCAGAGAGGCTGCCCGCTGTCTTCTGGTTCCTTTTATAATGCCAACAAGACAGGCTGTTGGCACTGTCTCCCGGCATTGGCACATATTTTCTAGGAGGGGTTTGAACCAGAGAGGACAGGAAATGCAGAGAGGCAGGGTTTTCAATTGTATTTTCCATATAAAATTGTATATGAAATGTTTGTTGCTACTGTTGGTTTTTATGTTTCTTTATTAAAAAATGTCTTAAGTGGTATATTTAACCAAGTTTAAGCTACATATTTTTGTGTAACATTGTTTTTCATTTATTGCTTCCATTTTCATTCAAGGATTTTTGAAAATTAAGGGGCAGACATGTCTAAAACCATTTTAGATTTTAGAAAGAGAGTAAATATTTATTTTGTGCTAAAAACAAGACAAAAAACAACATCCTAAATGATGAATTTGAAACATAGAATACTGTCTTATTCTATTTTAGCTAGCACTTTTTGCAGGATATGGCTTGTATATACATAGGTGAAAGTGTGAACCTAAAATAGGCTTTTTCCAAAACCATGACCACAAAAGACTAGTTTTGTGACACCTTGAATATTTCAGTATTTAGCCCCTGAAATACTGTTTTTTATTTTTATTGTATTTTATTATTATTATTATTTTATTTTATTTTTTATTTTTTACAAACAAATGTCACTTGTAAGTACACTATGGGATCAAAATTATATGAAAAATGATCAGTGGAAAATTAATATGGACTTTATTCCCTGTGTTATTGTTTTTGTTCATTCCAGACCACTTATACAGGAAATGTTTAAAAAAAAAAAAAAAAAAAAAAAAATCTCCAGTATAATTCAGAGAACAGTAAAGGTGTTAAAGGTGCTTTTAATT
The DNA here is from genome assembly GCA_023630585.1 of Cranoglanis bouderius. Lineage (NCBI taxonomy): Eukaryota > Metazoa > Chordata > Actinopteri > Siluriformes > Cranoglanididae > Cranoglanis > Cranoglanis bouderius. The sequence goes on from CM042535.1 coordinate 9,682,219, forward strand.
AAAAATCAGTACCATCTCAAACTGCAGTCATTCACCACTAAGTGGGAAACTCATTCAGTCGCTGCTTTCTGAAAATTAGACATGTACGTTCAAAACAGAGAGTAATTTATGAAATGATGTGCTTTTATAATACGCCTTTGTGAAATCTCAAATGCTAACTCTGCTGTAGAGGTGGTGATATTATAAGTATGGCCCTGTGGAACTCACATCCCTTTTGTAACTGTTATGTGCTTCATCATTTTTACATGGCACTGAATAAATGATTTTTCACCATTCACATGAAAAAACATGGCATTGGTAGTACTTCTTGTGTGATAGATGTAATCTTTAGAGTTTGATATGAATCCTTGAGCATAGTTTATGCTTTTTAACATGGTTTTCAGTATTTTAGGACCATGCCACATGACCAGAGGCATTTCCTTCCAATTACACATGAGAAAGAAGATGGCTGCAGTGGCATTCAATAAAAAGAAGTAAGTAAATCATTTGCTAAGACAGGTACAAATGGAAATATAATATTTGGTGTTTTCACCTGCTACAGCACAGCTGATGGTGCACAACCTTTGTCCAAAACATCCCATCAGCATACACTCATTATCCACTTTACTAGAACACCTGTACACCTGCACATTCATGCAGTTATCCAATCAGCCAATCATGTGGCAGCAGTACAATGCATAAAATCATGTCCACAGTAGCCTCAGATGAGTGTAAATCCCCAGAGAGCAGTGGTTTCAGAAATACTCAAACCAGCCCATATGGCACCAACACCATGCCACTGTCAAAGTCACATATTTTATTTTATTTTATTTATTTACATGCCACTTAAAATATGTGAGAAGTTTAACACAAAATATTGATGGAAGTTATACCAAATAAAGTTGAAAATTTGTAGCAGCTTTTACCTTATTAAAACTTTATTGTGCACTATCTTAAAAATAATAGAATTGTAGAAGTAGAAGTAGCTTATTTATTGTTATTTTTAAATGCACAATAAAACAGAATGAAAATACATATGTGGTGAAAATTGGTTGGCACAACTATGACTAAGAGTAGAACTAATATTTTCTCCAAAAAATTTTTGAAAAAGCATACAGTATGTGCCATAAAACTTGTGTAAACATATAGCTGAAAAAAGGGATTGAATGAGTAAATACTGTGCCTTTCTGCAGTGTTGCATCATGCTGAATATGGAGCATACCTTTCTGAGCTTCTACTTGCTGCCATCATGAAAATTCCTTAGGTGGCAAACTGTACAGCCGTGGCCAAAAGTTTTGAGAATGACACAAATATTAATTTTCACAAAGTCTACTGCTTCAGTGTTTTTAGATCTTTTTGTCAGATGTTACTAACTGTTACTGAAGTATAATCACAAGCATTTCATAAGTGTCAATGGCTTTTATTGACAATTACATGAAGTATTTGCATAACAAAGAGTCAATATTTGTAGTGTTGACCCTTCTTTTTCAAGACCTCTGCAATTCGTCCTGGCATGCTGTCAATCAACTTCTGGGCCACATCCTGACTGATGGCAGCCCATTCTTGCATAATCAATGCTTGGAGTTTGTCAGAGTTTGTGGGTTTTTGTTTGTCCACCCGCCTCTTGAGGATTGACCACAAATTCTCAATGGGATTAAGGTCTGGGGAGTTTCTTGGCCATGGACCCAAAATGTCGATGTTTTGTTCCCCGAGCCACTTCGTTATCACTTTTGCCTTGTGGCAAGGTGCCCCATCATGCTGGAAAAGGCATTGTTCGTCACCAAACTGTTGGGATGGTTGGGAGAAGTTGCTCTCTGAGGATGTTTTTGTACCATTCTTTGTTCATGGCTGTGTTCTTAGGCAAAATTTTGAGTGAGCCCACTCCCTTGGCTGAGAAGCAACCCCACACATGAGTGGTCTCAGGATGCTTTATTGTTGGCATGACACAGGACTGATGGTAGCGCTCACCTTTTCTTCTCCAGACAAGCTTTTTTCCACATGCCCCAAACAATCGGAAAGGGGATTCATCAGAGAAAATGACATTACCCCAGTCCTCAGCAGTCCAATCCCTGTACTTTTTGCAGAATAGCAGTCTGTCCCTGATGTTTTTCCTGGAGAGAAGTGGCTTCTTTGCTGCCCTTCTTGACACCAGGACATCCTCCAAAAGTCTTCACCTTACTGTGCGTGCAGACACACTCACACCTGCCTGCTGCCATTCCTGAGCAAGCTCTGCACTGGTGGTGCCCCGATCCCGCAGCTGAATCAACTTTAGGAGACGGTCCTGGCGCTTGCTGGACTTTCTTGGGCGCCCTGAAGCCTTCATCACAACAGTTGAACCTCTCTCCTTGAAGGTCTTGATGATCCGATAAATGGTTGATTTAGGTGCAATCTTACTAGCAGCAATATCCTTGCCTGTGAATCCCTTTTTGTGCAAAGCAATGATGGCTGCACGTGTTTCCTTGCAGGTAACCATAGTTAACAGAGGAAGAACAATAATTTCAAGCACCACCCTCCATTTTAAGGTTCCAGTCTGTTATTCTAACTCAATCAGCATGACAGAGTGATCTCCAGCCTTGTCCTCGTTAACACTCTCACCTGTGTTAACGAGAGAATCACTGACATGATGTCAGCTGGTCCTTTTGTGGAAGGGCTGAAATGCAGTGGACATGTTTTTTTGGGATTAAGTTCATTTTCATGGCAAAGAGGGACTTTGAAATTAATTGCAATTCATCTGATCACTCTTCATAACATTCTGGAGTATATGCAAATTGCCATCATAAAAACTGAGGCAGAAGACTTTGTAAAAATTAATATTTGTGTCATTCTCAAAACTTTTGGCCACTGCTGTATGTATGTTTGTCCGTATTTAACGTAGAGATGTATGGAAATTGGAAAATTGTGTGTTTCAAAATGCCAAAAATCCCCTGGGTGATATTTTTTTTCCCAAAGTGCAGTCAAGCAAACATGTCCATTCAGATATAACTCCAGAGTGAACAGTGGCCTAAACACAATTCATGCACTGCCTTGCCACAGGCTTGTGCTCTTCAACCCTAAGGCAAAGAAAGACAGAAGCTATGATTCATGTATATCCCCAAATCATCCTCCAGGCCTCTCTGATGAGACAGCACTCTCCTCTATAGTGTCTTTTGCACTGGCTCAGTGTCCACCTCAAGGGCTTTATAACCCCTTCAATAGGATTTAGCTATGCGGCCTTGAGAGGACCTCTGAGGCACAAATCAGTGAGTAAAAAGAGCTGCTTGCACTGTGGAAAGGACCTTCTTCAGCCAGTAGTGTGTTAAGAGCAACTTGTTCAGTCAGAACAAATTGCATGATGCCAAACGATTTGATTCAGCTCACCTCTACTTTTCTTTTTTTTCTTTCTTCCAACTGCTTGTGTTCTGTTTTTATTTATTCCAAAATGAAGAATTAAAAACTTATTTTCAAAACCTATCCACTGAAGTGAATTTAAACTGACAAATATACATTTTCCCCCCACAAAATCTAGTTATTTTTTGATTGGCATTTGGCATCACTGTTGCCTGGCCTGTAAATCAGCACTCGTATGTAATTTGCTGAGTGCTAGATTACGCTCCTAAGACTGCTTTTCAGAACGAGGTGGTACATCTTCAGCTGCCTGTTATCTCCACACTGCTCCACCAAGGCTATACTTAGTATCTGGTGAGTAATGAGTAATCACATTTAAGTGGCTTACAGACAGTAATGATACAATAGCGGGACAGAATGAGGACTTTAATTACATTGGTGCTCGTGTGGAAGCCATGTTTGCTAGACGTGCTGTGTTTATGCTGTCCTCAGGAGTCACTGAAATGGACATGTTTCTGTGGGGTTACTGTAAAGGCAAAGTATTTATTTATTTGTTTTGTTTGTTTGCTTTAACAGCTCATCTGCTAAAATATCTGCATACGAATGTGCTGCCTTTTTAACAAAGTCAATTTAAAGCAGCTGTTAAGTGAGGACATGGCATATGGTTGACTCTATGGCTGCTTGTTTATTTATTAGGCTTGTGCTTGTGTAATTTTTGAAGTGGTGCATTCCAAGGCTGTGACAGGTCATGAATCTGATATTTTTCTTTTGCCTACAAAATCTTGCTCCCATGCTCTAATAAGTGACACTTCTGTAACTACTTATTAGGCTGCATTCAACTACAAAATATCATAAATATTAGTACATTCATGCTGAAACAGGGATGTCTGGAAACAAATAACCCTGCTTTTGTTTGCTATGTTGTTTATTTGGTCTTAAGATACCTAGATGGTTTCTATTTTGGTTGTTGAAATATAACAGTAGCTAAATATTGTAGCATAGGGATGTCAGTGTGATGATTGATTTCAGATTTGGTATTTACCCACATATTTACAGCTACTGTACATACCCCACACTTACATAGTAAAAACTATTAGATTCCAGCTACTTATCATGCATTTAATAAAGTACTGCTAGTATATTAATGTAAATAATTATTATTACATTTACATAAAAAATATGTAATTTTATTACTTGAATTACTTGAATTAAAGGGGTCAAAACTAACAAAATATATGAGATTACAATTCCAATTACTGCATTTAAAAAAGTTTATTTAATTAAGTAAGCATGTAAATAAATGAATTACAGTTGGAAAAAGTATGTGGATGGATTTACTCACTCAAAATACATACAAAAATTAGATCCAAACATGTTTTGGGTCAAGTATCTTTTTAATTCTTTCTCTTGAAACTACAACAGTTTTTCTTACTTTGAATGTGAAAATTTTTTAAATATACTATTAGAGAAGCCTAGTGTCTTGTTTTGCTGTGTAGGCCTGTTTCAGTTCATGACTGCACATACCACAGTTCCAGTATATGTTCGCATGTTGTTGCCAAATGGCAACAATTACTTTTTACCATTTAACAAAATACTCGAAATATATAAATATTTAAATGACAAAAATAAATGTTAACTTATCTCAGAAAGTGTTTAAATTTTGTCCAATTGTAGTTTTGCCTAAATATTGAAAAATTTATCAAATTTTGAGAACCCTCCAAGAAGCTACCACGCCATGTGATTGCAGAAAAGGAAGTGCAAGCGGCACTTCCTGGTCATGTGACTTGGCTTTTTTTGTTATGTCAAAGTTAAAGCCCCCTTTTTCCAGATATATTGGAAAATAGTAGTTTTGTACTATTGTCTATCAAAAAATTGGAGATAAATTAATTGTTGCCATATGGCAACACCATACAGTAAAGGGTTAAAATAGACTTTATATATTTTAAAAGCTCTAAAAAAAAAAAAAAAATCGAAAGAAATAACTGAAACAGAAAAAGAAAAAAGGACATACAAGAAATAGTTTGTGATATCGTGTGATATCGTGATATAATTTTCTACAGTAATTATATATGGGGTCAGTGTGTTAAAGGAGCAGTTTGTCATTTTGTGGAGCCATATGCTGTTTGCAAGGAGAGCTGCACTAGTAATAAATACACTGACAAGCCTTTCCCTTACTCCAAGTATACCTTACCCATCTGCTGAAACTATGCCTCATGAATCGCTTTTTAATGAAAAAAAAAAGAAAGAAGAAAAACGGTCAGAGACAAGCAGCTCTATTTTTGCTGAGTTGGAGCTAATTTGCATCAGAAAAATGTTAATTGAGGCCTAAAACAAAAACACTATCCAGATTGTTTACAAGGTTATATTACAAATAAGACGTTTTCTAAGGCTTTTTTGAAATGGCATAACTATTGTCACACTCGGGTTCTTCCTCATATCCTTGCCACTGTCGCCTCTAGCTTAATCATTAGGGATCAAAATCCACATCTGGATATCTGAAAAGCTGCTTTGAGACAATACCTTTCAAGCAAAGAAAATAACTTTTATAATCCCTTTAAAACAGCATATTTTCAGTATAGAAGACATTGCTGATTTTCTTTATGTGAGGTCAATAAACTTAACGTCGGGGGAGAAGGAGCTTGAAAACCAAAGCACCAAAAGGACGTTTAGAAACACTTGCTGTTTATTTTCAACTATTTGGTACACTCTAAAAAAGTTAGTCGAGGATTATTTAAGGGGGTTTATTGGATTACTATGGGTTCTTAACTTCCAAAAAGGGCTATATTTAACCATTTCTAATAGGAAAACCCTTTGTTGTAGGGTTCTATGCAGAAAATGAACAAGTAAACAGGTGTAAATTTTCTATGACTGTAGAAGCAGATAGCACTTAAATTTTAATCTGTTATTTACCAAGGAGGAATCAGATATTTACTAGTTGGCATGTTTCCTTAAAACATCGACATCCTGCAAAATCCAGTCAAATGTCTATGTGGCTGAATTCCTGCAAAGGAAATGACAAAAAAAAAATCCAGTTATATATTAGTTTGACACTTCAGCTTTAAGAAGGCACAAATATATTTCAACAAAATGACATGGAAATGTTTTTTATTACTAAGCTTACCTTGGCTTTCTGCCTGCAGTGATCATGTTGGATAAGGAGCCGGTTTAAAAAACTCTGTGGTAAATGCAGTCAGTCTTCCTAAAGATGTCTAAAGCCTTGCTAGCTAAGTGTGCTTTTTCCCCCACACATCAAATGTCAGGCTTTGATCAAGTAGTGAAATGTGCATAAGTCTAATAGATTCAGTTTACAATCAGATACGAACTGTCAAAATGTCTGTGATGCTTCTGCTCCATCATATCATCAGAAGAGACAGAAATTATCAGAAGTACACATCTATACAGATGACAGCAGACAAAACTTTCAAATGTTTGAATGACCCAATAAAAAATATAGCAAATGTCAAAATTTTAGCTTGTGAAGGGTTTTCCCAGGTTGCCCCACACGTATATACAGCTTTTAAAATGTCACAGAGAAGAGAATGTGATTAGAAGACCTGTATTATCACAGATGGCTCTGCTTTATTAACCTGCTGATTCTGGGCACACACATAAAAAAACCATCATGAAAACATTTTACTTACTATAACACACTGACTATGTACAGTGGCTTTTCTCGCTAGTAGGAATGACATTTAAAGCATGACTACCCCTGAATTCATGCATTTTTAATGAGATCTCCTCCTGTCATCATCCAATATGGCAGCAGTCACCCATGTGCACTCAGACTTTGCATATTACCTGTGTTAGCAAAGCCTGTATTTGAAAAAAATCCTGTTTTACATGCTTGTTATAGTGAAATGTAGATGATGATGAACACTTTAAATGTCAATTGGCATTTGCCTTATTTCCTAAATATTTAATTTTACACACTGTTTTGGAGTCTTCGTCATGGAGCGTTTTGTTGAAGCAGCATTTCACAGACACTTAAGTGCTTCTCCTACTCCCATAACCCCCGAGTTCTCACAACACACACACACACACACACACACACACACACGCTCTCAGTGTTAAGTTCACTGGTACGTACCTAGCCCTCTCTGAGGTTTTTTTGCACAAATATCTCTGAAGCTGGAAGCATATTCAATGTGACATCTGCTCCCATCTCTCATGCATTTTTTATTGGACTTTCTCCCTCCCAGAAACAGCCATACAAAGCGAACGAACTCCATCCAGAATGCCACTTCTTTCTTCTTGCATGGTATCAGGTCCTTGCAACACCTTGCCAGGTAGCCACATACAATCTGTCCTGTCTGTGGTGCGTGTAGGTGTGTGGAGGTAAAAAGTTAGTGAGACAGAAGGATAGATGACAGGTCTGATGGTGCACTCAACCCACAACCTTGCTGAGTCATGATTGGGTGTTTCGGACAGTGATGCTGTGTGGTATTGGCCCATAATATGATGCTCTCCGGTATTGATAGCCTCATTGATTTTTCTGCTTTCGTAAACTTCACCGCTTCCTGGAGCCTCATGGACTGGAATAAAGCTGTGGTTTCAGCAGGAAGAACAGTTCTTGCACTTTTCACCACTTCTTCAGTCCCAGTATCTCCCAAGAGCTTACCTGAAAGAGAGAAGGAGAGAGACAGCCCTGATCTTTGCACCTTGTTAATAACTGGACATTTATTGCTCTTCTGTCTCTGGAGCTCTGGTTCCTGCAGTGCAGAGGAACTGAAGCTTGATGTGCTTTTCATTTATCATTCTGACAGTCTGCCATTGATCATGTAGGACGCTGGGAGCTCGGCCGTGCTATCGATCTGGAAAATAAAATAAGTCTTTATGAAATCAGCTCACTTTTGTGTCTTGGGTTTTAGCCACACATATGAGATCTCATGTCTCTGTTGGCGTTGGGGGAAAAAAGGTTAATAACTGTATAATAAATACAGAATTAATACACTCTGGTATATGAGTGTGTTAGGTCAGTTTGTTTCTTCTCTCTGTCCCTGCTGCTTTTATTTTGCGCCTGATTAAGTCCTGCACACTTTGCCGAAGCCCTTGTGTGGATATGAAGAAGCTTTTCTGCCAGTTCTGCAGTGGGGCATGCGGTGTTATTGTGGTGGGTTAAGTGCCTCACAATCTAATTACTCTAATGTCAGCTGCAGTCTTAAATCACACTCGCCGGCTGAGTGCACTGCTCAGTCTGTCCTTCAGAAAGGGAAACCTCACAATGCTCTCAGATTCATTATTCCGATTGGATATGAGCTATTGCACTTATTGGCTGGTACGAGAAAAAGGATGCTCGGGCTCCCATTGGTCGCAAGAGAAGCAGCTTGCTGGCACGTGATTGGCTCCTGGGAGAGAGTGGGAGGCGAGCTGTGTCTTTCCTCCTAGTGTTGAAGCGCGCGTGCATGCAGGGGACTTTTTACTCTCCTCTTATTTGACTGGCTGCAGGTATTGGTGTCTGCCTCTTCTGTGCGCGCCCACGCGTGCTTCTGTGTGTGTGCGTGTGTGTCTCACTGTGTGTGTGTCTGTAGCAGAGAGAGCAAGAGGAAGAGGAGCAGCGTTTCCTCTCCCCCCTCTGGCCTCCCCGTCTCCCTGCTCCCTGTCACTCCGTCCTTCCTCCCTCCCGGACTGCACTGGCCTGGACCCTGTACCCATCAGCCCCTTTGACTCTCCTCTCTTCACCATCCCGTCTCAGCCGCCGCAGGTAAGGAGCCGCACTAACATGACCGGCTGCAGAGCTGCTCCAGCTGTTCACAAGGTATAATAGCTTTTCTCTCCTTTGCGCTTTTTGTTTTCTTCATCTTTATTTTTAACTCTGATTTCATTTTGCATGTTTATTTTGGCCCACTTTCCCCTGCATAGTACATTCTCCAACAAACACATTAACACTCCCACCATCTCTTTCTATTCTGGCTTTTTAAGTTCTCCCTCTGGCAGTTCCTCTCATGAGGAAGTGGGTAGAGACATGAGGGATTAGGATGTTTGTTGTCATGGCTTTTGAGCCCAAATTCAGCTCCTGCTGAGCGCTTCATACAACTTTCTCTTGTCAAGCTGTGACTTCACCTGCACCACTTTAGAAGCACTCTATAGCCTCACTGCAAAAAAGACATTGTATTAAGTGTGTTCTTCAGTGCTGTTTTGTTCTGCTCTTGTAGTTTTATTGGTATCATTACTTTTCTGCTTATGTTTATTGATTCCAATCTGCTGCTGTAGTGCCTCTGAGTGAGACACTTACTGCAACCCTAATTTTCTTCAGGTAAAAACTTATTATGGCTGTTTATTAAAGGTTCTTTCAGGCAAAATCATCAGCTAAATGGCTCAGTGTATAAGCAGATACTGTATGGTAAACCTGATACTGCATGTGCTTTGGAGATTTCCAGAGAAAGATAAGACAAACAGCATGACGTAGCAGAAACTGTAATTACTTTAGGACTAGGACTGATCCAATCAAGACGGGCAGTTCAAGCATTAACATGGTCTACACACCAGTGCAGCCACAGCAAAAAACAACAACAACAAAAAAAACCTGCTTAGTTCCTGGTCCTCCACTTCCCAGCACTTTGCCTCGAATTAGATTTTTCCTGAAGAAGTGACTGAGCTATCAGTACCGACTGAACATATTTCACGGTGATCCTCAAGTTCTTTGGCTCTTTTGCTGAAGCACACTTCATCACACTCTAGTCTCTACTCCAGGTTGGGCCTGCAGTGGTCTCTGTTACAGGATTGTTTGAAGCCATGACCACGAAGTGTAGTTAGTTTTGATTTTACATTATGTGGACACTGAAGAGGAATCAGCACACTACTGAAGCCCACTCATCTTCATAATTGGCCGTTTTGTTTTTTTTTTCCAGTTTCTCACACACATTCGCATTATCCTGTCTTTTTTGAAGAAAAGCTGAATTTCACTAAGTGCTTCGTGTAGCTATGGGAGGCTTTATTCATCATGATCATGCTGAGACTGCGGGCTTGTTTTGCAGCGTAGACCTCAAATTGTCTGGGGATGTTGGAAGTGCGGAGGCATTGATTAGGCAAGTAAACTGAGAGAAGAACAGGTGTCTTAATTAACACCAGTATCCCTTTGCAGCCACCCTGGCCTGTTTCCAGCGGTGACATAAAGAACAAGTGATTATTCAAATTAAAAAGCTGCTTTATTTCATCACAGGCAGTCGACAGATCCAAGCAGGAAGTGGAGCTGAGACTTAGCGGGGTGACACGTTTTAGCACATACACATTAAAACTCTCCAGTGCAGGATTAAATCCTAGCGAGTTAAATGGGTATTCCTATGGTGCATTTGATTCGGTTCGGTGTTTGTTTGTGTAACTGTGGTGATATCAGTCTCATATTCAGGAAAATGTTGTTGTGCACCCTGTGAGTGTATTATATAATGAGAGCTTTTTCTTTTTAACTTTTATTTTAATTATTATTATTATTATTTTTTTTTTTTTTTTAAATCAGCACAGTGTCTTGTCTTGTAATTATGGTCTGCATAGGCCTGTATTATGAGCCCACTATGTTGTGTGGAACGTATTTGACTAAAAGCTTAATTTCAGAAGCATATATCACATCCCATGTTGAATACGTAATTTATGAGCTTCTTTCACCCTGCCCCCTCTCTTTCCTCTCCAGCTCTGTCAAATCCTAGAAACAGCAGTGCGTCAACACTTTTCAGAACCTCTCATTTCTCGCTGCTTTTTGTTTAAGGAATTGGCTTTTCTATTAATGCTTGGTTCTCAGTAAAGACCGACATGTACAGGTGAATGGATACCATATGTGTGGCAGAAATTGGGGAAACCCTTCACTCTGGGAAAATTGATCATTTTCTACTGTATATAGAGTAATTGTGAATTCCTGAACATAAATGTATTTGCCTTTTGCATGTATCTAAAGAAGTAAAGTGCTAGCATTTTAAAATCTGGATAAGTGGAGAATTTAATTCTAACTCCACTGACTGACTCCCTGCCTACCTCTACATTTATAGCCTAATTTATCTACTTAGGGTAGAACAACATTGCTACCAAATTGTAAAGACTTAATTAAATAATGAATTAATATTTTTTGTTCTGTTCTGTTGGCTATCGTAGTGCAAAAGCGCTCTTCTCTGTTTTGAAGATGTGATGATGCAGAAGCATCGCAGACATTTTGAGAGTCAGTATCTGATTACAGACTGAATTGATCAGGCTTATGCTTATTTTGCTATGGCAACAATGTGATCATATTGTGGCATTCAGTACTTGAGAAAACTGCACTCAGCTAGCAAGGTTTTAGACATCTTCACGCAAACTGACTGTTTTTACCACCACATTTGTTAAACTGGCTCCTTACACCATGCTGGCCATGTACAGGCAGACATCAAGGCAAAGTTAGAAAGTGGCATAAATAAAAAAATTTCATCACTTTTGGCTGTTTCTGAAATTCAGCCACATTGACATTCACCACAACAAGTATGCTTTGCAAAACAAAATCATTTATGTTAGAAGGAAAGTTTTTTAATTATTTATGTATTTATTTTTTAGAAAGTTTGCTTGTCTGTCGGCACGGATTTGCATTTCATCTGCTGATTCCAGTGGTGCTCCTGTGTCAAGGCAAAGCTTGGTGTTAAAAATGAACCCAGCTTATCTCATATATATATATATATATATATATATATATATATATATATATATATATATATATATATATATATATATATATATAAAAAATATGGCCCCAATTTTTAAGCTGTGCTAAATTAAAATGTCATCGATGAGGAGCTAAAAACCTGCTAAACCACTCCAGATTAGTTTCAGTTACATATTTATCTCTCTGTGTATACTTCCATCAGCTTTAGACAGATGTGTGATGCATGACAGAAAGTTTTAGGCAAAAGTTATTACTTGCAAGATGACTTCGTATTATAATGTTCTTTCTAAACAGACATTTTTCCCCCCTACTGACAGCCATGCTCTTGAAGCAGCTGGTCTCTTTGTGCTTTTGGCTGTTTCTTTTATTCCTCCGGATCCCATGTTGTTTTTGCTTCCGTGCTGTTGGATAGGCAGAGCTGCAGTATGAATGGGTCGTGCCATTTCTCTTCTCTTTCTCACTCTCTGTGCCAGAACGCAGTGATAGCCTGGCCCTCAGGGTCAGATCCATTTCACTGTCAAAATTATATGTAGAACTGTTTGTGCTAAACTTTTCAGATGGACGTGCGTTGTCTTCATGGTGTGGGAATTAGCTTTTTTGTAGTTCGTGTTTCCTGTTTTCATTTAACTCTTGCTGTAGGGAGAGTCATGGTTTAGGTAGTACACATTTGCTTGATACTAAGGGTGAACTGGCAACGGTGATTATCCACCCCCTCCTATGAAGCTATCAGCATCAGGCTCATGACATAACTCATAAGGCAATCCAAAGAGCTGCCCCGAGGTGTGAGTGTGTGTGTGTGTGTGTGTGTGTGTGTGTGTGTGTGTGTGTGTGTGTGTGTGTGTGTGTGTGTGTGTGTGTGTGTGTGTGTGGTGGGGGGGCTGAGATTGAAATGCTGCATCTTTACGAAGTTGGCGGTACAGAATTATGGCCTGTGTAATCCAGGAGCCCTTTGTGCAGAGCCACTCTGCAGTGTAATTTAACCCGCCGATGGGCCGTGAGATCAATCAGGGCCTGAGAGCAGGAGAGGGGGTGGAGTCTGCCTTGAAGCTCAGGGTTTTTATGATTCCCAGGGACGATCAGAGAAAACAGCACACATACTTCTCAACTCACTCTATCACAGGTCACAAAAGTCAGTTGGCGCCGGATGTGTAATTAAGTAGAACCTCCCAAGGTGTTAATTTGTCCGTGATCCAGTTTAATTACTCCAGTTTGTATCACAGTTCAAGCTTGGGACAGGAAGCAACCAATGACCTTGTGAAGGTTTTGTGTGAGTGAGCGTGGAGTCTGTGCCTCGTTAGATAATAATAATAATAATAATAATAATAATAATAATAATAATAATAATAACAACAACAACAACAACAACAACAACAACAACATGCCTTATTTATATAGCATACACTTAACTGTATAATGCAGCTCAAAATTTTGTTTATCTCTCTATTTTTCTTTAGTTTACACAGTAAAGCACAGTGTGAACAAAAATAATTATGAGACATAAATAAAACTAGTGAAAAATAAAATAGTAAAATAGCCAATAATAATAATGTAATAAATTATAGCCATGAAAAAACAAGAAAAAAACAATACAAAAATATATAATGTACTGTATCCATCCATCCATCCATCCATTTTACATACCGCCTATCCTACACAGGGCCGCGGGGAGCTTGGAGCCAATTCCAGGGAACACAGTAGTGGACACCCTGGACAGGGTGCCAACCCATCACAGGGCGCAATCGCACACCCATTCACACACTACAGACAATTTGGAAATGCCAATCAACCTACAACGCATGTCTTTGGTCTGGGGAGGAAACCGGAGTACCCAGAGGAAACCCCCGAAGCACGGGGAGAGCATGCAAACTCCATGCATAGAGGGCGGAGGTGGGATTCGAACCCCCAATCCCGGAGTTGTGAAGCAAACATGCTAATCGCTAAGATGCCGTGCCCCTCCCAATGTACTGTATAATAATATATACAAATATATAATAAATTGTGTGTAAAAGCTGTAGAGTAAAAGTCGAATAATAAAAAGAAAAAGAAAAGTACTATAAAAGTATCGCCACTAAAAGTAAGGCAAATAATAAAAGAGGCAGAGTTGATACAGGGGCCTGTCTTCTTGCCTGCTTTTGACACTCTGGGGATGTGTGAGGTTTTGCTTGATTAGTGAGTGAAAGAGTTTGTGTTAGGTGCAAGTACAGGGCTGACAGCTTAACCACTGATTATTCAAGGCTCGTGCTAAGCTGTGGCACTTCAGTGATGAACGTGTTCTCCATTTCTCTCGTTCTCTCTCTCTCTCTCTCTCTCTCTCTCTCTCTCTGAAGCTGAAGCAGCGTCGTGTCTTCATGTTTGGGATCACTGGCCTTGTGAATCACACAGTGCAGAAGCTTTATTTAGACATAATCCGCTGAGTGTCACTAGACGCGTGAGACTTCGCTCGACTGCCCCTTCTACTGCACACACGCTCCCCACCCTTCCCAGTGACTGTGTCAGTGGGTCACATGACCCTGATAACAGGGGAAGAAGGGTGAGGAAACACTGCACACGAGGTGATGGACCAGATTCCCAGCTGCCTCGGTCCTCTGAGCTTTAGCCATCGTGGGTGGCATGGATAAAAAGTGACAGGGTGGCACAAATGGATTCCTCTCCAGAGATTTTGGCCAGTCCTTTTTACATTGAGGATCTGCTGCTACGCTTCCACCTGCTCCTTGGCAAGATCATCATCCAGGCAGTGTGGGACTGCAATGATGGGCAGATTGGCCTCAGCAGGAGAAGGGGTGGGAGGAAGAGAGGAAACATGTTGTGTCCTGCTCAAGAGGTTCTTCTAACCCTGTGATGGCCTCACATGAGATCCTCCAATTTTAAATGTTAGTTTTTCTGGGGGTTTTTTCAGAACCTTCCCATATCTTGCTCCCTTCCTTGCTTTTCTCTCTGTTATCTTCTGCCTAGCTCTTTTTCATGCCCTCTCTGTAACAATTATGCTTGCTTGACACACTTTTGAGTGGTTTGTGTTTGCGCTCCCAAAGCATCTGCCCAGCTAAGTCAGCAGTAAGTGCACTGTGTAAGGTAGCAGATGGAAGAGGAGAGAACACTTCATCCCTGTGCAGCACAGTTTGCTGTTCTATGAGCCAGAGCCATTGCTCTCCAGATTAGCTCTCTGAACAGAGATGAACAGCATGTGTGGTGGCAAACCACTGAGCTCAAAATCACACTGCTGTGGAACTGCTGTCCCTCTACCAGCTAGACTAGCACACAAAGCTGTTGTGTTCATGGCAGTGTCTCTGTAGCCTGGTAGCCTTAAATCTCTCAGTGAAGGCCAGTTGGTGTGTCATTTTTTGTGAATCACTACGAAGAGGCTGACTCATTCACTCACGCACCCACTCACTCATTTACTCCCTCACTCATTCACTAACTTGTTCAGTCATTCACTCAATCACTCACTTATCCATTTACTCACTAACTAATTCACTTATTCATTAATTTGTTCACTCACTCACTCAGCCATTCACGCATTCACTTATTCACTCACTCACCCATTCACCCGTTCACTTATTCACTCACTCATTTATTCACTCATTTATCTCACTCACTCAGTCAATAACTTACTCATTCATTTACTAACTCAATTAACTCACTCATTCACTGTTAATAACTCACTCATTCACTTACTCACTCACTCACTCACTCACTCAATTAACTCACTCACACAGTAAATAACATTCATTTACTCACTCACTCACTCACTCACTCAATTAACTCACTCACACAGTAAATAACATTCATTTACTCACTCACTCACTCAATGTCAATAAATTACTCATTCATTTACTCACTCACTCACTGTAAATAACTTTCATTTACTCACTCACTCACTCACTCACTCACTCACTCACTTACTGTCAATAACTTACTCATTTGTTTACTCACTCACTCACTCACTCACACTAATAAAAGAAATCATTCATTTACTCACTCACTCATTCATTCATTTACTCACTCACTCACTCACTCACTGTAAATAACTTATTAATTTAATCTCTCTCTCTCACTCACTCATTTACTCACTCAATTAACTCACTCACTCACTCACTGTTAATAACTTACTCATTCATTCACTCACTCACTCAATTAACTCACTCACACAGTAAATAACATTCATTTACTCACTCACTCACTCATTCATTCATTTACTCACTCACTCACTCACTGTAAATAACTTACTCATTCACAATACAGAAAAATAAGGTACCTACAATAGGGTGCCCATTTTGTTGCTTTTCGGCCTGAAATGAAGACAGACACAGTTTTTGATTCATCCAGCTGTATTTACTCAGTGCAACTTATAACATCCAAGTGAAAGATATAACACCAACATGTCAGAAATAAAATAAAATAAAAAAAACAGAATCACGGAGTTGGAAAAAGGATCACACCCCTCCTAAAATGACTTGTAAACTCAATAAGGTGTAGCTAATCACCTTCTCAATGGCACACAAATACATTTGACTTTCAACTGTGATCAGCTGTGGTCATTTTGATTAGATCAGCATGAAAAGAGCTTTCCTGGAGCATTTTGTAGTGCAACTGAAGCAAACAGTCAACTATGGGTGGCAAGGCACTGTCAAAAGATCTCCGGGATAAAGTTGTGGACAGGCACAAGTCAGGAAATGGATACAAAAAAAATTCAAAGACTTTATCAATACCTAGAAGCACAGTTATTAATTAAGAAGTGGAAGGTATTTGGTACAACACAGACCCTCCCCTGGATCAGGACATCGCTCCAAACTGGATGAAAGAGCTAGGAGAAAACTGCTCAGAGAGGCTACCAAGAGGCCTACAGCAACTCTTAAGCAGTTGCAGGAATTTATGACAAAGAGTGGTCATTGTGTACATGTGACAACAAGATCACAAATTCTCCACAAATGTGGCTTGTATGGGAAGGTTGCAAGAAAAAAGCCACCCACGACTGAGCTTTGCCAAAATGCACCTTGAAGATTCTGAGGCCACATGGAAAAAGGTGTTATGGTCAGATGAGTTATTTGGCCTCAACACCAAGCGATGTCTGGTGGAAATACAATACAGCTCACCATCCAAATAACACCATTCCTACAGTAAAGCCTGGAGGTAGTAATATCCTGTTATGGGGGTGTTTCTCTGCAGCAGGGACTGGAGCACTTGTCAGGATAGAAGGAAAATGGATGGGGCAAAATACCATCAAATTCTTGAGGAAAATCTGCTGCCCTCTGCCAGAAAGTTGTCAATGGGAAGAAGGTTTACCTTCCAACATGACAATGACCCAAAGCACACAGCAAAACTGACCACACAGTGGTTGAAGGAGAAAAAGGTGAATGTCCTTGCATGGCCTAGTCAGAGCCCAGACTTAAACCCCATTGAAAATCTGTGGAATGACTTGAAGACTGCAGTCCACAAACGGTCACCATCAAATTTAACTGAACTTGAGCAGTTCTGCAAAGAAGAGTGGGCAAATATTGCAAAGTCTAGATGTGCAAAGTTAGTAGAGACATATCCCAACAGACTAAAGGTTGTAATTAAAAAAATAAGACAAATTAAAGCAAGGGGGTGATCCAGTGATTCTGTTTTTTAATATTTTTTTTGTTCTGTTGGTGTTATGTCTTTCACTTGAATTTAATAACTTGCACTGAGTAAATACAGCTGGATGAAACAAAAACTGTGTCTGTCTTCATTCCAGGCTGGAAAGCAACAAAATGTGATGGGGGTGATTCTTTTCTATACCTACTGTGTGTGTGTGTGTGTGTGTGTGTGTGTGTGTGTGTGTGTGTGTGTGTGTGTGTGTGTGTGTGTGTGTGTGTGTGTGTGTGTGTATATATATATATATATATATATATATATATATATATATATATATATATATATATATATATATAATTGTAATTAATTATATTGATTGTGTTAATTGGGCTTCACAATTAATCTTATTTTAATCATGATTATGATGTGTGGTTTTCCTTATATCAGTGAAGATAAAATAGATTTTATTAAATTTATTGTTTAAAAAATGTTTTTTTACATTTAGTATGACTGAAAGGCAGTATATTTTGACTTAAAGATTTATAAATTTGAACGAATATAAATGTAAAAACAACAACAACAACAACAATAACAAAACAAAAAAAACAGTAACACTTTATTTGGAGTAATCTGGTGTGGAAAATTATTGCAATATCAACCAGCTATCAGTAACATTATTTAAACTATCATCAGCATCATTATGTGCAACATATCATCAATGTATCCTATAAGAGGATATTCATGTAAAATTGTACACGTTTCACTACTGCTCCTGATTGGCTGATGATGTGTTACTGATATTGTCTTGGTAGTTTATTAATCATTTCAGTTTTGAGGAATAGGGTCTAAATGTGATTAATTCTGATAAATAATCATGATTAATCTTTTTTTTTTTTTCCATGACAAAATATTAAACTAGGCAGTGGGCAGTAGAAGGTGCCTCAGTCTTTAGTGCTTGTCATTAATAAGAGCTTTAATTTCTGACACTTTTAAAGAGCAATCTGCTTCCTCCAGGCAAATTTGCGTGCCAGATTACTTAGCGAAGCAAGACTTCTCCCACACGGTTTGGAATTTTATCCAGCGGCTAATTCCCCTTGATGATTACCCAGGGAAGAGAGAGAAGAGCTGTCAGTTAGATCATAACACAATCCTTCCTATCTCTTACAGTAGGAAGGTAAATCTGAAGATAGGGCCAAGGGCCGTCTATTCTTTCTATTCCTGGATGGAGAAAAAAAAGGTGTGTGTGTGTGTGTGTGTGTGTGTGTGTGTGGTGTGTGTGTGGTGTGTGTGTGTGTGTGAGGCTGGTATCAGTTGGGGATAGGTTGGTATGAGCATTATTCAAATCTCGGATGAGGCTTTGAATTTTGTAAAGGAGCCGTTTGTAGGATTAAGACTTTAAAGGCTCCCGATCATCAAAGTGTTTTAATGTCACTGCTCTGTAAGGGGGTGAGTGTGTCGAGTGGTTTGCTAAACATCACTGCACACCTCCTTCCCCGTGCTAATTTAAAGACCTTTTTTTCCCCCATCTTTTCATATATGCCTCGTCATTGAGCCGTGCACTTTAATTGATTCTGCCTTCCTTTTCACTCTTTGCATACAAATATACTTGAGTGAGTCACTTTTCTGCTCTTCTAATGCCTTTGCATTGATGCTTAATCTTCCAGTTTACACATTCAGAGTTCATAACTAATTACATAATCTATGTAGCTGTTCAAAAATGATCAGCTGATCAGATGTTACAATGTAAACGATGATGTCTGAGGACAGAATTAGATCACAACAGTGTTGATTTTGCATTAGTATCATTTAAAAGTGTAGATTTTATACATGGCTACCTTTACAGAGAATCACACCAACTTCAAATGTGAACAATTACGTGATTCACGTGAGAAATTTACACACATGGTTTTAAACAATTCACGTTACGTTTCGCACATCTTTCACGTTTTTATTTTTATGTGATTTTTTTTTTTTTATGCAGTGGATTTTTCAAATATAGTGCTTGTGTTTATATTTTCAAATGGGATTTTTTTTCACATGTTGTTGACTTTTCACGTGTAGTGCATGTGTTTTTAGTTCCACATGTATTTTTTTTTCATGATTTCACATGATTCATTCATTTTCACCTATGACAGTTCTGACACGATTAATTGGTTTTCACATGATTTTTGTTCTCGACTGAATTTGTGATTTTCCCAAATGTTTTCTTTACTGTGATTAAGTGATTTTTCCACTTATATTTCACTTGATTCATTTATATTTCACATATACATTTTTTTCACGATTCATTTATTTACATGTTTTCTTGTAAATCTTTTCCACAAGATTTGTTTTCTTGTGATTGTGATGTGATTGTGATGTGATTGTGTCAACATTATTCTTTTCTTACATGATTTCCCCCACATGATTAATTTATTTCCACTTGATTTTTTTTTTTCAGGATTCAGTTATTTCACACGATTTGTTTCACCTGTAATTCCCCCTTCCACATGATTCATTTATTTTCACGTGATTATTCCACGATTCATTTATTTTCACAAGTGTTTCTCTCACATGATTAATTTTTTCTTATGTGATTTTTCTACACAATTCATATTTCTTCACGTAAACTTTCCCACACAATTACATATTATCCACACGTTGTCACGTCTGATTGAGTTCAAATGTACAATTTCAAGGCATAACATCAAAATGCACCTTTGCATATTTTTCACGTTTTTATTTTTGTGTGATATTTTTTAATGCAGTGGGTTTTCACCTATGACAGTTCTGACATGATTAATTGGTTTTCACATGATTTTTTTTCTGAATTTGTGATTTTCCTAAATGTTTTCTTTACTGTCTCAAGTGATTTTTCCACTTATATTTCACGTGACTCATTTATATTTCACATATGTGGGATTATATGTGTGTTTTTTTTCCACTTGATTAATTTATTTACATGTTATCTTTTCCACAAGTCACTTAATTTTCATATATGATTTTTTCCACATGATTTGTGTTCCATGTGATTTTTTTTTTTTCAGGATTCAGTTATTTCACACGATTCATTTTGTTTCACCTGTAATTCCCCCCTCTGCGTGATTTTCCACATGATTCATTTATTTTCACAAGTGTTTCTCTCACATGATTCATTTTTCTTATGTGATTTTTCTACACGATTCATATTTCCTCACGTAAACTTTCCCACACAATCACATATTATGCACGTTATCACGTCTGATTGAGTTCAAATGTAAAATGTCAAGGCATAATGTCGAAATGCACCTTCACATATTTTTCACGTGTTCACATTACACATGAAATCTGTGTAAGGTTTCTCTAAGGGTAAAACACCTTTCCTTTAGGTTTAGTTATCTGATAGCTTCATTAATATACAGCACTGCACACTATGAAATATTTTGGTGTAGTTCTCTTTTTTTATTGCTCATGATTTTCAAAGCTAGCTGTCTCGCTCCATGTTGACCATGAAGGACTTCAGAATTTAACAATTCAGGCTGCACAAGGGGGCCTATGGGTAATGTGGCACAAAGCCTTGCCTCTCTCTGGAGGATGTAGGGGAGCCGTGTGGCATCTCTAGGGATTTAGAGACAGAATGTGGACAATGTGTAGCAGTACAATACTCAGAGACACAGTGAGACGGGGCATATGAAGGGTATCTATGGAATCCAATTAGCACTTAATTAAAACCAAGGGCATGTAAAATGCACTGATGTATCAGGATAACACACATGCATTGTGCAGAGAATGAACTGGATTCTGAGAATGAGCTGCTATCATGTTTGTGTATGCTGCCTTGTCTTATGTGACTCAGATGGTATTGTTACGGCTGGGTGTTATTTATGGAGCCCCTAAAGTGCAAAACTAAAAGAATGTTGAAAGAAAAAATAATTGGAGAATACAACAGCAAATAAAAAAGCTTGCTTTTCCATAGCTAATGTCATATTTCAAAGGTTTACCTCAGGAAAGGCTATTGATTAGGAAAACCCAATTATGGGTAAGTTTAAGGCTAAGTTGCATGTTTTGGGGGTTTGATATTTATCATGTTATAATTTTTTTGTTGAATAAAGAGCATATGTTTTATGTATTTAAGTTAGAGTGATTATTAGCAAAATAAATATAGAAATAAAAATAAAAATCCAAGAGCACAAATGCAAAACACAATAGAAAATCAGCCACAGAAAGTGTATATATTGTAGTAAGTACATACAGTATACCGTATATATTAATATTGAATATAACATCATCATAAATGTCCTGGTGGAAATCAATATGCATCAGAAGACATGCCTGGATCTTTTACTGTTTAAGAGAATATTTACTTGCCTCTAAAATGTATCCGTATCCTCTACAAACACTCAACCTGAAGCATTCTACACTATAATCAATGAATGTGACAATCATGTGTGGTTCACTTAGTAGCCCATAATGTTTCCATAATGATTTGCTGCTGTGTTCCCAGATTCAGTTTTTAATTTGTGGGTGTTTCAGTTGTGTTTTTCAATTTTTGAGGGTGAGTCAAAGTAAAATTGTGACATAGATTAGAGAAGCAGTGAGTTAAATTTGTAGTTGTAAATGTACTACTAGTGCAAATGTACTGCTGGTCCATTGTTCTCAATATCCCCTTCCATTACGGTATTTGTAATAAACAGTGGGAAAAAAAGAGAGAAAAAATCACTCCAGTTTTTTCAAAGAAGAATACTCCTAGAAATGAAATTTAATGAAAATTATTAATGAAAATCTGGTTAGTTTGGAGAAAAGTGTGCATCCTATGAGAGCTCCAAAGGGTGTTTAAGCTTACATATAAGGAGACTGAGTTGTGAAGCTCAGTTAATAGTGAATTACAGTATAATTAGTCTATTCATTTTAATGACTTGAAAGAAAGCGATCCAAAACAAATCCACAAATTAAAGCAAATAAGGCTAGCTAGTCAATTAGGACAAGATAAATAGTTAAGAAGGGGAAGAGTTAGTGTGTGGCTGTGGTAACCAAAAAAAGCTGCAGTGGTTGAGCTTCATTACTGTAAGATTTAGCATGCGATGCCCTTAGGAGGTGCTCTTTTACTGTTTAGTCATCATATTGTTGTTTTCAGCGCCCTGTGAGCGTTGCTTTTTATGGAGTTTTGTGAGTGTCACTAAATGTAAAAGCACTTTAGAGGTACTTGGCATTTATCAATATATGTGTGAGAGTATGCAGAAAATCAGCATTACCAAATCTTTTGTAAATCTTCCCGAAATGTTTAGTGCAGTTTTGCATATGAAAACATTTACACACAACTTTACTAAAAGACCGATAAATAAAGCCCAGTGTTTGTTATTGTATGTACATGATGATTGTTCTGCTTAGACATTTTTTAAAGTTAATGGCTACAGCTGAAATGTTATTAAAGTGTCTGCATTGATAGAAGCACTGATAAGCCCATATTATATTGCTGTATAATAATGGTGTCCCTTTGAGATGCATGAGGGGGAAAAACACTTTAGATCATCTAACAATCTGATTTGTTGGATGTCAGTGATGTCCATTTTAAAGACATTCCTCAGGTTGGCTCATAATGTTTCCATAATGATTTGTTGTTGTGCTCTCAGATCCAGTTTTTGATTTGCGGGTTTGTTTTTAGGTTTTCTAGCATGTTTTTCCATTTTTGCAGGTGAGTCAAGTAAAATTGTGACATAGATTAGAGAAACAGTGTGTTAAGTTTGTAGTTTCAAAAGTACTACTAGAGCAGATGTACTGCTAGTCCATTGTTCTCAGTATCCCCTTTCACTGCTTCTACCTAAAACCTGACACCATCTTTTGTCAGCTACAGTATTTGTCAAAGACGATGCAAAATAATAATAATAATAATAATAATAATAATAATAATAATAATAATAATAATAATAAAAGGATTAAAAGGTTAAATAAAAAGTCAAACATTTGACTTTGAAAAATTTAATGACTTGAAAGTAAGCAATCCAAAACAAATCCATAAATTAAGGCAAATAAGTCTAGCTTTTCAATTAGGACAAGATAAATAGTTAAGAAGGGGAAGAGTGTATGTGGCTGTGGTAACCAAAAAGATGCAGTGGTTTGAGCTTCATTACTCAGTGTCATTAGGACACTCAACCCCAAGTTGCTCCCGATGGCAGGCTAGCGTCTTAATCTGCTGCCACTGGTGTGTGAGTGTGTGTGAATGGGTGAATGAGAAACAGTGTAAAGTGCTAAGGTTAAAAGTGCAAACCATTACTGGATGATTTAGCACATTAGACATTTTATGAAGTTAATGGCTGCAGTCGAAAAGTTATTCAAGTGCACTACATTGATAAAATCACTGATAAGCCCATATTATATTGCTAGATAATATTGGCATCCCTTTGAGTTGTGTGAGGGGAAGAATAACCCACTTTAGATCATTTAAAAATCTGATTTGTTGGCTGTAAATGATGTCCACTTTAGAGACATTCCTCAATTGTGTTGTGAGACTGCACAAGCCATTAGATCCTAATATTTCACAGGTTTACCTCAGGCAAGTTTCTAGATTAGAGAAACTCAGTCATGGGTAATTTTAGGCTCAGCTGCATGTCTTGGGGTTTGGTAATTTATCATGCTGGTGAATAAAAGAACAATTCTTTTGTAAATGTACTCATTTATTAAACCATGTTTTTCAATAAGCAATCAGTCTTTCTGTGGTAGGATGCTAATATGAGCTGCTGTTAGTCACTGGTGTTTAATCTATTTTTTTGCATTCACTCTTGTTTCTCAGAAGACAGCATCTTTGCATCACCAACTAACCTCATTCTTTTATTTGAAAAGAATAATTTTTTTATTCATAGTTATATATTTATATGCCATTCTGTGGTAGTCATTTAATAAGCTATTCTATATAACTGCAGAATGCACAGTATTACATGAGGCCACTGATGGACATGAAGGTGAATCACCTTTCATGAATCAAACACACAATCAAGCACACAGATGCCATTGTGAAAACCAGAGCATAATCAAAACCTTTCTGTGTTTGACACGTGGTGCTCAGGTGAACCATGATCGGGGCTGCTATTCCAGTTTATCTACAATTATGTTTAATAACTGTCTCACATGTAATTCTTGAAAGGGTTTAATTTGTCCATCTGGAACACAATTTTTAAAAAGTTGTCTTTAAATTCATTTGTTTTCACAGACAGTCAGGGTAGATGGCCAAAGATATGTCAGGACTCTAACAACTTGCAACAAAAAGCACTAAATCTGTTCCAAGGGGAACAATATTGATCACAACCCAGCCTGCCTGCTAACAATATGGCACTGATCTTAATTGCTTCAGGCACATTATGCCAAGTGAAATTAACAGTCAATAGTCGTGTGACTTGAGCATGGACCGCACTTGTATTTTGCATAAAAAGCATCTCTGAGAGAAATGTTTCTTTTTTTTCCTTTTCATACAACAAAGTTGTTACAAACCGTTTTTGCACAATCCAATTTTACTGTTACTCAAATGGTAATGATATAAGAACTAAGAACTACTAAGTAAGGAATAACACAGAACAAGGCATGCTGTTATCCTAGAGCATGGGTGTCCAATCTTATCCAGAAAGGTGCAGGTAAAGCCAGTATAGGTGCAGGTTTTCACTCCAACCAAGCAGAAGCCACACCTGAGTCAAGTGAAAGCCAAGCTCAACTGATTAAACAGGTGGAATCAGGTGTGGTTCCTGCTTGATTGGAATGAAAACCTGCACCCAGCGCCTTGCGATTAATGGTGCATTCAAGTCATGTTGGAAAGATCGTATTTACGAGTTGAACGAACATGAATGCCACCACAAAGTCGTAATTACGAATGGGGAAACTCTGGATTTTGTTTGAGCCCCGAGTTTCTGAGTTGGGGCCATCAGTAAGAAAACATAGCGGAATCAATGGATGCAGCATCTGTAGCTGATGGTAAATTAGTTGAAGTTGAATGTTTACTCACCTCAGAAGCTGATTCATGCCGCAAGTTATTGAAATACAAGCAAATTGCTTAACATGTCTTTATCAGGCTTTTTTATTTACAATAAAACAAGGTAATTTCATGCACAAAATATGATAGTGTTGTATATTTGCGAAATAATATGTAATGATAAAGTTTACAGTGGCTTCATAAACTGATTAAAAGCATAAACAAAGCAAAACACACCTGAGGTTCATTCTTTGTTCTTCATTTTCTAGAAGTAGAGTTAAAAAAAACCTTGCTGTATTTTTTGGTAGTTAATTAAGAGAAGGTACACCGCCATCTTGCTCCGACCAAAGTGACTTGAGCGCACCTGACGTCGTAGTTACGACATCCCAACTTGTAAATACAAACTTCCCAGGAGGACTTGAATGCATCATATGATTGGACAATCCTGTCCTAGAGGAAAATTTCTTTGCTTAAAGGTTTCTCTTTGATATCGTGGGAGATTTAAATGGAATTCTCACTTGAGGTTCATTTAGGTATCAACTTTGTCACAAAGAATAAGACAAAAAAGAGACATGAGGTTTTTCTGAGATTAAAGGAGTCAAAACCGAGAAAAGGCCACACTTGCCACAACTTCCAGTAATCATTGTGTGATTTTCAGTTATTATCATTGCTAATATACTGATGAGTTGAATTTAAAGAATTACAACTTTGTTTCAGACGTGAGTAGCTAGCTGTCATAACTTAGTACCTGGCAAAAGGTGTAACATGGAAATAAGTCCCTTCATTGACTATGTTTACATGCACATCAATATTCCAAACTTGGCAATATTCTAATTAGTATTGAGTTATGTAAACACCGCAATCCAATTGCCTGGTTCAGATTAAGACAATAATCTGATTCCTCAAAATTCGGATTTTTTGTTGCATGTTAACACCTTATTCAGAATATCCACTGAAAGGAGATATAATCACATATTCAGTCCATAGGAGATTGTGGGTAGCAACGGCAACATCTTGAATCGCCCGGGAAATAACAGCGGTAAAGGAAAAGTGCATGTGTATATCAGCATACTTACAACAACCATGCATATAGGAATATTCCGCTGTCTGTACGCATATAAACATCGTATTCGAAATATGGCTGCAACCCAAATATAGACCTTAAATGGAATTTGATGTGCATGTAAATGTCATTGGCAGACCTTGGCATAAAATACATTAGTATAGATTGGATAGGTACACATGAGTGTAGCAGGTGGGGGTGTGGCTTAGCGTGGTTCTGCACTGGGAGGGTGGCAAAAGCTAGAGAGGTAACGACTAACAGGGCACACCTGAGCACTGTTTTCCCCATATAATAATGTGAACTCTCTCGTTCTTTCTTTTCCTGAGCGAAATGCTGAGCATGTGTATCTATATGGCCATGAGCAGAGTAAAAGAGAAAGCGATAAGCTAGCTGGAAAGCTGCCAGGGTATTTGTTTTAAATGTTCTTACGCTACTGAAGGACTACTACACAGACACAAGCCTAAAAAAAAGAAGAAGAAAAAAGCTGGATCGGCTGTATTTCTAGGAGGCTGACACTGATACAAAGACAACTCCAATCTGATATCAGTCCAGTGTTTCAGGCAAGTATTAGCCCAGATACTGATGAATTGGTGGTGTACATGTAGGTGTTCAATATGTTTAGTGTTATTCATAATGGATTATTAGTCAAAAGTGTTTTGAACACCTGGAGTTTTTCTTGCAGTTTAAGCACTATTATTGCCACAGAGCAAACACAATGATATAGAATAGCACCTAGAAAAGGAAACCTAAATCTTTGTGTAACTTATTAAATGTTTGCTCTCAGATCCTAATGTTACCTAATTAGTGCACATAATAAAGCAACTAATGAGTGCTTTATTAAAGGCAGGACACTTGAGTGTAAAAAAACATTAAACATATAGAAGGAAGAGTCCCAGACAATAAAATAACTTCTAACATTTCTCAAAATTTAAACCTATTCCTTGGTTAGATTCATAAATCGTTTAAAGTGAGGTCATTTAAACAAAATGCTGAAGTTTAGAGTGTTAAACAACTTGTGACTGGCAGTGTATACTGGTGGATTTGGTGTACATGTGGTGACTCAGTGCTTATGTGTATAAGCTAGTAATGAGAAGGTTGTAAGTTCAAATTAGAGGAAAGACAGACACTGTTGGGGTGTTAGTTACTCTGGGTAAAAAAAATTTTTGAATATAAAGAAAATGAGTGTGTTTTAATTTTATTGATAAAGGTGTATATTCTTTAGATTTGGTGTGTGTTTACTTTTACTGGTGGCATATTTGCAGTTTGTATGGTTTATTTGGCAAAGGCATGCTTATATGTGAGTGTTCCCTCCCTCTATTGTGTATAACGTGTATATAGGTGGCAGTTTTGCATAACTTTATACCACAGAGGTTCTTAATTCTTGAATCTGAAGGTGTCACTTAATTAAGCAGTATCACACAAGTAAGAGTGTGGTTATATTGAATATCGGCATGGCTGTGATTCAGCCATAGCTAATTACAACCATGCCAATATTCAGTATAACTGCAATACACTGTATATATTCAGTATATTCAGTGTAACTGGATTTTTTAAACAGTTCTATAAGCAAGAAATTAATATCTGATAAGGGACATTTAGCACACAGTATGGCCAAATGTTGTTTATTTTTGCTCTGCTAGAATAAATGGATCTCGAAGAAGCCACACCCACTTAATGACTTGTTGGCTAGCTGGCTAGCTTGCTCACATTGATTGACCCATTAAAGGTGCTTCTGGTAAAGTTGTCTTACCTTCTTCCTTTTTATTATTATTTCATCTGACAAGCTTTCATATTTTATAGCAAAAGTTATATTCATGAAAAAAGTCACGTTTGCCATGGCCGCTGATGTTGCTAACTTACTGTAGTGACCGTTTAGAACTAGGAAGTGGAATTCTTTAAGTGGTGAGCACAGACGAGTGGAGTGATACACACAGTGAAATGTCCCACTGCGGTTACAGGAAATATAAGCATTCTTGGAACACTGCTTGACCAGTCAAATTAGTGGACTGGAACTAACTGTCTATAATTTTCTGTAAAAGCAGTTCTGACAGTAGTGCAGATCACAAGACAAATCACAGGTTTATATAAATGAGCTTATTACATTAATACATTATTGTTTCCATACTAACAACTTACACAGGGACTTGTATCATGGACGCTCCACATAATATAAGGCTAAAAATAAATGCATTTAAATATGTGGTGTTTTATAAAGAAAAACATCTAATCTTTGATGAGGGCAAACTTTTTAAGGAAACATTTAACATTTATGGAAGGAGTCTCCGGTGTCAGGATTTTGTAACGGTCAGTAAGGTTTCGGACACAGGGATATTTTTCGGACCAAGGACATGCACTTTCTCTGTGACATAACTAGCTGCATTTTTTTGTCTTAATAACTTTAAGGCACATAAAAATAGAGTCTGGTGAGGGAATGATTGTTTATAGCTGCTATAATGTAACATTCCACAACATTAACGTAACTATAAATGGATAAAAATTGTAATCATTGGCAATTGTTGTGGTATAAGAAGAATACAGAACACTTCAGGATGTTCTGTTGTAGGAAAAAAAAAAACAGTTTTGGGTTGGTAACTGTAACTCTGCTTTGCATCGGGATACATCACACCACCCTGTCCTTCCTTGATTATTATCCTATCACTGCATGCAGCCTAGTGGTTTTTTAACTTTTTTTTAAAAAAAAAAGATATTTGCTAAACGTTTTTCTAAGCTCCACTGTTTGTCTTTGTGTTGTTGTGTGGAAGAGATAGACCCCCGGTGTCCTACTCGCTGTTTCTGTACAAAAGCACTTTGCTGACTTTCTGCTTACTCTTTCTGAGCAGTTTCGTGTGTGTGTGTGTGTGTGTGTGTGTGTGTGTGTGTGTGTGTGCGCATCGTGTGTATGTGATTGTGATCCCACCGCTCCTTGTGTTTGTGTTCCGGCCTGCTGAAAGCTCAGTTCCACTGCTGAACACTCCCCAACGTCTTAAAAAGGATTTTCAAAAGTTTTAGTCACGAGCAACCCAACGAACACACACACACACACACACACACACACACACACACACACACACACACACACACACACACACACACACACACACACACCTGCGTCGCACCGATTGTGGCAACTGCTGCTTAGAAATTTTGCTTTCATCCCTGGTTTCTCTGTCTAGGTTGCACAGTGTTAGCAGTAATATTTCAGGGATTATTTATTTGCTTTAATATTTTGTCATTTCAGCATCAGTGACAGCCTTAGTCGTTTCTTTTTTGTGGATCAGTTTGAATCAGCAAAATATTGTAGCCCATTTTTTTCCCCCATGAACATGCTCGTCAGGCACTTAATGTTTGCTTCGTGTTAATCGAACTGAATAGAATATGGGATAATGTTTAATTGATTAGGACCTACACAGCTGAGAGATTCAATGACGATCACCAATGATGATTTCAGCATTCAGCTTTGCTGTTGACTGTTCTGCAGCTTTATTATTGCAGTTCCACAAAAGTGCCTTTTTCCTCATTTATGTTAATGGAACATTCTCAGAATTTAATAATGCATGGACTGTGCATAAAGGATGTGCTGCATAGACACTATACTATATTGTGTATGTCTATGGCTCTTAAGATTACATATAAAAGCACATTTGTATATTAATAGAAGCAAGTTATATCTCAGTCTATGACAGAGCTTGGCAACTTGAAAATGTGATGAATATTTTAGCGAAGAATCTTGCTTTAATCTGCAGGTTTGTTGTCACATTAGAACAATTTGTTGTGATGAGAGATGACACATGAAACTTATTAAAAATAAAAAAGATGGGTTAAACAGTAACAGGCCGCAGTAGATAACCATGTTCAATCAGTGTCTAATGCTGTATAATATTTTGCTCAGTGTTGTTTGGGGACAACATGACTGTTGGCTAGGAAATCTGGCTATGGAACAATCATCATGTCAAATTCTACACTAAGATTTAATAACTTTTTCTCAGTTTTTTATTTCACAGCATGATTTGATACAACATGTAAACAAGTATTACAGCAACAAAATGTTTAAATCCATTCATTTTTTTTTCAGTAAGCACTTCATCCTGGTTAGGGTCACAATGGATCTGGAGCCTATACCAGAAACACTGGGTGTGAGGTGGGAATACACCCTGGATGGGATGCCGGGCCATTAAAGAGCACCATACACACAGTTTCACACCTAGGTGCAATTTAGTGTATCTAATCCACCTACATGCATATGTTTGGGAGGGGTTAGGGAACGTGCAAAACTCCACATGGACAGTAAACTGAGCTCAGGATCAAACTGGAGACCCTGGAGCTGTAAGGCAGCAACGCTAACCACTTCTTCACCATCCCACTGCTAATTTTTGCATTTGTAACGTAATATGCATGATTTCTGCTTAATACTAGCTAGAGGTTTTTTTCTTTTTCTACAAGCTCTTTTGTTGATGTTCCTAGAGAATTTCAAAACGGTGTTGCATAAATAACTGACTTTATTTTGGCCTTTTAATGCTTTTGGTAGACATATAGTATAAGGATACAAAGGAACTATTTCCCATACAAACATCTGTTTGCTCATGGCATTTGTTGCTGTCTCCAGGAATAGATGGACAAGAAGAGATACTGTAGAGATTACTGCAGGGAAACAGTTCAAATTTAGCAAGACAGCTACAAATTTCCAGAGATAATGTCGATAAAACAAAATGTCAGTACTGGTAAACATTTTGATTGCCCATTTTTGCCTGAAGATCCTAAGAGCATCACTGCTGATTCATTTTCATCATGCTGGTAATCACACACGATATCCCAGTCATAAACCAATCACTCCTGTCATTGCCTGGACCTCCGCAGTGTAGAAAGGAGCATGTTTTTTTTCATTTATCCAATCTGACCGGTCTGCGGCTACACAGCCCCATACGCAGCAGGCTGCGATGCACTCTGTGTTCTGACACCTTTCTATCACAGCCAACATTAACTTTGTCAGCAATTTGTGATACAATAGCTCTTCTGTGGGATCGGACCAGACGGGCTAGCCTTCACGCCCCACACACATCAGTGAGCCTTTGTCCGCCCATGACCCTGTCGCTGGTTCACTGGTTGTTCTTCCTTGGACCACTTTTAGTAGGTACTAGCCACTGCATACCGGGAACACCCCACAAGACCTGTCGTTTGAGATGGCCCTTGTCAAAGTCGCTCAGATCCTTACACTTGCCCATTTTTCCTGCTTCCAACACATCAACTTCGAGAACTGATTTTTCACTTGCTGCCTAATATATCCCATCCCTTGATAGGTGCCATTTATCTGCATGTAATTAATAGTAATAACAGTAGTTCTGTAGTATATCCTTGACTCAACATAAATGGATAAAATAACTGCCTTCTGATTTGAAGCACAAATTTTAAAGCCCTGCCATTTATTATTAATTCTCACAATATATATAGTTTAGGTCCTATTAATATTTCATGACTGCAAGGCAAAATGTTTGAGTGATTACTGGTAAACTTGATGACAGAGTCTTGAGGCTAACACACTGCTGGTAATAATTATAAATAAATATGCAGAATGTTATGTATGTGTTGTGTTTGTCAGCTGTATGTACAGTGTGTTACAATTGTAGGGTGCATTTGTATGTGTTGATGTTTACAGAAATTACATTCACCATAACCCTCACTGACATTATGTATTAAAATTTGTGTATTGTACATTGTACATTGTACTGTTATTGTTTATACCAGAGTGCTCTTGAATTCTCAAATCAGCTTAGTCAGAATGTCAATTTTCTATAACAGCAGCTCTGACAGTAGTGGCAGCAGTAAGTAAATCATGGGTTTATATTAATAGGTTCATTCTAGTATATTATAGTTTTTATAGTTACAGCTTACACGAAGTTGTATGACAGTCGTATGATCTTTAGGTTTTCCTCATTGAGAAAGCCTTTACGATAGAGGGCTTTGCAGTTTCTCTGTAACATGACAATTTGTGAATTTTTTATTTTTTTTCCGTCTTATTAACTTCAAGAGAGGAAAAGAGAGGTTTGTGAGGGAATGACTGTTTATACAGTAGCTGCTGTATAGAGATGTTCCACAACATTAAACATAACTATAATTGGAAAAAAAGTGCACCCCATATTGTTTTGTTTCTTACATAAAGAATCTATATTAATTAAATTCTAGTAGCATCAAATTATTGATGTGCAGAATGTGTAGGCAAGTGTATTGCTGCAAAAGACTTCTCTTAGCATATTCCAATGCGTTTCCATTTTCACAAGGAATGATGCACATGGCCAGAGGACAGCATCAGCATATTTAGCATCCTGGAGCTGAGAAGATTGTCCAAGAGCCCACTCATGTTAGGACAAGACTGTGTTCCCCCTCTGGCTGCAGGATCAGTTCCTACAACCCCCGATGCCTCTCCGAATTGAACCAAATAAACAGAAAACCAGTTTACTCAAATGATACTTATAACTGACATCTAAGGGCACTTGTTTGTAGAACATATTTATGACTGCTTAAGTTAAAGACATTTGTAAAGTAATTTTAAAATCGGTATAGTTCACCCTTTAAGAGATCAGACTCCATTCAGGAAAGTGTAAGAAACTAGAATTACCTGTAAATGTATGGCTCCAGTGTTCAAAAGTTGGATACAACCACAGCACAGCTTAAGTAAGACATTTGTCATCCTAAAACCTTTTATTATTAGAGTGTAATGGCTGTTGAATTCAAGTTATTATAGTTACATAACTTAAACTGCCCTAAGACTTGCATTCTAAATGAGTTGCTAGCAAACTGTTTTTTTTTTTGTTTGTTTGTTTGTTTGTTTGTTTTGTTTTTTTGTTCTTTTCTCAGTACAGGGACATGTCAAAATTATTGTCTGTGATGGTCACACATACGTTATGTCATATTATAGATGCAGTGGGTCGAGAAAATGCCAGAGTATTCCTTTAACCTATGGGAGCAAAAAAGCTTGGTCCGGTTGTGGTTACTTGGTCTATGTTGAATAAATTTCTCTGTTTAGCATCACTGATAGATGATGTAGATGCAATGTTAGTGTGAAATTTTGTCTAAAGGCTTAGTTAAAAAATAAATAAATAAATAAAAAGTTCTAGTTGTTTTCCTGGACTGTTCTAATGTTCCCTAAAATTAAGAACAGGTATACTTGTCTTTCATAGTGAATTGGGATTAAATTAGCTGTAGAATATATAATATTGTGACAAATTAAGTCACTTTACTTTTATGACATATTGGGCTCCAGAAGTGGCACAACAGAAAGGTGCTCCCCTAGCAATGGGAGATTGCAAGTTTGAATCCTGGTTATGCCACAGCCATCCATGAAGACATAAAGGCATACCTCTTTCTTAAATACTTACCCCTTGATAGTTAGTGTTTTCTTCTTCAAAAAAAAAAAAAAACCCTCCTAACAGTTGCTCTCTTTTTAACAGGTTTGTGTTCAGTGCACTTTGTTACGAACCAGAAATGAAATATTCATTGATGGAGAATTTAAAGCACTCTTGTACATCGCTCTGGATAAGGGCGTCTGCTAAATGCTATAAATGTAAATGTAATCCATGGACCAAGTCTAAGGCAGCAAAATTGACCATGTTCTGTGGGGGGTGGGATTGCATACTCTGTCTCCTGTCAATCACAGTGACACTAGCCAATCATGGGTGTCTATGAGCTTATGTATGCAGAAGAGGGTAGATAGCTTTTCCATCTGAGTGTTTTACACTGCCCTGGCAAGTAGATTAAAAAAGGCTCTGTAGCTTGAGTACCATCATATATCTAAATACAGTATATAGACAATATATGAATATACAATACTGTGCAAAGATTTTAGGCACCCTCTTTTTTTTAGTACAAACTTTGTTATAGATCTTTTTTATTTTATGACTTCTACATTATCAAGTCTAGATTCCCAAACATTAGTTTTCTAGCACAAAATGAAATGTTACAGAAAAATGTGTGTATGTCATTAAAGAAAGCAGCATATTACGTAAGAGACACTTTTCAGACAAAAAAACACAATGAAGGCTGTTGGGTTTTGCAGCAAAAGTAAGAAGCGACTGCGAAATTCAAAGTCTCCAGAAGAACTGTGGCTGGATGATGCTCAATAAAACTTACCAGCTCATTTCCTTATAAAACTGCGCAAATTGTACCGGAGACTACTATTTTTATTTTTATTTTTCTATCACACCAAATATTGACTGTATTTCATTTACTACTGTTTACTGCTCTTTACGGGGTTTTTTTTTTAATGTAGAAACATTTAATTTCATTATTTTGAAGGCATCTTTGCTATACAGCATTTCATGCATGTGCCTAAGACTTTTGCACAGTACTGTATTTTAGATATATGTAGATATATTGTGTATCATGAAAATGTTTGTCGCAAAATGGTTTTAAAACCATATAATCTAATGAACTCTTCACTGCTTAGCTCTTAATCTTTCTCTTGTGCGCTCTCTCTCTCTCTCTCTCTCTCTCTCTCTCTCTGTTACCCATTTATGCACATAGGATTATTGCCTCCATACTCCATTTGGCTATAAATAAAAGCACTTTATTCTCCCCCTCTGTTAAACAAATTGTTTTATGGTAAGTGATTTACTGTACAGATCCACACCCCCACACCTCTGTTTCAGTGTCTCTTCATGACCTGGCTATCTGAGCAGGGGTCAGGCCAGAGTGTATGGAGGTTAGACTCTTAAGGCCAGAGAAATCCTGGTGAGAAGTATTAGCTTTTATCATTAAACATTTATGAGATGAGAGCTATGTGCTGAGTCTCCTTTTGCTGAACTTCACATTGTGTCCTAATAGATGTTAATCTGTGTGTCTCTCCGGTGTAGCTCCATGTCAAATGAGATATCAGATCTGTGGCTGTTTCAGAGGAAACAGTTAACTCTCCTGCTCTCTGTACACTCTATCTGACAATTTGAGCACTGAGGAACACACACCAAGTGTTTGATTGCACATTTCATCTGTATATTATGGAACAAATTAAATGCAGTACTCAGTTTTGACTTGAATTTTATTGTTCATAATGAGCGTGTTCTCAAAGGAACAAAAGATGTGATGGATGTGTGCTGTGACTGTCTCACAGATTCCCTAATGACTACACTTGATAAAGTGTCCTGTCTGCAGGTTTTTGCACATCAGTGATGACAAACATCAAATGTCTCTCTGTGCACTGGCAATGCAGATTTACAAGGTTCTGGTTCCGAAGACTTTGTGCTCTGGTTTGTGAAGTTTGTGGTCTTCTGGCTATTACACTAACATTGACAGTGTAGCGTGCCCAGGTTTTTAGAAAGGGAGTGCAAATAAGGCCAGGGGATAGAACACACTAAATCTGGGCTGTATATTTCAAGTAAAAAGAGAAGTAACTGGAAGAAAAACATGACAAAGTTCATAAATATAATTAATAAAAACTCATAAGTCTTTCTAGGACCCTAGAGGCATAGAATGGTTTTAAAGAGGCTCTGAGTACAGGATTAGCACGGTCACCTCCTTCAGATATGTTCATGCTACTGCTTTTACATCCACAAACATCAAGCAAACAAAGGAACTTGAAATCAAACAACCGACCCCGGTGCACTGATGCAAGGAACACTATGATATTTGCAGGCAAAGGATGGTTTCAGAACAGAAGCTTTGGTGTTTGTGTATGAACTCAAGCCTTCGAAAGATGTTTTTTGAAAGGAGCTTTTTTTGTTTTGTTTTCATTTGCAGCCAGATTTTTGGCGTGGCACTATGTACAGTATAAGACAGGATTGTGTTTGCAGTCCATCTGATCTGTTCCAAAATAAATGGACACATAACTACATTAGTGTACTGGCTTTTAAGTTGCTCTATAGTACACACTGATCAATGAATTTGGTTAAATAAGTTATAGTGCTTCGATGGTTATTTAAATCAACATTAGCTAGATATGGTGGTCATGCAACAAGTAGTGTGGCCGCCTCACAGCTCCAGGGTTCAGGTTCGATCTTGAACTCGGGTCTGAGTTTTGTGTATCCGTGGGTTTCCTCCCATCTCCCCAAAAAAAAACCATACTGGTTGGTGGATTGGCTAGTAGTTGTGAATGAGTGTGTGAATGTGTGTGCATGGCTTTGTATACCATCCAGCGTTTATTTACATCTTGCTCCCAGTGTTCCTGGGGTAGGTTCCAGATCTAC
The DNA here is from genome assembly GCA_023630585.1 of Cranoglanis bouderius. Lineage (NCBI taxonomy): Eukaryota > Metazoa > Chordata > Actinopteri > Siluriformes > Cranoglanididae > Cranoglanis > Cranoglanis bouderius. The sequence goes on from CM042535.1 coordinate 9,718,836, forward strand.
TGCAACCCTGCCCAAAATAAAGCTCTTACTGAAGATGAGATAGATAGGGTTTATTAAGTCTGCAAGAATTGCATATTAAAATACCTCTCAGAAATGTGATTTGCATTTGATTTGCAGACGAGGTATCATCTCTTATGTCAAGTGTCACTCGTGGCCACACCCATGACACTTTTTTTTTTTTACTGAATCATAGTCATAAAGGGCCAGTGTTGCCAAATTGGGCTGCTCCAATCCACTCTCTATTTTTTTTTTCACATTGGAAACTAAAATGACTTTGGCCTGATCTTGGTAGATTTGTCTTATGTTCAAACACAATTACATTTTGGATTAAGTGTGTATTTCGGTTTGGTTTTAAAACCTGATTTTATAGGAAAGGCAGTCATCTCATCTGGAAACCTGGTGAATAGCCAGGATAAGTGGCTGATACGCTTATTTAGACATGCTAGTATCCCTCCATCCATCTATTTTCTGTACCCCTTATCCTACACAGGGAGCCTGGAGCCTATCCCAGGGCACTTGGGGCACGAGACAGGGGACACTTTGGATGGGGTGCCAACACATCGGAGGGCACAATCACACACACACACCCATTCACACACTCCGGACAATTTAGAGATGCCAATCAGAGTATAACGCATGTCTTTGGACTTGGGAAGGAAACCGGAGTACCCGGAGGAAACCACTGAAGCACAGGGAGAACATGCAAGCTCAGTGCACACAGAGCGAATCGAGCTCCCAAGCCTGGAAGTGCGAGACAAGTGTGCTAACCACTAACCTACCACACCCCTGCACCCCCCTCCCCAAACCATGCCAGTATTTTAATTAAGAAATTAAATTATCAATGTCATCCACAAACTTGGCACTGGGATCCACTGCACCACGTTATTCATTAATGCATATATTCTGAACTTGAGTCCTGTTGCAAGTTACACTGCTGTACACAGTTTTCTTGCTAGTTTTCCCTGCTTGAAACCCACCTGACATCAGTTCATTATTAAGCCATCCACAAGCACAATAATATAGCAGCCACGCAGATCCGCAGAAATCAAAGTTCAGGATCCTGTATAAATGTCTTTGCTCTGATTTGTGGAGCTACACTTTTCTGCCAATAGAGGGCAGTCCTTCCTCATTTTAGGCATTCTGGTTCAGCTTTACAAATGAACTACATTCAGGTGCCTTTTTCAAGCACTCCTATTCACAATATGCTCTTCCTGAGCATTCTTTTAACATACTTAATACTGTTTGTCTTTACTTTATATACTGTAATTATTTATAATCACGCTATCCAGTGTGACCTAGAAGAGGGTGGGATCTGTACTAAGTCTGGTTCCTCATGTCTCAGCAAGAGTTTTTAGCGCATTAGGGAGCTAAATTTACATCTGGGTTTCTGTAGAGATGCTGTAAAGCTATAGTTAAAAGTGATATACTAATAAAATTGAATTGGATTAATATACCTTTGTAGACAGTTGTGGGGAAAAACAAGTTTTTAATAACTGTCCTCCACTGTTCTCCAAATAAGCCAAACCTGGCTTGATATACGTACACACAGGATTCTACAAAATAGAAAACATATTTACATGTACAAATACAGGACTTAACAGGAGACCCTTATCCAATATCCTTACACTAGTACAAGTAGGTGTATATATATATATATATATATATATATATATATATATATATATATATATATATATATATATATATATATATATATATATATATATATATATATATATATAATTTATCTGTAGACTTAATTGATTAAGTGCTCAGTAAAGAGGTAGATGGTCTTTGTTTGAAGACAGCATGTCAGTCTGCTCTTCAAAAGCTTCAGTCCACTACCTGCAAGCACATACAGAGAAGAGTCTTGGTGCATGCCTCCCTTGTATCTTGATGGATGGTGGGTCGAGCTGAACTGTGTTAGAAGTGAAAGTGATACAGAGCAGGGCGTGATAAATACCTTCAGGTAGGTGGGGGCTGGTCTGTTATTTATTTATTTGTTTGTTTATTTATTTATTGTGGCTTTGTAGGCAAGCATCAGTGTTTTAAATCTGATCTAGGCAGCTATAGGATACCAATGGAAGGAATGCTGCAATCAGTAATTTGGATAGATGAAAAACAAGTTTTGCAGCTGCAGTCTGGATCAGTTCCAGAGGTTTGATGGCTCACAGGGGAAGACTTGCCAGAAACAAGTTGCAGAAGTTCAATCTTGAGATTGAACAAGAATATAAATGAATTGATTAAACACTGTTTGCTCTGTCATCAGATCTTACTCCAGTATTTATTGCATCTCCCATTTTGATTTTAAGTATATATACAGTACTGTGCAAAGGTTTTAGGCACATGCAAAGAAATGCTGTAGAGCAAAGATTCATTCAAAATAATGAAATTAAATGTTTCTACATTTTAAGACAATTTACCGTAAAGAGCAGTAAACAGTAGTAAATGAAACAAAGTCAATATTTGGTGTGACAAAAAAATAAAAATAGTAGTCTCCGGTACAATTTTATTTTTTTATAAGTTTTATAAGGAAATGAGCTGGTAAGTTTTATTGAGCATCTTGCAGAACCAGACACAGTTCTTCTGGAGACTTTGACTGTCACACTTGCTTCTTATTTTTGCAGCAAACCCCAGCAGCCTTCATTGTATTTTTGTGTCCGAAAAGTGGTCTCTTATGTAATATGCTGCTTTCTATAATGACATACAAAAAATTTTCTGTAACATTTAATTTTGTGCTAGAAAACTGATGTTTGGGAATCTAAAATGTTTTTTGCACTGACTTGATAATGTAGAAGTCATAAAATAAAAAAATCTATAACAAAGTTTGTACTAAAAAAAATAGGGTACCTAAAACTTGCACAGTACTCTATTTAACTGCACTATTACTTCACAACAGTTAAGAACCAGATTTGTGCTTAATATGATTTAGACCTAGAAGATATCTAATTTTAGCTTAACAGTTGAAATTCAGCATATAAAAATAGCAGCATTAGATGGCAGTGTGCTGTCAGAGGCAGGACTGAGGTGTGATTTCTCACACTCATGCAGCTGATAGTGTTCACTCATTACTGATGTCTGTCTGAATCTCACCCTTTTCTATAATTTATATAACCATCTTTTCAGTTAGAACAGCAGATTTTCAGCACAGCACAACACCTGACTTCAGCTCCTTATCAAAGAAGGGAATGTAATTATTGAAATTAGATTGTTAGTTAGAGCTAATATGTGTTCAGCTACTGTGGTGCGCCATGAATTATATCAAGTACCTGTAATAGACATCGAAAAGTGTGCAATAGACATTTAAGAGAGTGTTGTTTAAATAGTTTAAACAGAAATAAGAACAAGTGAATGCTCATATATTTGAATCATTATAGGAAAAAGTTTGTGAACCCTTTCCAGGATATGTTGTATACATTTGTCTTCAGTAACTACATTCACCATTCATTCATTCTTCAGTAACTGTTTTATCGTGGTCTGGGACAGAGCCTGATCCATCTGTTAGAGGAATATCTCAATAATGAGTTGGTGAATGTTTTGAATGTAGGGTTTACATGGCATTATAATTGTAACCATCAGATGTATTGATTAGATTTGATCCAAACAGGATCAGGGTCACAGTAAGGTCAAATGTCTGAAATAGTTTTTCTTTTATAGCTGCCTTCATGTTTGAAGTATATTTTAAGTGTATTTCTGGCATGCCATTTAGTAACAAGAAGGACTTGAGTTATTGGTTGCAGAAGTATCCCTGTCAGTAAAGGGTCTGTCGACTTGTTTGACTTGTTTCCCCCCACCCCAACCTAATTTCTGTCTACCACATCTGTAGTATAAGTGCAATTACCATGATTCTGAAAGCTCACTTATAATGAAGGTCTAATGGCAGTTATTGAAATCTATCATTAAACATAATTTAAATATGTATAATACATCCTTTCAGATGTAAGACTGTACTTTTAGAGGAAACAGTTTGTGATTAATTTGTGTATTACCAACACAAACATATAGCCTACATTAAGACTGCAGAATGTTTACTGTACCTTTTAGTCTATTGCTGTAGTGTTGGAAATTTGGATGAAAGTACAGAAGAATAGCTTTAGTAAGACTTTGTATAATGTCTCATCTTAATACCTTCACTGATAAAGCATAATGTTTATTGACAAAATTCAACTGCCCTAAGACTTTTGTTATAAAGGAATTTTGAATAAACAGTTTTCCCTTCCTTTGCACAGGAAAATGTGTCAAAAATAATTGTCTATACAATAGAGATGCTGGAAGGGAGAAAACTGCCAGTCAGAATAACAGCCCGCATTACAATCTTAACATCAAATAGTAACGTAGTACAGTTGCAATCAAAATTCACAGACTTTCAGCTGTTTGTTCATTTGCAATGAACAAATCAAACAAAAGCAATTGAAATAGTTCAACACAGTGAATGTTTCAAGTGGTTTCCCCAAATTCAACTGAAAATGCAACTTACGACTTCTCCAGTCTCAAAATTATTCAACCCCCTGAATAGAATCCCTCACAACAGCACAAATATGCAAAGCAGGTGTTGTCTCAAGCACACTTGATGCAACTAATCAGGGGCTACATTAGTTGCACCAGGTGTGCTTGAGCTGGAACACATGAAATACCTGAACTGGCTAGGTGCAGAAAATACATGAAATACCTGGATGGGGTAGAAAAAGGAAGCTATCAACGGCTGCAACCAGATTTCCGAGCAGACAGGTTGTGAAAAACCCTCGAGTGACTGTAAAAGACCTGCAGCAAGACTTGGTGGCAACAGGCGCTGAGGTTTCAGTGAGCACAGTATGGCACATACTAAACACAGAAGGTTTCCATGCCACTCCAAGAACTCCAAGACGTACAACCCTACTGACCCAAAAGCATAAGAAAAGTTGGCTCAAAATCATATAAATAAGCCACAGAAGTTTTGGGATTCTGTTCTGTTGAGCGATGAAACAAAATTGGAACTTTTCAGCGTGATGGATCAGCGGTATGTCTGGAGAAAGAAGAATGAAGAAAACACTCTGTCCACAGTCATGCATGGTGGTGGCTCAGTGATGCTCTGGGACTGCTTTGCATCCTCTGGCACTGGAAACCTGCAGTGTGTGGAAGGCAAGATGGATTCATTGAAGTATCAGGAAATCCTAGGAGAAAACCTCATGCCGTCTGTGAGGAAGCTGAAGGATGCGCGTCATTGGACCTTCCAACAGGACAATGATCTGAAAGCATGCCTCGAATTCCACCAAGGATTGGTTGCAGAAGAAGTCCTAGAAGACTCTACAGGGCCATCACAGTCATCTGACTTGAACCCCATAGAAAATCTCTGGTGGGATTTGAAGAAGGCGGCTGCAGCACGCAAACCCAAGAATATTACTGAACTGGAGGCCATTGCTCATGAAGAATGGGCTAAGATTCCTCAGGAACGCTGCCAGTAGCTGGTGTCTGGCTATGCATCTTGTTTGCAGCAGGTCATAACAGCAAAAGGGTGCTCTACTAAGTACTAAGATGCTTGCCATGAAGGGGGTGAATAATTTTGAGATGAGAAGTCATTATAAGTTCCATTTTCAGTTGAATAAACCTGATTTGCAATAGGGGTTGAATAATTTTGATTGCAACTGTATATTAAAACAAATTAATATCTACCATATTTTATGAGTATTATATTTGTTGATGCTTTAAGGAAAAATAAAGACAGTCAGTTAACAAACCACTTGCTCTTGTGTTGAACATTCTTAATGATTATCATTAGTTTACAATACAGATGAGTTTTATACTTACAGATGAAGTAATGTACTTTTTGATTTTTTTCTATTTACAGAACTGCCTATTGCAAAAAAGAAAAAGAAGGAAACCATTGTTTATATCTACAAATCCCTTTAAAAGAAAACAAGGCTTAGGTAATATGTAAATTCTAACAATTATGAATACTGTAAACTGATTTTGATTCGTAATTAATCCTCTCTTCTTTTCACACTTACACTATCTCTCTCTTTCGATGCAGGTAGAACTGTACAGAACAGACTGATCTCTCCTCAGTCTTCTGGAAGTGTGACAGCACCTGGTCACATGACCTGGAAGAGAAAATCCAGGAGACCTTTTGGATCCCTCTCTGGTTAGAATTATATTTATTTATCTGTTTGACTCATGGGGCTGTTTTCATGAGTGTGTGTGTGTGTGTGTGTGTGTGTGTGTGTGTGTGTGTGTGTGTGTGTGTGTGTGTGTGTTTGAGTGTGTTTAGGTGTGTTATAGTGCTTTATGCCAAATGTACAGTTATATAATTTTAATAGAAAATAGCGATACAGTACTGTTCAATGAACTTGGAGGGCTAAAATCCAATATCTCTCAATAACTTGACAATGAAACTATTAGGGTTAAGCAATGCATTATATAATGAGGTCCAATCAATAATAAGAATGATGTGGGGCAAACTGTTAACCTCAGAAAAGTTACATTTTCATTCACACCAAAAATGGTATTACTATTAGAACTTACAAATTACACAAAAGAACAGATGAGAAAACTGTACTTTGGACAATGTGTGCTTAGTCCTTTTAGTTTCTCCTCCAAAGGCATTTTGGGGGGAAAAAAGGATGAAAGAGTAAATAATCGACTTTGTTCGCATACACGGCAGTGAAGCAGACTGACAAAGATCAGCCTAAATGAGCTGTCTATATGGTTTGTTTGACACGACTGTCACTGATGGGCTGCATGGAAAAATCAGCTCCGGTATTTTTCCTATGACTGCTGTTGTGCTTGGTTACACTCACACACACACACACACACACACACACACACACACACACACACACACACACACACAAATCCAACTTGTGACATTTGTTAACAGCAAATAATCAGATGTGGATGACAAAAATGAAAAACCTTTAATTGGTGTCCTTTAATCTTTGAAGTTAGCCCTGGCAGGACATTTACCATCCCGTTCACTGAAGACATTTGGGTTTGAGATCAAAAGATGAATATGAGACAGTAAATCAGAATTTCAGCTTTCATTCCCTGATTTTTACATCTACATGTGTTAAACAACTTAGAACGTGGCACCTTTGTGACCACCCACTTTTTTAGATGAGCAGATTAGAAGAGATAGACTTAAAGTAAATTAAAGTAAATAGCGTTTAATATTTGGTTGCATATTGCTTAGTTGCAATAACTGCATCAAGCCAGCAACCCACTGACATCAACAGACTGTTGCTTTCTTATTTTGTGATGCTTTTCCAGGCTTGTACCACAGTCTCTTTCCGTTGTTGTTTGTTTCGGGGGGTTTCTCCCGTCAGTCTTCTCTTCAGGAGGTGAAATGCTGCTCAATTGGGTTACAATATGTTAAACTGTTACATCATCAACAAAGATTAGTGAGCCTGTTCCAGAAGAAGTCATGCAAGCCGAAGCCATGACATTACCTCCACTGTGCTTGCCTGATGAACTCATATGTTTTGGATCATGAGCAGATCTTTTCTTTCTCCACACTTTCTATCACTTTGGTAGAGGTTAATCTTGGTTCCAGAACTTTTGTGGTTCATCTCTGTATTTCTTTGCAAATTCCAGTCTGGCCTTCTGATTCTTACTGCTGATGATTGGTTTCCCTCTTGTGATCTACGACTACTATATTTCTGCTCTTGAAGTCTCCTCAGAATGGTGGATTGTAATACCTTCACCCCTGCCCTGAGGAGATTGTTGATGTCACTAACTGTTGTTTTGGGGGTTTTCTTCACAGCTCTCACAATGTTTCTGTCATCAACTGCTGTTGTTTACCTTCAACGACCTTTTCAATGTCTGGTTGTTAGTACACCAGTGGTTTCTTTCTTTTTCAGGACATTGCTGTAGTAAAAAGCTGTATTGTCAGCTTCAAAATGGCTTGCTTTTCTCCCATAGACAGCTCTCTGGTCTTCATGTTGGTTTATCCTTTTTAACAACAAATGCAGCCTTCGCTGGCAAATACTATGGCTCAAACCAAGAGTAGACATTCAGAGCTATTAATTCTTTAAACAATCAATTTCTTTAAATTCTTTAAACAACAAAAGGTGCCATGTTCTAAGCTATTTAGCACGTCTAGATGTAAATATCAGAAAATAAAAGCTACAATTCGTATCTATCATTTCATTCATCTTTTGACCCAAATGTTTTCAGCGTATAGCAAAAACAAAATAATTTGCCTTGCAATTCCAGTACTTTCAGAGTGGACTGCAGACCAGCCAACTCTGCTTAGTCACATATAAAGAAATATGCCTTCAAAAATAATTAAATGAAAAGTAACTAAATGAAAAGTATCAAAGTAAACAGCCAGTACAAATAAATCAATTCATAATTGGACTTAAAACTGCATAAATTCTCTCAGGTACATGGTCATTCTAAAGAAATTGGCTGGTAGACTTTCAGGCTTCTTGATGAACTTGTTACAGTTTGTGTATCTCTGCAGGTAAAATCCCCAGCAGCCTTAATTATGTTTTATTAGCACTATGGTGCATCGCTTATTAAATAGTTGTTTTTTTCTGTAATGATACATTTAAAAAATATTGAAGAAAAACACTGTAAATGTTTCTCTTTTCTACTGACACACTAATGTATTAAGCATATAAGAAATGTGGAGTGTCTAAGACTTTTGCACAGTACTGTATATGCATTGTTTTTCAAAGATGATGGTCTTGCTAATTAATTAGAGACATAAACCTGTGCAAATACCCATTTTTTCTCTACATTTGTGAAGATGTTCCTAATGTGGCAAGCCATCTAATCGTATGATAAATAAATCGGTACTCATACGGTTCCTGTGTGTGTTCACACATGCTGTTGGGTCATGAAGCCCCTTTGGCTGCGGTGAGGCCCTGGCGTGGCTAGTGTGTGATGGCCAAGTATGACTGGAAAGCTAGGACTAACCTATGAGTCACTGCTAGTGAGTTTGTGTGATTTCTTTTGCAGAATGGGCCGCTTATCAACCTGGAAAGAAATCTAAAGGCTGATGCGCTGATCCACACTGCGACACAGCTGTGCTCTCTGTCGGCCCGATCGGACCATTTATGACCTGACAGCCCCGACCCTGCACTTTCTCTGGTGAGTTTTTTGCTTTCCTCTTCCTGTTTCTGTTCTTCCTGCTGCTCTTTTTTGTCCCAGAGCCCTGCGTGATGCTCTGCTAATCTGGCATCATGCCTGAGGCCCACCATCTGCTGGGATCTGTAATGTTTTCATGCTGGAGTTCCTCACTCCTCGTTCTATGGGCCACAGCACTACACAATTTATGTTTATTTTGTAGAAAGATCGGTTATTGATGTCTTAAACTCAGAAACTGTACATGGTTTCACACTCTCCCACTCCTGACATGTATAATGTAATATTAGCTTTCATTTGCACCTTAAAGGAAGAACTGAAATATGACTGAATGCAGTTTTTTTTTTTAAACAATAAGCTACACTGTACATTATTGTGGCCAAATGCCTTTGTAAAGTTTTATTAATTACTTAATTGTCATGCATGTTCTCCAGTCAAGACTTAAGTTAAAATCTAATGTATGACATGTTCATGTTCATAAGCAATGAAAGTAGTTAGCTTTACTCAACTGAGCTAGCACATAATTGGTTTTTAATCTTGGAGTAGTGGTCTGATGAAAATACTGTAATATGGGTCAAAATAACTGAGAAAGTCTGCTGTGCCAATGAAAGATTTGTTGTCATCATAGCTGCATTCTGAGCATTTGTCTACTCTGATCCAAGAATAACGTCCTGGCAGGTTGTCCCCTTACCCTACTGAACATGTTATAATAATAGTCATGCTAAACATTTGTCTAACATCTAGTGAATAAGATTTTCTTACTGGAGGTGTGAATAAACATGACTCAAATTACAGGAAATGTAGTCATAAATATCTATATCATTAGGGTGCATAGCACTGGTGTAGCCAGGAATGAATTTCAGGAGAGGTGAGAAATTGTGTGAATCACCACATGATTGTACACTGATAAGTATAATGTGCTCATGCATTTTGAGTGGATGCCAGACAGGAACAGTGGTGGTATTCAGGATTTGTTGTTTAATTATTTAAGGCATGATCTACAGCCACCCAAACCTGCTGTATTAATAGCATTAATATGCCTAGGAAATAAAAAGCATCTATTACATTTCTAATGAAAAACATAAAAATAATATGCTAGTACTAACAGGGTAATGACATCTTCACTGGCTGTCACCTTGAACACACTATGCTGTGTTGTTAGCTGAACTGGGGAAAATAGATGATTGGTTAATCCTGTTTCCCACCATATGAGCTGGTAGCCAATAAAATGTTATAAAATACATTAGGTAAGCCTTGGTTTGACATCTGGAATGGTTAAATATGGAGGAATGATAATTGATGTTTTTGACCTTTTATGATCATTATTATAGAGCAATTACTGTGCAAAACAATGTTATTTGGCACATGTGTATATAAAATCAGCTGTGTTATGTTTGTGTTAACCACCCACAAATAAGCATTTGAAACTAGCATAAAATATTTCGGGAGGGTTCAAACCTAAAATCCCCCCAGCCTCCCACTCCCTCAATATTTTCTTTCACTCCTTGTTCTCCGTACTGATGCTGCAGCACATTACTTCCCCATCAGCATGCGGCGTCTGTCAGACACCTCTGAGGGAACTCTCAAGGGAGCTGTTGTCCTTTGTCATTGTGACTGCCTTCGCCACAATGGCAGCTTTCACTGAAGGGTAATCCACACACGAACTGCAGAATGGGCGTTAAAAATAGCTTGCACAGAGCCATTGGCATTTTCTCCACACGTTGGTTCATGAAAAGTTGAGGAGGTCATGCAGATCACCTCTGGTCTACTTTCACACTCAAACAGAAAGTGAATTCATGTAATACTGAGGTTAGTAAAAATTCAAAGCACTTGAGGGATGAGAATGGAGTCCAAGAAACTCATAAAGTCATATTTTCCAAATTGCTTTTGAGCTGTTAACTGCAGTTTGTGGGATCAAAGGATCAAAGGATGTGTCAATACACTGAGAAAGCTTTCTGTATTCAAAATTCTGCTAGTTCATTGACTATCTAGGTGGACCATTTACATGATTTAAAATGACCTATGTGCGGTTTATACCTTCATTGTTGCCAGATTTTGCTTGAGTAGAGTTTTTGGGACGTAGGTTTTTCAGGTTCATTATTAGGCCACTGTCATTAAAACAAGCACTCACTACAAGTCACAAGAAATCAGGCATAAAATGCTGATGGATGAGACATTTTATGGATGAAATATGCTGTCTGCTGCAGTACCATGTAGCATAAAAGCAGAAGATAATGAAAAAATAAAGTGTAGACTAATACTGTGATATGCAAGAGAGGAGACAAATAATCTAATACCGCCCTAATATACATACTGTATTATAGTATATTGAGGTTCATTGTTATGAATAATCCAAGCTAATTTGTGTCCAGCCACATTACTTATAAAACAGCATGATACACTAAAATTGCTCATCACCAAACTCTCACACAGTTTGGTTTGGTATCAACAGCACCAGAAATCTTGAAGCTTAGAGGGGAGTGAAGAACGCTGTCAGGAGATGGAGAAGTGTGAAGATTTATACATTTATTTATTTTATAATGTCCTAGATAAGTATATTTATACCTATTGTATTTTATTACATATTTCAGGGCTGTTTAATCACTTTTCATTTGCCACCTAAAATCATAAATGCAGTAAAGATGATAGGGATGATGCTTTGCTTAAAGATTTCACGCACACATATATGTTTTTAAGGACTGCAGGAAACTCTTTGCTGAGAGTGATGAGTCACTCATTAGTCGATTTCAATTGCCAGTGCAGTTTTAGTTGTTTTCTTCTTTCTAAAATAAATTAAAAATTCTTTAAAAAGACTTCACTACAGTCATAAACGCTCCATTCTCATTGTTTGGTTCGTTTTTTTTTATTACTGCAAATCTCAGCATGTGAAAGTCAAAGTTGCATGGAAAGACGTATGGGTGAGAGACTTGGATCATGAGGAGATCTGTGGGAATAGCTAGCAGTTAGCACACAGCATTTCTCTCTGCCTCAGTGTTCTGTGATTATGCTGGCTGATTTCTGCCGCTCGAGTGCATTGACTTGAATAATGCACTTGTCAGATGTGCTCACGATGAAGGCAAAGCTGCCCGTGTCAGAGAGATGAGGGAATACTTAACACAACGTTATTCTTCTAAATGCTCTGTGTGTCAAAGTTAGTGCATCAAAATTGAAGTGGTGGGAGATTCATGAGTGATGTGAGGCAAATAGGCAAGCCGGCCTGGATATGTCTTAAAATAAGTTTTTGTTTGTTTGTTCATTTTTTAATATTAGTTTATATATGTAAATTACACACAAGAACATTCTAGTTTTCATTTTACTCCATTTTATTTCTCCAGGAGCCCCTGTGACATCCAATTAGCTAGCTTCAGCTGATAATATAAATCGGAAAATCCACATTTATACACAAGGTCACCCACTGTTGACTGACTGCTGATGTCTATAAACATCCACTATTGGGGCCATTCTGGCCTGATTTAAATTCGCCCATAAAAAGACATTGTCACTGGTCTAAGTATTGTTTGACCTGCTCTATCTTGCATAGTATGACCATAATAGTCATCCTTCCCATTTTATTAAAATAACTTGGCCAATATCTAGACATCCCATTAACACTGGAAAAGACACATTTTCCATGTATTTTAAACATCTTTGTACTCACTGGGAACATTTTCTGGGAACAATGTAGAAATTTCTACATTGTAGTATGTATAGCAGTCACGTGTTTATTTTTATGTTTTATGAACACAGTTACTCAAGCGAGACTTAAATACTGGATTAGCCTATGAAATGAACGAGGGAGTTAAAATTGATAACGTCACTACAGACGAAAGTAGTTTTTCCCCCCCATATTTTCACCACAATCTGGTGACCTGCCAATTCCCACCAACCAGCCGGCTCCCTATCATACGACAGCTACCAGCCAGGGAGGGTGAAGGCTAACACATGCATCCTCTGAGACACATGAAGCCAGCCAACCTGCTGAAGCACTATACACAATCTTCTGCATACAGTGCTGTGAAAAAGCATTTTAAATTAAAACAAAATCTAAGATTTTGTAGATAGATCAAAGGCAACCGGAGTAAACAAAAAAAAAACACAGTTTTTAAATGATAATGTTATTTATTGAAGCAAAAAAGTTATTTAATACCAACTGGGCCTGTGTGAAAACGTATTTGCCCCCATAGTTACTAATTCCCCAAATCTATGAAACTGCATTCATAATGGGGTTCAGCTAGACTAGACACAACCAGGCCTAACTGCTGCAAACCCTGTTCAATCAACACTTAAATAGAACTTTTTCAACAGCATTTAGTTGGTTAAAAGGTCTTACCCAGTAACACACTATGCCAAAGTTTAAAGAAATTCCAGAAATGATGAGGAAGAAGGTGATTGAAATACATCAGTCTGGGAAGGGTTACAAAGCTATTTCAAATGCTCTGGGATGCCAAAGAACCACAGTGACATTATTTCCAAATGGAAAAACTCGGCACAGTAGTAAACCTTCCCAGAAGTGACCAACCTTCCAAAATTCCTCCAAGAGCTCAGCAACTACTCATCCAGCAAGTGACAAAAGAGCCAAGGACAACATCAAAGGAACTACAGGTCTCTCTTGCATCATTAAAGGTCTCCACTACATCATGATTCCACTATCAGAAAGACACTGGGCAAAAATGGCATCCATGGAAGAGTGGCGAGGTGAAAACCACTGCTAACCCAGAAGAACATTAAGTCTCATCTGAATTTTGCCAAAACACACCTTGATGATCCTCAAACCTTTTGGGAGAATGTTCTGTGGATTGATCAGTCGAAAGTGGAACTGTTTGGAAGACAGGAGTCCTGTTACATCTCGCGTAAACCAAACACAGAATTCCACAAAAAGATCATCATACCTACGGTCAAGCATGGTGGTGGAAGTGTGATGGTGTGGGGATGCTTTGCTGCTTCAGGGCCTGGGCAACTTGCAATAATTGAGGGAAACATGAATTCTGCTCTCTACCAGAAAATCCTAAAGGAGAATGATACAAAGCATAGGAGTAACTCCAAGTCCAAGAAGTAAGTGAAAGACTGATCTCCAGTTATTGGAAGCATTTGGTTGCAGTCATTGCTACTAAAGGTTGTAGAACCAGATTTTAATTTTAAGGGGACAATTAGTTTTTCACATGGGTGATAGGTGTTGGATAACTTTTTTTTTGCTTCATTAAAAATAATAGTAACAGTATTGTGTGTTAACTCAGGTTGCCTTTGTTTTATGTTAATTCGTTTGACGATCTAAAACTATTTAGTATGAGATATACACAAAAACAGAAGAAATCAGAAAAGCAAATACATTTTCCCAGCACTGTACATGGGATGACAGATGCCCATGATTGGCTAGTGCCACCATGATTGACAAGGGAGAGAGTATGCCATCCGTCAACCCCAGAAAGCATGGGCAATTTTGCTATTTTGCTTTGACGATAAGGCCAAAGCCATAAAACCATAAATTTAGTTCATGCATAAAATTTTGTTATTGTTGAAATCAATAAAACAATTTTTCAATCTACAGTTCTTGCTGGTTTTCTGTTTGGCTGGACTTTCTACTATCTTGTTTATTCAGTGTTTTCTTAGGCAAAAGAGAGAGTGGCATAATCTGAGGTATTACTACTTTTAAATAATATTCCATAGACTTTGTGTGTATTTACAGTGTTATTTTTCATTGTGAAATGCTGTGGTTATAAAATTTTCCTACTGTATGACATTGAGTGACTGGGTCCACCTTGGAGATAAGGGAAAAGGGTATGTACACATGGTCAAAAGATTTGACCAAGATTTCAACCATCTGTGGCGAAAAAGCAGATGTCTCTTTTCTTACTGAGCTGCTGGGCATTTCCGAAGTTCTGGACTGGACCTCCCTGTGGGGTTTATTAGGCTTAAGCACCTCCATCCATTTTGCCCAAAAGTTTTGCTTTCTGGCTTTGCTCTCACTAACTTATATCAGGTTTTCTTTCTGAAGCTTGTTTTTTTTCCTCAGATTGGTGTAGAGAAATAGAATCTCTCTGTTTGGAGAGGTTTTGGACATTCTCAGTCTGCTCCTTGTTAAACAAGAAAAACTCATATGTTGTGGCCTGGGAGACTTTTGTAATGCTTTCCAGTGCTACTAATGATTCATGACAGTGTGTGGATACACACACACATGCCCTATTTTTAGAGAAACCACAAAAATGGTATTCTAGGTACCATCATTTCATTCAATCCACATATTGAGAGGTTTTTGGAAGGTGCGAGGAATCCAGAGAATCTGGAGAAAACCCACAATGACAAAGAGAGAACCTCAAGCTCAGCATCAGAATAGGAGACTGAAACGTTACCCACTGTGCCACTGTGACACCCCAAGTAATAGAATGGTATTCAATTTAAAACAAATTCAATATATTTGCAATTGCGCAATACATTGTGTCACACAGTCTGTGTATGCCACATTACATCTCCTTTGAGATGTCATTAAGCTGATTTTTACCTAGTCAGTAGTCAGTGCTGCCCTACACTGCAAACAACTGACTTAAATATCTTGCAAATATCTTGGATATAGACATATATTTAGTATTTCTTATTATAAAATTATAATAAACCAAATTTAAGATTATTAAACCTATTTTTGAGACACTTTTATTCATTTTAAGCTTTACATTTTCTTATTCTATTGGCAGATAATTTTGCTTCTTTCTAGTAATAAATGCTTAAAATGAGCAAAATTATCTGCCAATAGAACAAGAATATTTAAAAGAAAAAAAATCTAGAAATAGATTTAACCTTATGTGGGTTATGGTAATCTTATAATAGGAAATACTACAGCCATGGCCAAAAGTTTTGAGAATGACACAAATATGAATTTTTACAAAGTCTGCTGCCTCAGTTTTTATGATGGCAATTTGCATATACTCCAGAATGTTATGAAGAGTGATCAGATGAATTGCAATTAATTTCAAAGTCCCTCTTTGCCATGAAAATGAACTTAATCCCAAAAAAACCATGTCCACTGCATTTCAGATATTCCACAAAAGGACCAGCTGACATCATGTCAGTGATTCTCTCGTTAACACAGGTGAGAGTGTTAACGAGGATAAGGCTGGAGATCACTCTGCCATGCTGATTGAGTTAGAATAACAGACTGGAAGCTTTAAAAGGAGGGTGGTGCTTGAAATTATTGTTCTTCCTATGTTAACTATGGTTACCTGCAAGGAAACACGTGCAGCCATCATTGCTTTGCACAAAAAGGGATTCACAGGCAAGGATATTGCTGCTAGTAAGATTGCACCTAAATCAACCATTTATCGGATCATCAAGACCTTCAAGGAGAGAGGTTCAACTGTTGTGAAGAAGGCTCCAGGGCGCCCAAGAAAGTCCAGCAAGCTCCAGGACCGTCTCCTAAAGTTGATTCAGCTGCGGGATCGGGGCACCACCAGTGCAGAGCTTGCTCAGAAATAGCAGCAGGCAGGTGTGAGTGTGTCTGCACACACAGTAAGGAGAAGACTTTTGGAGGATTGCCTGGTGTCAAGAAGGGCAGCAAAGAAGCCACTTCTCTCCAGGAAAAACATCAGGGACAGACTGCTATTCTGCAAAAAGTACAGGGATTGGACTGCTGAGGACTGGGGTAATGTCATTTTCTCTGATGAATCCCCTTTCCGATTGTTTGGGACATCTGGAAAAAAGCTTGTCCGGAGAAGAAAAGGTGAGCGCTACCATCAGTCCTGTGTCATGCCAACAGTAAAGCATCCTGAGACCACTCATGTGTGGGGTTGCTTCTCAGCCAAGGGAATGGGCTCACTCACAATTTTGCCTAAGAACATAGCCATGAATAAAGAATGGTACAAAAACATCCTCAGAGAGCAACTTCTCCCAACCATCCGAGAACAGTTTGGTGATGAACAATGCCTTTTCCAGCATGATGGGGCACCTTGCCACAAGGCAAAAGTGATAACGAAGTGGCTCGGGGAACAAAACATCGACATTTTGGGTCCATGGCCAGGAAACTCCCCAGACCTTAATCCCATTGAGAATTTGTGGTCAATCCTCAAGAGGCGGGTGGACAAACAAAAACCCACAAACTCTGACAAACTCCAAGCATTGATTATGCAAGAATGGGCTGCCATCAGTCAGGATGTGGCCCAGAAGTTGATTGACAGCATGCCAGGGCGAATTGCAGAGGTCTTGAAAAAGAAGGGTCAACACTGCAAATATTGACTCTTTGCATAAACTTCATGTAATTGTCAATAAAAGCCATTGACACTTATGAAATGCTTGTGATTATACTTCAGTAACAGTTAGTAACATCTGACAAAAAGATCTGAAAACACTGAAGCAGCAGACTTTGTGAAAATTAATATTTGTGTCATTCTCAAAACTTTTGGCCACGGCTGTAGATAAATTTGACTATATTTAAGAAATTTTGCCTTGCTGTCATTTTTTTCCAGTGTAGGAACTAGTCATTCTCATATCATATGTTTGCTCCCTACAGTTACATTGTTTTGCTTTTTTCTCTCACATAGTGCAGTTAAATTGCAATAGTAATGTGATCTAATGCAGTGTGATTGAACCAAGATATTAGCTATTAACGCAAAAAAAAAAAATCACAGAGGGTATATAACTATATGAATATACGGTACATCTGAAAACAGCCATATCTTGAATAATCACATCCATAAATAAGGAACGAATATTTAAGATTGCATGAATATGCATTATAATTTGCATATTCATGTATAATTTGAAAGGAGAAGAGGGTATATTAGGAACTGGCTAAGATGGTTGCTTTCTTTCTACAGCCAGAGCTCAAATTGAGTGGTGATGCAATGCTGTTCACCCAGTTAAACAAAATTCCAACTCCTTTTTACATCACCATTTGGATTAATGTTATTATAAACTAGATGTTTGGTGTGGCTGTGGGGATTTGTGCTTATTGTGCCACAAGAGCATTAGTGAGGTCAGTGCAGTTGGTGCACTGCAAAAAAGAAATTTCAAGAAAGTAAAAAAAGCCTTGTTTCTAGGGAAATTTCTTTGTGTAAAAAGAAAAATAATCTTGTCAAGCATGTTTTGCATTAGAAAAGTAATCTCATTTTAAGAAAATATATTTAACTTTGTCTTAATAAGATATTCCAACTAATATTGAACAAGATTTGACCAGTAACAAGCTACAACAATGGTTCGCGTAATACCCCAGCAGAGGAAATAAGTTTCCCTTATTTTAAAAGTAAGACCACTTGCACACTTAAAATTTTGTGTCATGCTATATGTAATGGTTATGCTGAAATCCACACTGAACTACATTACCCATCAGCCCATATCACATGTCCCACTGATCACTCATCCCTGTTCTGTGTTACCCCTAATAAGCACCCCTATAGAAGTTCTACTTTTTCAGCATCTAATTGTCAAGCTTTTATTGTTGTCGTGTTCATGTGTTATCATGTGTCCTACAGCCGCTGTCGTAGTCCGCATGTTTTTGCCTTGTGTCCATTGTTACATTTATGGTTCTTGTTTCCACAGTTTTGGTTGTTTGTTTTGCACTCAATTAATATCTGTGCTTGCATCTGCCGCATTCTACAGTCCCTGACACTATGTTGCAGAGTTTTTCCGTGTTTCAATAAAAATACTAAAAATAACAATGCTTCTAAGACAAAGTCACTTATTTTTATTATGCTGTTTGAAGAAATTCTTATTGTAAGCTCTTTTTTTTTCTTTGCTCATTATTAATCTTAGATTAAGAGATAAATTCTCAAAGTCAGCTCAATCAAGAGACCAAAATACTCATTTTAAGTAAATCTATCTTCAATAACTGAGTTTTCATTGCTCGTAATAAGCACAACTTGCTTAAATTTTGGCATTTTTGTCTAGTTTTAAGCCCAATAGCATTTTGAGTGACTAGATATTTATGCTATTTTCAAGAATTCTTACCCCATTGGCAGTTTTTTTTTTTTTTTGCTTGATTTTAGTACACTTTAACCAGATTTAAGTGTGTCTTGCTTGTTTCAAGAAAGGCATTTTTTGCAGTGTGTTTCAGTTCATCCCTGAGGTGTTCAATGTGGTTGAGGTCAGGGCTCTGTGCAGGACACTTGAGTTTTTCCACTCCAAACTTGACACACCGTACCTTCATGGACTTCGCTTTGTGCACAGGGACATTGTCATGCTGGAACAGGTTTGGGCCTGTTAGTTCCAGTGAAGGGAAACTGTAATGCAAAAGAACAAAGACATTCTATAGAACTGTGTGCTTCCAACTTTGTCGCAAGAGTTTGAAGAAGGACTGCATATGGGTGTTTGGCCATATAGTGTATAATTGCACTATTAATATAACTTTAATGCTGTTATTCCATCCATATTTTAAATGTCTGCAGGAGGTACAGTACTGCGCAAAAGTTTCAGGCACATGCAAAGAAATGCTGTAGAGCAAAGCTTCAAAATAATGAAATTGAATGTTTCTACATTTAAAAAAGAAAATACCATAAAGAGCAGTAAACAGTAGTAAATGAAACAAAGTCAATTTTGGTGTGACAAAAATATTAAAATTAAAATAAAAATAATAGTCTCCGGTACAATTTGTGCAGTTTTACAAGGAAATGAGCTGGTAAGTTTTATTGAGCATATTGCAGAACCAGCCACAGTTCTTCTGGAAACTTTGACTTTCGTACTTGCTTCTTATTTTTGCAGCAAAACCCAGCAGCCTTCATTGTGTTTTTTGTCTGAAAAGTGTCTCTTATGTAATCTGCTGCTTTCTTTAATGACATACAAACATTTTTCTGTAACATTTAATTTCGTGCTAGAAAACTAATGTTTGGGAATCTAAAATGTTTTTGTACTGACTTCATAATGTAGAAGTCATAAAATAAAAAAAAATATATAGCAAAGTTAAAAGAAAAAAAAAATGGGGTGTCTAAAACTTTTGCACAGTACTTTACCTATAGCCGTGGCCAAAAGTTTTGAGAATGACACAAATATTAATTTTCACAAAGTCTACTGCTTCAGTGGTTTTAGATCTTTTTGTCAGATGTTACTAACTGTTACTGAAGTATAATCACAAGCATTTCATAAGTGTCAATGGCTTTTACTGACAATTACATGAAGTTTATGCAAAGAGTCAATATTTGCAGTGTTGACCCTTCTTTTTCAAGACCTCTGCAATTCGCCCTGGCATGCTGTCAATCAACTTCTGGGCCACATCCTGACTGATAGCAGCCCATTCTTGCATAATCAACGCTTGGAGTTTGTGGGTTTTTGTTTGTCCACCCGCCTCTTGAGGATTGACCACAAATTCTCAATGGGATTAAGGTCTGGGGAGTTTCCTGGCCATGGACCCAAAATGTTGATGTTTTGTTCCCCGAGCCACTTCGTTATCAGTTTTGCCTTGTGGCAAGGTGCCCCATCATGCTGGAAAAGGCACTGTTCGTCACCAAACTGTTCTTGGATGGTTGGGAGAAGTTGTTCTCTGAGGATGTTTTTGTATGATTCTTTATTCATGGCTGTGTTCTTAGGCAAAATTTTGAGTGAGCCCACTCCCTTGGCTGAGAAGCAACCCCACACATGAGTGGTCTCAGGATGCTTTACTGTTGGCATGACACAGGACTGATGGTAGCGCTCACCTTTTCTTCTCCGGACAAGCTTTTTTCCAGATGTCCCAAACAATCGGAAAGGGGATTCATCAGAGAAAATGACATTACCCCAGTCCTCAGCAGTCCAATCCCTGTACTTTTTGCAGAATAGCAGTCTGTCCCTGATGTTTTTCCTGGAGAGAAGTGGCTTCTTTGCTGCCCTACTTGACACTAGGACATCCTCCAAAAGTCTTCGCCTTACTGTGCGTGCAGACGCACTCACACCTGCCTGCTGATATTCCTGAGCAAGCTCTGCACTGGTGGTGCCCCGATCCCGCAGCTGAATCAACTTTAGGAGACGGTCCTGGCGCTTGCTGGACTTTCTTGGGCGCCCTGAAGCCTTCTTCACAACAGTTGAACCTCTCTCCTTGAAGGTCTTGATGATCCGATAAATGGTTGATTTAGGTGCAATCTTACTAGCAGCAATATCCTTGCCTGTGAATCCCTTTTTGTGCAAAGCAATGATGGCTGCACGTGTTTCCTTGCAGGTAACCATAGTTAACATAGGAAGAACAATAATTTCAAGCACCACCCTCCTTTTAAAGCTTCCAGTCTGTTATTCTAACTCAATCAGCATGGCAGAGTGATCTCCAGCCTTATCCTCGTTAACACTCTCACCTGTGTTAACGAGAGAATCACTGACATGATGTCAGCAGGTCCTTTTGTGGAAGGGCTGAAATGCAGTGGACATGTTTTTTTTGGGATTAAGTTCATTTTCATGGCAAAGAGGGACTTTGAAATTACTTGCAATTCATCTGATCACTCTTCATAACATTCTGGAGTATATGCAAATTGCCATCATAAAAACTGAGGCAGCAGACTTTGTAAAAATTCATATTTGTGTCATTCTCAAAACTTTTGGCCACGGCTGTAGTTTGGATGTATTGGATGTTTTCATATCAAACCAGTGAGTGAAATCACACAAGAAGGCAAATAATAGAAATTAAATTATATTCCAGTGGTAATTCATTGAAGTGTTTGGTGCAATGTTGCATGAAGTTTTAAACTTTGCACCAACATTAAACATGACTGAGCAAACAAAACAAAATCTGTCAAAAAAAAAAAAAAAGAAAAGAAAAATTAATAAAACAGTGATAATTTTGGATTAAAATTATTCTCCTTGTCAAATTACTGCATTTCCAGAGCAATTTAATTACCTTTGTGGAAAACCTTGTAAATCTGGTAAAGGCCATAGTTCTAACGACTGTAGAAATGCTATGGCCAACATGTTCTCATTGAGTGGGAAGGATGGCTTAGCCTCTCAATACAGAACACCATTATCCCACTGTGTTATCATAGTTGCTTGAGTGTTCTATAAAGATATTATAGCACACTTGTTTACTTCTATGTCTATTTTGTAAGACTTGTTTTCAGTTTTAGTGTGAAATGTGAGTAATTTAGATTCTTTATGCTGGGCAAGTGTGTGCTTGGGCCACATTCATGACAACTGAGTCAGACACTTTTCTGGGAGAGGAGAGGTTGAGGAGCATTACTCCAGGAGCCTCTGTGGCATCCTCTGCTTCCATCACTCTGTCCTCCATCTTGGGCTGTATATCCATATTCATATAAAAGGCATTAAACACACGCACACACACACACACACACACACACACACTTTTCTCCACTGCCTTTTCTTTGTCTGTCTCGGGGTTGCTGTCTTGCTGCTGGCTATGCTGTCTTTTTGAATGGTTGTCTCTCGGAGGATTAGAGATGGCTTGTATAGAAGCAGGGAAGTGTAAATAATAGCCCATGAAGAGGAAAGTCTCTGAATCATTGAGTCTGTTTAAGGCATGATGTGGCTTCCCTTTGAGGAAAAGCACAACCTCCTGGCCTCACTGGACCTCTTTTTGCAGGCTGGGCTGGGTTATTGGGTTTGGATGGATGGACGGATGGATGGATGGATAGTGTTTAGTGTTGTCTTCCATTATCTTTGATTTTTATGCATGGCTATGCTGTTAGGGCTGCATGTACACAATTTTAAGATATTTTCATAAGTTATTAATATAATGATGCTCATTTTCAAGGTAGCAATTAGTCAGAAGCTGAAAACAAGGGAAATCTGAACCTTGTAAAAAAAAAAAATTGGTTTATCAAGTTTACAATTATTGAACTTATGTTCACTAAATAAACTTTTATAATAATATGGAAATAGTTAGTGTTAATTTGAGTAAATATCCACATTGTTTTTATTTCAATGCATTTATTTGGTTTTAATACAATAGGGAAACAAATGATATACCAGAATTCAATAAATACTATGTGTTATTCAGGATCTACAATGAAAATAACTGAAAAAAGGTTATATACTGTAGCTATGAGAGAGAGAAAAGGTGTGTGTCTTATAGACAGAGGGGTACCTAGCATAAACTAGCATAGGCTGAATCTGGTGAACGCTCGTATGTTTGCACTTAGAGATTTCATGCATAGAAAGTAAAAGGTCTGAAGAACACCCTACATAAACATAAATGATTCTGCTGCTTTTGAATTAAAGTGATAATTTTCTAAACTTCTTATAATCGTGTTCACTTCAGCCTGACCCCATGAAACATTTTCCAAGACTTCAAAAAGCAAAAAGTGTGACATCACTGGATATTGATTGATTGATCTGTTAACAGACTTATTTATTGATTATTAATTGTATCACTTTCATTATAAAATTTCTAGTAAATGTAGAATACCTATGACATTAGCAGTCAATGTAATTCCATCCCCATTATTTCACTCAGAGTAGGAGTATGTTAAACCTTTGGCTCTTATGTTCAGCATTAATCTCTCTCATAGTAATTTCTCCCATACTACACTTTCCCTTTTGTCCCTGCTCACATTCACATTGGTAATCACTGAACTATTCTCATTGGTATTGCAAGTATTTTAGTCTCTTAGGCTAAATGAGGTACAATTACATACAGCTATCTCTTTGTGGACATTATGCTCATGGTTACACTAAAATTCTTCTTTAAATCCAGAATCCCTAGCCCAAAGGATGATTTTGACAGATGATAGTGACTTCACTTCACTTCACTTCACGCCCCTCATATTTATAAAATAAATAAATAAATAAATAGTAACTAGGATCAAAACACCGCCTCCAAATATGTCTAGAGGCTTATCTTCAACAGATCATCTCCAAACACCAAAGTGTGTTCTGCATGTTACAGATTCTTATCCTGTTCTCTGTAATAAATAATGATCAAACTAAGGTCATGCTGAGCCAAGATATTAGGATGTAATGCAAAAAAACAGTGTATTGGGGTGGAGGTGGTGGTGGTGGCAGGGTCTTCACTACATTATAGCATTACTTGTTCAGTAAATAATCTAGGCTAAGGATCTGTGATAGATGCACCCCAGAGGATGTTCATGAAGATTATGATCTTGGGAAGAAAAGTCCTCAAACGCAGCATCAAAGAAAACCCAGGTTCTTTCGTGCACAGCATGGAAATATATTTTTGGTTACACTTCAGTAGGGGGTCTTTGTGCATGCATGTGTGTGTGTGTGTGTGTGTGTGTATGTAGGTGGGTGTGTGTTGACCAGGTTCTTTTGAACTGCAGTATGTGGCAGAGCTACATTTGCAAAATAGTCTCAACCAGTCACAGATACCAGTCTCACGGCTGCTCACAATCTCTTGGCCAAGCTTGATATTTATTATTTAACAACACTTGAAGGTTTTTAGAACCAGAAATGAATCCAGTGTTTGGGGAGTTTACAGGAGCCACATAAAGATCTGTGCATTCTGTGTGCTGCCTAGTCTGCTGTGTTTGATCGGGGGCGGGAAAAAAGACTGCTGCAAAATTCTGACATGAAATTTTTGGAAGAGAGAGAGAAGAAAGTGGGAAGGGAGATAAAAACATCAAGTTCAGCAAAATGTCTTAATAGCCTTTTATTGCTTGTCAGTTCTGCATGTGCATGACTAATGGAAACAGTGCATCAGCAAATATGTAAGAAAAAAAAAAAAGAAAAAAAGTGGCCAGGAGATCTGCACTGTAACTGGACTATAGATCTGCATGTACAGTATAATGTTACACAGTGTTATAATGGAATGATCACTGTAACCAGCATATGAACTGATTAGGTTTTAGAATTGGTCCAAACAGGGTCAAGGACAAATGTCTGAAATAGTTTTTCTTCAATAACTGCCTTCCTGTTTGAAGTATATTTTTAAAGGTATTTGAGGCAAAAAGTTAGTTAGAAGAAGGACTAGACTTGTTGGCAGTTCAAACAAAACTTTAAAAAAATATATTTCTAAAGTGTGAAGCTTCTAGTGTATTGCAATCATGATTTTATACAGGATGTACTTCAACCTAAGTCTCTATGCCAAATAATTCCTAAATTATTAAGCAATATGTTGTAAGACATGATGGTTCACTGTACCATGGATTAAGCTATTTTTAAGTGAGACATACTGGACATATTAAATGTACAAAATATGCACTCTAGATAGTACCACACCAGCAACAAGGAAAGGTACAATTTATTTATATTTTTCTGAGTGTACAAATCTCCTATTGTTCTATTTCAAGGTCATTGGTTATTGGTTTTAGCTGCAAGCAGTCTCCATATTAAAAGCACGGAGTGGAGGGTCAGGCGAAATTTTCCATTAGCTGGTTACATCCGGGCTGAATGTGGATGGGGGCATAAAAGCTTATAGAATCAAATATAGAAACAAATACCCGTTTGAGCTGGCACAGTGTGGTCCAAGAGCTAAAGAATGTTCCACTCTAACCCTGCTTATATACGCTTACACACAAACTCCCTCCAAGCAAGCTTCCAGAGTGATTTGCCCCAAGCACCCTCCTCTTCTTTTATCTTTTAGAGAATGAAAGACTGGGGAAGGGAGTGGATGTGACTTTACAGTGGAAATACACTGTCACTAAAGTGAACATTAAAGGATGTTCAAATGTCGTGAACTGTTTCAGTCTCTGTGGCAGGCTCTCACAAACTCCATCAGCACTAAGTGAAGTATAGATTTTATCAGGCCATCACTGCTTTCAGAGTCCAGAGAACTGAGTCAGATGAGCCATGGTCATGTTCCAACCCAATAATGAGCTGCTTGATTACAGCCTGCAGGTTCACAGCTCAATTTGACACTAAGGCTCGTTCAATCAATCGATGGTGGAAGTGCTTTAGCACTGCATAGCTAAACGGCCAATCATGAGTCCCAACCTGGAGAAAAACATGTGTATGAGTAGGTGTCCCTTCTCTCACTGACATTATAAAAGTGTACTCTACATACCATCAGTACTTGTGAAATTATATCTACTGTCTACCGGCTAACTCGCACCTCTTGTCTCTTTGATCACACCGATCGCTCTGTCCTTCATGCTTGTCTGGGCCTATTAGCTTGCTCAGATGATGTGTTGATGATGAAGCTATTGCTGTGCCTGAACAACCCACTGGCCAATCATATCCCACTACATATAAGTTGTCCGAGTTGTGTTCTTGCTGGGGGCGATAGGGCAGTTTACTTATAGGACCAGGATGTCACTCTCATCCCTCATTGTGCCCATTCTCTACCACCTTTGGTCCTAAATCAACCTCAGGAACTTTCCCTACATCTGGTAAGACCAATGACAGACAGACTTGATTATAGTTTATTAACATAAATTGCATTGCACTTTTCATACATTTCTGCGCATTCACTACACTTTAAACATAGCTTTAAGCTAGTGTTTAAGGCATCACTTATAGCACCTTATACCACAACACTGTTTAATTATTGAAACTGATTGGTCAGGAGTTGATTTATTTTCTATAATAGCAGCTTTGACAGTAATGCTAGCTGAAATTCAAATCAGAGCTTTACAATTATGTGCTACTTCTAATATGTTCTAGGTTTTATAGTAACAACAAAACAATCTTATAACAAAGAAAACAATATAACTGATGATGCGTAGAAGCGTGCTATAATCAGACATTTATTTAACATTTACGGAAGGAGTCTCCAGTGTCAGTGCTTTGTAATGGTTAGTAAATATTCTGACATGTTAGAGTCTTCCGGACAGAAGACTTTGTTTTCCAATTTCTGTGTATCATGACAAGCTGCATTTTTTTGGTCTTACATATTTCTTATACTTCAACAGAGAGAAAAAAGAGGCTAGTGAGAGAACGACCGTTTATAGCTGCTATAATGTTAAGTGATAACAGGTAATAACTTGTCTCATGGATGTTCCACAACATTAAATATAACTATAAACGGATAAAAAATACACTGTGTCCTTAGAAGTGGCATCACTGTGCTCTGTAGTTTGTTTGTTTTTTTTCCTGTAATAAGACTCAATCTGTTGTACAGTGGAAGAAGCTCCTGTTTTGTTGTTTGGTTAAATTTGAATCTAGTTGGCTCCTTTTTACAGGCCAATAAGTGCATGTGTGTTTGTGAAACAAATTGCTCATGACCCTAATTTCGTTTGAACGCACAGAAAACCTCGGCTGCTGCATCCTCATTTAATTCACTGCTGTGATATTCCATTTGAGTTGACATCCCAAGGGCAAATCTTTTAGACCACAGTCTACAGGCCCTATGTGTTTTATGGGATATGTGGGATGTTGCTGGAATTACATTACAATAGTGGTTTAAAAAAATATAGTAAATTATGTGCGGGATTTTTTTTTTTACACCTTCACTTCATGGTCTTATCATTCCATCATCACCCCTTTTGTAAATCCATCCAGTCCCATTTTGGTAAAAGCAATGCAGCTTATCTGTTGTTGATTAATTCACATTTTACTGTCCAGCTGAAGTGGATTAGTCTGTGGGGTTTATAATCCCGCCTGAGTCTGTGACACTGCTTGCAATCCCAAATGCCGTGAGATTAAATGGGGATAGAGAGTATATGATGCAGATCAGACATCATGGTCACCATCAGAAGAGCCAGGTTACACCAATGAGACTTTTCCCTATGTTATATTTCATTATCCATGCCTAAGGTCCTTTGCCTGGAAAAATGAGGACATGTTAGGGAGGGGTGGTTAGGGAAGTGATAGTCTGGTTGATGTCCAATTGTCACAACAAACCTCTCTTTGAATGGACAAATGAAGCAGTAGAAGTGAATGTACTGAGGTAAATAAAACTATGCAGTCCTGAGCGTGGATGTATTGACCTGCAAAAGAATCCAGATGACTATCGCGGGTGTCATGAGTGCCATCCACCCTCCTATTCACCGCAAATACCCCTGGGGCTGCTCGATTGGCACACGGAAACCACCTCTCATCCTCTACACCAAGAATTAACCTCAATCCGAAACAGTAGCACAAACAACAGCGACATTTCGAGGCAGGGATTTTTTTTGTGCTTCACTTTTGCCACAAAGGTCACGTGTCCAGAGCCGCGCCCACGTGACCTCATCTGTGGGCCAATCAAACTCCAGCTTCTGTCAGGGCTAAGAGCAAGAAAGGACGGTGGAGAAATCCTTTCTTCGTGCAATTATTTGTATAATTTCAGTCTTTTCCAACCGTCCTAATTTGTGGCCATCTCTTAGGAGTCGCACGAAGGTAAAGGACTTCCTGTTAAAGCTTCCTTTTAATTGTTTTCTTAAATACTTTGTAATTGTCTAATGGCTGAACATTTTTTATGGAATAGTTATACCGAATACTGTATTTTATGTCAGATTGAGAAGATCTAATAAACCAAATGAATGCTCATCCTGTGAAAACAGACATGAGTATGATCGATCTTCTCATTGCTTGCTTCTGTGTTAGCACCGTGCTCATGTTTGATTTGGATTGGCTTATGAATCCCTATTTGGACCAGATTTCTAATTATTTGTCAATTGGTTAACTTATTGCTTGTCTTGAACTTGCCAAAGGAAGCAGTGGATGGAGAATAATGTCCTTATAACATGACTGCTTGGTTGTATCACTAGCTTTTGAGTTGTGGTAATGCTGAATGCAGCAATTTTTGTTCATATAATTTTAACAGATGGTGTGACTCCTAAGGGTAGATAATGTTGTATTACACAATGTGCCATGTTTGTCAGCCTCAGTAAAGGAGATCATCCTTATGATAGCCACTACGTGGTCTTCCAGAACATCATTATTTCGATTACCGTCATGGTTTCGTTATCTGCCACAGTGAATCAGACAAATGTTCTCGCGCAATATGATTGGTCTACAGTGTGCTACAGTTCAGTGGCATATTGACCTAGACATGTAGATTTCACATCATATTAAAATTATAATATAGCATCATTGCCCTGGAGAGTTCTTTTATGGCTTTACCAATGCACATCACCAAAATAAGAAAGTAGTTGATGTTTGGTTGTCTGGTTGTCATTTCTGATGGGACTGAGGCTTTGGTGATGAACCTACATCGGCTTACGTGAAGATTTGAGGTCTGGATTTAGTGTCGTAACCAGCTGCAGATGTGTTTAGTGCATTTGTTGCAATCCCAAAATGGTCGCTAACAGTTAATTCTGACACAATGGCTGCACTTCCTTTGTCAGTTAAGCGCTTGCTAAAACTGTTTCACTGTTCACTGATATTGTTTTGACAAAGTAGTCAATATGCATTCATAAAGGCAACATTGCATGAGCGATGAAGATAACATTCACAATCGTCACCATGTCAATGGCTGCGTCTTCCAACCTTGCTTTCGCTGTGATGCCAGCCAACAAATAGAGGCGTCTCCTTTGCAGTTGGGCTCTCGCCACCATTTCTCTAGTAGCAATTCTAATAACTTGTTATATGATGTGCTGATTTAGTGGATATGTGTGGCTGGATTTGTGATTATAATTCGGGGTGAGATCTGGGCGAGGGCGACTGATCTTTGCTGACAGCTTTAGAGGCGGTCGTTGGAGGAAAGGCGAGGGTAAGGGAGGGGTTGGATTGGAGGAGTGGGAATGAGAGGGAAGAACAGTGCCCATGCTGACACGAGTGCAGCAGTAAAAACCCTCATCTAAAGCTGTTAGATCCGAGAGTCTATAATCATACACCCCCTCCTCCATAAGAGCCAGCCAACCACAAGGCATCTCACACACATACATGCATGTACCCAAGAATGAAGATGGACCACAGCACAGTACAGCAATGTAATCGCTATTATTATTATTATTATTATTATTATTATTATTATTATTATTATTATTATTATTATTATTAGTGGTGGGGGTGGTGGTGGTGGTTACAATGATTGACTTTTCTACTGTTTCTCATTTTTGATTCCAACAAAGTCTGAATGTAGACAAATGTCTACATCCAACAGCATCTGCCAGGCATTTATGTCCTCTCTATAATATCTGTACAACCTCTATCATGTCCCCATGGTAATGAGTACCATATAGTCACCAGCAGTCTTCTACAGTTATTTTTATATCACAGAATTTCAAGGAATCGGGCATCATTTTAACACTCACAAAGATTAATTTACAAAAAAATTGATAAATCAATTAACTTTGTCTGGCTATTCAGGAAATACCTTTGATTACCTGGTGATATCTCATGGATATGTTGCATTTACAAACTACAATAATCCCTAAGTTAACTACAGATATATATAGAGATTGATACTGTGTGTCTATGCTGTTAGTTTATTGCCAATGTTGTTGTTTTTTCTTTAGTTCTTTATTAAGAGAAGAGACTATTCATTGTCTCTGTGAAACTTTTTCTGAATAGCAAATACTCTGATCTAGGGATTTATCTAGAACTATGGGTTCCACCAGAGGGTTAACCCAAAGAGACTTTTTGAGTGCTAAAGTCTGGGAGTCCATGCCTGGGACTCTGGGATGCTCAGAAGAAGCCATATTGTGGTGAAGTATAGTAGACAGAAGAGTTCAACATTTGTGGAAAATCTTTCTTCATAAGATAGAAGTCATGCATTGTATGTAATTTTTTGAGACATTCTAACAGCATTTAAACAGCAATTTTACAATCAGATTTGTGACATGTCAATAAAAGAATAGGATTTAGCATGGACACAAACTGTTTTCTTTTCCTCTATATACTGTATCTGGGCAAGGTCAGATAATCATACACACCCAGCCAGACATGAGGGCTGATGGGAGGCTGCTTTGTAGCTTTCTAACTTGCTTTTTTTCATCAATAGTTATTTTTTTCCCCTCACCAAGTTTCATTACATAATGAGAGCACAGTAAGTCGCATAATGCGTCATTGTGTGTATTATTAGTACAGTGTTCATGTTCCGTGCCAATGATGAAGCAAAATCTGCCAAGCATTAGTCAAGTGAGTTTGTAAGAGACTGTCTGATTGATTATTGTATTATATTGTTGTGTGTGGAGTCAGCCCAGTGAATCATCTATAACTAAATATCTTTGTGTATTGTGAAAATCTATGTTTTATTATTTTTTAAAAATGTTTTTTATATATATATGACTGCTTTGTCTTGCTTTTTAACCTTTCCTTTTATATTCCTGAGTGGGTTGGGTTTTTTGTTTTTGTTTTTTTGTTTTGTTTTTTTTTGGGGGGGGGGGGGGGTTTGTTTTGCCTGTTCTAGGCTGAAGCTGCAGTGTGGAACAAGAATGAACAAAAAAAACAAGAAAAAAACAAAAACAAAGATGTGTTGCCCTGGGCAGTAATTTGCCCTGAAATGTAGTATAAGCCGTGGTGTCTCCAATAAACACTGCCATGTCATGTTATGCTCAGGCCCTTGACACACTGACAGGCCTAGTGATGTGTTTAATACAATAAATCATGGCTGCCGATTTGCACAGGCCGTTCTGCCAGCTCCCCTCCAGCTCCAGTCCTTCTATCTCTCCTCTTCCTCCTCTGCCAAATCTCCACAGCCCAGAGCAAGGGCTGCACCCACTGCTTCTCCTCTCACTCTCTCTTTTTATTGCTGTGTCTAGCTGTAAAATAGTGTCAGCCCTTCACTTGAAGCTCTTTCTGTATTTCTCTACAAATGGCATTACAACAAAGATAACTGGACTTGTGGTTTAGGCTTGAACACTTCTCCATGGATTAAACGTTAAGATTAAGACTTTACTCTGCCTTAGAATGAAAAATAAAGTGATTGAATTAATCGATTGAAACAGTTGCTGAATGTCACGTGATAAGATTTGTTAGCACACCACTACTGTAGGTTATAGTTATAGCTAAATCATACATCCTGGCTAAAATATCATCATATTTAAAACCCTGTTTCTTTGTACATTGTGCCTCATTTGTAAACTACAATTTCCCATGTTACATAAATTCATGTAATTCTTGTTTTCTCGTGATCTCAACTTAATTTTCTCGTGATCTTGACTTAATTTTTCTGTGTACTCGACATCCATCGTCCCGAAGTCAGTGGGGTTCTTGAATGGGTTTTTGGTTAAATGCCTGAAATAAGGTCTTTGGTTAACACAAGCTCAATATATTTTCACGTTTTATTATATGACATAAAATACATCAATAATACCCCACTTGTGATTTTGTTAAGCTTTTACGTGTCTTGAAAAAGACGGTTGCTTACTAGTGGCTCAATGGGACTACAGAGGTTGTCTGGGACATTAAACGTCATCACGCCGAACAGGAAAACTCATCTACTACAGCCTTGTTGTGTTTATACTTGCGTTCTTGTAAACTATTCCAACTCAAACTTTCCAACTTGTAGATTTATCAGTTTATCGTATTTTCCAATTGTAGTGTTTTTTTTAAATAAGATTGAAAGAGTTGTTGAAGCTTAGTGGTGGTGACGTTGTAGTTCATTTATAGACTAACTTTAGCTTTTTACTTCTGGCGATTTGTATTAGGCTTCAGAATTCCTAAAAGTTGGTCACAGATATTATTTTCTGCAGCAAACCAAAAGCCAATGGAAAAAGCCTACTGGATTTTTGCTGAGGGAACCGATGCTTGCGGGTTGGAAAAAATTACGGGATAAAATTACGTATTGAGAAATTAAGTTGAGATCACAAGAAAACAACAAAGAAAAAGAATTAATACTGCATGGCCGATTAGGGCTTCTGTACAAACGTGACAATAGCCCCAGTTAGGCCATTTCATACAATATAATAACACTGCATTAAGAAAGATGGTATTTAACAATGTTAAATATTAATATAGCATTAAGCATGTATATAGCATTAATCTTTAACACACTGAGAAGAAACATTCTAAGATGGTTTGGCATGTATTACATCATTAGAAGGCTTATTTTAATGTGACTTAAAATGTTAGTGAGACAAATAATTTGGATTAAAGAGGTTCAGCTGATTTTTTTTTCTTAATTGGCAATTTATTATTTTTTAAATTTATGTGGTGCTTTTAACTCATTAGTTACTCTTCTACAATTGTATTCTATGAAGTCAAATAGTACCACGTTTATCTGCATACAATAGCTTTTCCTGATGATCTGAATGTAGGGACAGTAGTTTACACCCCATGTGGTGGTGAGACGTATTTGTGCATGGGAGAGTGTGTCCAGTTTCATATTCACTTCATGTCTGAGGAAACACTTCTGTTCTCTAATCGTCTACGAGGGAGCGTGAAAAGGAGCTAAGATTGCCAGGAAGTCACTCAGCAGTTTCTTCATATTCCTATCCATTAGCTTTTAATACACTGATGCACATCTAGTCCAAGTATAATCTACTAATGGGCTCTTTATACGAAAAGAGTGCTGAATCACCTCAACTCTTGCACATGACTGTGAGACAGGATGCTTGTGCTAAATACTTTTTATTTGAGCAAGTTTAAAGAAGGATGTTACAGTTAATACTGTTAATGCAGTAGTGGTCAAAGCACGAGTAGTCAGCATAAGAGTATACATCAGATATAATGTTATTAAAAATGGTGCTGCTGCTTAGCGCCGTAGTGCTTACAGTTGGGGATGATGCAAACATTTTGAGCTTGATAAGGTTTGACAAGCTGAAGATAAACTTTGAATCCTCGCCATCTTTATATTTCATTATATTACTCCAGTATATATGCAGTATATTACTCCAAATCTCTCAATATCATGTTTAAGAATGAATTATTTCCATAACATGGAATGAACAAATCCATTTAGATATATGGCTAAACACTTTACTAAGTCCACAAATAAGCGTTAGGTGCGAATGATAAACAAAATTCAAATGCGATACAACAGTGGTGTCTCGATACAATACATTTTCAATACAGCAAAAATAAGCATTGTCTGAATATGTGTCTTAGGTTTCCATTTTCAGTCAATTAAAACAATTATAAAAGTCCTATAACTAAAATATAATGACAGTGTTTGCATGGTTAAGGTTTCACTGACGTGATTCTCAAGGCCATGACTGAAGCACGGGGCTTTTCCCGTTCTGCTGTCAGTTATCACTGCTCTCTGTAGCGCTGGATGTGTTTTTGAATCCTGCGTTTTCCACTACTGAATATTAACTTCCCAATCGCTGCAGTGATTTCTTTCACTCAGATTGAAGAGAGCTTCCTGTACCTGCATGCACATGGGTGTTGCTTCATGTTTCGTTTAGTTTCAGAGGCCGACACAGAAGGGTGATGTTGGATATGATTGTGGCATTAGCGCCAGTTTATGGTACTCTTATTTGGCAGATTCGGCACATTGTTTCACTCCACCACTCACTGGCCATTAAATTAACTTACCAGAAAGCCACATGCTTCTTTACACCAGACCTTAAAGATTAGGGGGAAACTTCAAGGTCCTGCTTTGCTGCTGACCTTAGCCATAGCTACTTTTCCCAAGCTAGTAAGCTAGCAAATTCACTCATGGAAAAACATTGTCCTTAACAGAAGCGTGTCTTTAAAATCCAGTAACCTCTTCTGATTTGACATAAAAAGGAAGCAGGCGTATTGAATCAAGAGCCTCGCTTTGAACGATACAATACACTGTACCATTACACTCCTAATAAGCATATATTAAATTCACTATTATGAATCTAATGCTTTCATAATGCGGAATTTAAGTTAACTGACATACCAGACACACCCTTCATAATGTAAATAATCTTTATTAATTAGCAGAAAACAAGATGTTCATAAGATGTTAACCATCAGCACTATTAATGGTTTTTCTATACATGACTCATATATTTTAATGTAGTTAATGTATACTCTTAATTATTTCCTGGATTAGTGGATTTATTCATTATTGTGGATTATTCATAATTCATCCTTATGAAAGCATAATACATGCATAATACATATACAATACATGTTTATTTGTGGACCTAATAGTAAAGTGTTACCAGATATACAGTATTTATCATTTAATTTGGAAAATGAAATTGCTGTATGCTTGAAACAAAAAAGAAAAAGGGCAGAGCAGTTTTTTGGGGGTGCTCTGCTTGACCAAGCATAAAGCGTGATTAATTCGATAGCAAGCTCAGAGGACGGGGCCGAAAGCTCTTTATGGAAAAGCATGACCCACTTACAGCATCACATTATATACAGCAAATGGCTTTTAATAACAATTAGGAATATATCAAATTTACATATTTGTCATGTGAACAATGATTAAATTAGATACAAGAGAGTATTTATAGAACTTATGCTTAATTCTGGCTGTGGGTTCAAAGCGCATGTGGCCTTTTGATTCAGATCAGCATTATGTTTGTGCGACTGACTCGGCTAACCCCAACACAAATGAGGGACTCGGATTTTAAATTCTGAGCATGCTTAAGTGCTTCTGCTTCTCTTTTATTTTTGTACATTTGTATTGCTTCCTGTTTAGGATTCTCAAAATAGCCCCTGTACCATCCAGCCTTTCACCTCCGAGCACAAAAGCTGATTTAATGAAACTATAATGACACAACTATAATCATGAAATACAAACAGCTCGTAGTTAAAAATAGCAGAGATAAAACAGGTGCATCTCTTCAGCTGTTATGCAACCCCTGTTTTCCATTATAGCGTACGTTAATTATGCCATGTTGTGTTGTGTGGTTTGTTTTTTAGTGCTGTGTACTGATGATATTAATTAGAGTTTTAAACAAAACTAGCCTCCCTCGAGTGTGTGTGTGTGTGTGTGTGTGTGTGTGTGTGTGTGTGTGTGTGTGTGTGTGTGTGTGTGTGTGTGTGTTGATTGATTGAAGAGAAGGTAGCGACACTTTAAATGGGCTATCACACAACACAAAAACCTCACCATGACTCTGAGCTTAATGGAAATACAAGCAATACAAACTGAAATACAAACTGAAGAGTGACTTTAGTGAAAAGGATGCTCCTGTTCTGGCCCTTTTACTGCCAAATACGATATAGTGTTCATGAGATTTAAAAGAATGTAGAGTATGCAGGTAAAGTTATGTAACATCAGATTGCACATGCATTAAAAGAAGCATTAAAAAGAAAAAAATACTTTTATACTCCTTATACTCTTTAATTCGTCTGTCTGTCTGTGATTATGGCCTACTACGCACTACTAGTATGTACTCTATATTCTCAAGCCCAAGAATTTAATGGGTTAAACAATTAAACAGATAAATAAATAAATAAATTATGTGAGAATCGTTATTACGCCACTAGGAAGCCTAACTAGCTGATATTGTTCATGTTTCAGCAGGTCACTGATTCCTCACAACAAAGAGCTCCTAATGATAAAAGAAGGGACCAGGACAAATTCTCATCTTTTGTGACATGGCTTTATTTCCCATCATGGTTTTAGTGTGGATTAGGGGCTTTATGCAATCCGCAGTTCTGTGGGGAGATTGGTGGACATCTGGCTCCAGATTTCATCTGTCCATCTAATTCTACTGCTTTCTCTCATTCCACCCTCTTTCTCACAAACACACACACACACACACACACACACACACACACACACACACACACACACACTTGGACGATTCTTTTCACCATCCTCAACTTTCTGTCCTGGAGTCTGGCATAAGGTTTCCATCTCTCAGTGTCTGCTGAGTGACTGGTGTGATATGAAAGGGAGGGGGTGTGTCAGGGGGGAAGATGGCCCTGCCACAGCATTAAGGGAGAGCTCATTTTGTCCATTCTCCTTCTGTCTGCCTCTCGCTCGCTCGCCCACTCGCTCGCTCGCTCACTCGCCAGCTATCTGCATGTGTGCCAATTTGCAGTTTGATGGTGGACTAGTGCAAGGGAATTAATCTCATTTCATTTTCTTGTAGAGAAAGTAGGTTTTTTTTTTTTAAATCCCAGCACCAGCAAACTGCCACCGTTATTCTTCTTCATCTGTAACGTCGCTGGAGCAGAACTTTTTTCCTAGAGACCTTGAGATCTTTCTGGAAAGTTGCTTTGTGGCAAGGTCTATTGTTAAATGAATAGAATCATATTGACTTGAATTACTCCTCTGACCACAACTTTTTCAAACTAGGATGTACAAGGAAAGAATTTTATTGTACAGTACACACATATAATGTAACATTTATGCGGTAACACATATAATGACATAAAATGATTTCTCTGTAAGAACATCTCATCAAATTTTCATTCTACGTGTAATCTATAATGCTTAAAGCCATATACAAGTACAGGGTTCTGTCCCACTGTTTTTTTTTTTTTATGTTTCATGAAAAGGGTCTGACCTGTGTTATTTGTGTTTAAGGGTTTTACGTCATATGAAGTAAAATGCCAGATGAGGTACCGAATAATCCTTGGGGTTTAAACATGTACTGTATGTAAGAAAAGTCAAGACTTGAATTTACAGGATGAGAAGTGCTCCCTCTCGTGTTCAAAGTATGCATATATAGCATCACTACTGATTTCAGAATGTGCTGCCATATAATGTCCTCCTTTTAACATACATAAATGTTTTACAAAAGGCAGTATATTGTAATGGCATATTCTTGTGCACATCATGTATGCAAATGCATATGTATACCCTCCAGGTGACTGGTTGGCTGTCATTACCATCTCTCTCTTCCTACTCCTGGGGATTTCCTGTCACGTGACCATACGCCAACTTCTCCTCCAATCCCACCATGGAATCCAGCAAAGTGCAGTCCGAGGGTGGCCTCAACGTTACCCTCACCATCCGCCTCCTCATGCATGGCAAAGTATGTACAGATAGAGCAGAGGGATATATGAGAGAGAGAGAGAGAGAGAGAGAGAGAGAGAGAGAGAGAGAATGGAAGTAAATGGTAGTAAAATATTGAGTTATATGAGTGATTTCTAGATCACTATATTTTTATTTATGTCAAGTCAAGTGGCTTTTATTGTCATTTCAACCATATACAGCTGGTACAGTACACAGTGAAACGAAACAACGTTCCTCCAGGACCATGGTGCTACATAAAACAACACACTAATTACATGAGACGACACAGAACTAAATAAGACCTACACATTTTTATATAAACTGCACGTGCAAACATGTGCTAACATCACAAGACAGTACAGTAACTACTAAAACAGGACCAACTGGCACAGTAAGTGACAGTGTAGCGCTGACCAGTACACAGTTCTAGTATGGAAGTGTCAGACATAACAGGTAGACATAACAGGCAAAAAGATAGGTGCAAAAGAGTAACAATATAGTTAAAAACATGCTGAATGTAATGAATGTAAACATAACATTCTGTGACTTAATATTCAGCGGATTAACTTATACCAAATACCTTATGTATCACCTCTGTCAATATTGAGACAGAAAGTCAATAAATCAATAAACAGGCAGATAGACACAGATAAACAGACATACAGATAAATAGTCATCAAATAATTTATCAAACGAACTAGCTACTCCTCCTTTTCACTGTCACTTTGAGCTTTTACTGCTTTGTATGGGAATGTACTGATAAGAATAATATGTTTTTTTACTTTTATCTTTTCAGGAAGTTGGAAGCATCATTGGAAAGGTATGTTAAGAATATCCACAATATTATAAGGTCTTAACAACTTCTGAAAGCATTTTTAGATGATTGAACTTTTTTTTTTTTAAATTCCCCATGCTATGTTTTGTTTCTCAGAAAGGAGAAACTGTGAAGAAAATGCGTGAGGAGGTAAGGGAAAAACCTCTCTCTGGCTCTGTCATTTTTCTGTTTCTCTCTTTATCCTCCAGGAGCCCTAGTTGCAGGATTAAACCCACAGTCAGGGATTTTGGAGTGACATCTCCTCTCACTCTGGTTTCAATAATACTGAGAAACTGACAGCATGTTACCTTCCAAAATCTTAGACAGAGCTGGTAATGCAAGAACCAGCAGTTACTTACAAACAAAAGTACATAAATTGAGTACATTATTATTTTGAATGTGCATATTTTATAGAAGGTTAAAACCTTATGATTTGTACTTCAGAAGATGGAAATATGAAATAAATATAGAATCTAAAACATGAATTTCACCTCAAGCTGAAGCTTGTGTGCTCTACAGAGTGCTGCTCGCATCAACATCTCAGAGGGGAACTGTCCAGAGCGAATCGTCACCATCACAGGACCCACGGATGCCATCTTTAAGGCTTTTGCCATGATTGCCTACAAATTTGAAGAGGTACACATTATTAGCCACTGATCATCCAGGGCTTTTAATAATAATCATTTCTGTCTTACATATTTTTGTCTTACATACCTGGATAAATTAGAAACAGCAAAGTATTGCATACAGTTAATGAATTTAAGTTTGTTTGTCCTGAGCAGAACTGAATCCACTCAGTGAGCAGCGCTAGCAGCTCCTCAAACTGTGAAATAAAAAATGTCATCAAAGTTTAATCACCAATCACTGCAGCTGGCACTTCACTAACAGCATAGGGAGGCATTCAGATTACAAAATACCACAAGGCTGCTGCATTCTTCAAAATGGTTTGCATTCTTTAGAAGGTTTTCAGCCATCATGGTCATTGAAATGGTCTAGAAATGCCTGGATAGCTTTGTACCTAAGAACTGCCGCTGTAATCATAAACACATTCCACTCTTATTCACAATCTGCTCATCCTGAACATTTCAACACACTTAATTCTGTTTGACTTTATACTATACAGTTAGAGAAGAGTAATGATTCATCTCACTATCCGCTGTTGCATAGAAGAGGATGAGTTCCCTTTTGAGTTTGATTCCTCTCAAGGTTTCTTAAGGTTTCTCAAGGTCACTCTCATACCTACAGTGCCTATAGAAAATCATCATACCCCTTTGAAATAGTCACTTTTTTGTCTTACAGCCTGAAAGCAAAACCCATTAAAAAAAATATTTTTTTTGTTCCAGCTTTATTTACACATACTACCTTACAACATTCAAGTAACATAAAAAGGCAAGAGTTCAAAAACATTAAAAAAAAAAGAAAAGAAAACTAGAATAACAGAGTTAGAAAAGTGATCAGTCCCATGATTTAATACTTCGTAGAGCCACCTTTTGCCTTAATTACAGCCATCAGTCTGTTTGGATATGTCTCTATTAGCTTTGCACACCTAGATTGGGGAATATTTGCCCATTCTTCCTTGCAGAATTATTTGCGTTCAGTCACATTTTGTGGTGAGCGGCAATTGACTGCTGTCTTCAAGTCCATCCGCAGATTTTCAATTGGATTTAGGTCAGGACTCTGACTTGGCAACTCAAGGACATTCACCTTCCAATCCTTAAGCCACTGTGTAGTTTTTTGGCGGTGTGTTTAGGGTCGATGTCGTGCTGGAAGGTGAACCTACCCATCTTCAGCTGTCTAGCAGAGGGCAGCAGGTTTTCCTCAAGAATTTGGGTGTACTTGGCAGCATCCATTTCCCCTTCAATCCTGAACAATTTCCCAGTCCCCGCTGAAGAGAAACACCCCCACAACATAATGTTGCCACCACCATGCTTCACAGTAGGTATGGTGTGTTTTGGGTGGTGTTTCTCTTCAGCGGGGACTGGGAAATTGTTGGTTTTTGCCAAACATAACACTTGCAGTTCAGTCAAAAAGTTCAATCTTGGTCTCATCTGACCATAAAACCTTTTGCCACATAGCATTAGTATCTTCCAAGTGTTGTTTTTTTTGCAAAGATTTTTCAGAAGAGGCTTCTTTCTTGCCACCCTGCCATACAGGCCAGCTTTGTGTAAAGCTTGTGAGATTGTTGTCACATGCACAGACTGACCAATCTCTGCCATAAGGACTTGTAAGTCCTCCAAAGTTGCCATTGGCCTCTTGGTAGCTTCCCTGATCAATATCCTCCTGGCTCGGTCAACCAGTTTGGAGGGATGGCCCAATCTAGGCAAGGTGTTGGTGGTGCCATACACCTTCCACTTCTTAATAATGCTCTGAATGGTACTCAGCGGGATAGTTAAAGCCTTTGTTCAGAAATTTTTTTAATGTTATTTTCACTTAGATGTCGAGGGTTATAATGTGTAAATGCATCTGGCAAAAGTTAGATTTAATTTATTTTAATTTCCAGGGTGTAGTGTGACAAAAGGTAAGGATTTTGACAGGGTATGATGATTTTCTTTAGGCACTGTACATTCATTTTCCCTGTTTCACTGTAGCTACTGAATAATTCATCATAGTTACTGAATAAAATCCTCTAAAATAACTGAATAATTAGCTTGGACTCTGAGAAGTTAAACTGTATGAATTAGAGCTTTGCAGCTGTTCGACATTTTGACTCTTGTTCTCTTTCACATGCTTCCGCAGGATATAATCAACTCCATGAGCAACAGCCCGGCCACCAGCAAGCCCCCGGTCACTTTGCGGCTGGTGGTTCCAGCCAGCCAGTGTGGCTCTCTCATTGGCAAGGGAGGCTCCAAGATCAAGGAGATGAGAGAGGTACAGTGTTTATTCCCACCTACAATACTGCTGAGAGATAGAAACCCCATATTTTAAAATAAGTAGAGCATGACAGTCAGTTCTGCCCACCAGCTGACAGTTTTACTCTCATGTGGATGGGAACAGCCAGAAATGATTAAGGGATAAAGCATGACAGGGTTGTGTGATGCAGCCTGACATGAAGCGGAGTTACTGTTACCACACAGTGGTTGAAGTTGTACAGCAAGTACTGAAGTATCTTAATACTCTTAGAGCAGTTTGCCAACAATCACAAGTTTGAATTTATTAATGTATATCATACTTTTTTCCCAAGAAATTGGAAAGCACAAAGTCCTCGTTTTCCTGTAGTGGAAAACTTGGGCTACGTCCACATTAATCTGGATAAATTTGAAAACGCATCTTTTTCTTTATGTTATTATAATTTATTTATATATTAAAACATACACTCCCATCACACACTCCCATCACACACTGTGGTCACTGTTGTTTTTGCTCTTAATGGCTAGCACAAGCTATTGCCATCATTATTCTGATACACTGGTACACATTACTATGTACACTTTTTTTTAATCAGTGAAAATCGTCAGCCTCCGTTGTAAATTT
Organism: Cranoglanis bouderius; assembly: GCA_023630585.1. Classification (NCBI taxonomy): domain Eukaryota; kingdom Metazoa; phylum Chordata; class Actinopteri; order Siluriformes; family Cranoglanididae; genus Cranoglanis; species Cranoglanis bouderius. The sequence goes on from CM042535.1 coordinate 9,760,670, forward strand.
AAACCCATTTGTATATGCTTATGCCTGAGTATGTCTTTTTTTTTCTTTTTAAGTGTGTGTGATGTGTGGGTGTGCATGCGTTATATTCTCCGTCTCTCTCCAGTCCACAGGAGCTCAGGTGCAAGTGGCCGGGGACATGCTGCCCAACTCCACAGAGCGCGCTGTGACAATCTCGGGCACCCCGGACGCCATCATCCAGTGTGTCAAACAGATATGTGTGGTTATGCTGGAGGTACAGTGCAGTGGCCAGTGTGCTTGGACCAAGGCTTTGAGAAAGCTCAAACATGACCACATATGCAGTACAAACTCAGCTGAACACACCCTACTGTACAATGGCACACATTAGCTTAGAACTTTTCACCTGTTAATTAAGAAGCCTGTATACAATGGCTTTCAGAGTGCAAAAGCACACACACACACAAACACATACACACACACACACACACACACACACACACACACACACACACACACACACACACACACACACAGACAAAACCTTAAGGAGCCTGTCTGTCATTTACCTTCCCTTTGATGAGACACACATGGCCTTCTCTTTCTCTCTGCTTTTTCAGGACAGAATTGAAATACTCTCATTCTCTGCTCCTTCTGTGCCACATCAGTCAGTTCCCTGGCAGAAGCACAGCTTTTTTTTCCTTGATGCACATGCTCCATTGCTCTCTCTGTTGAATTCCATCTTTCCAGTCCACTCTTATTTTTTTAACTGATATTTCTGTGACAAAACCTGATTAAAATTCTAATAAAGTGCACATGACTGCATCTAAAAAGTGTAAACAGACATTAAAATGCAATAGCACTTATAAACTTTATGGACTGGTCACTTGAACCAAAATAAGTTTAATCTAAAATATCTATATCTGACAAAGATATATAAATAATATCAACTACTAAAACTACATAATTTGCTGTTGATATAATACAAGCACTCTCTAACTGGATTGTGTGCTGTGGACAAAGTTCAGGACTAAAAAGCTTTAATTGTTCAAATTAAAACATTGTATGTGTGGCAGCCTGAGAAAACCCTTCATATTTTCTATTAACCCCATTTCCATGAAAGTTAGGATTTTTTCTAAAATGCAATAAAAACTAAAATCTGTGATTTGTTAAGTCTCTTGAAACTCATTGAAAAGATATTCAATGTTTTCACTGACCAACTTAATTGTATTTTGTAAATATAAACAAATTTAGATTTTTTTTTGCCTTCAACACACTCAAAGTTGGGACAGAGGCTAAATAAGATTTAAAAGTTTATAGAATATTCAAGTAACACAATTTTGGAGGATCAGGTTAATTGGTAACAGGGGAGGGTATCAGGATTGGGCATAAAAGGAGCATCCACCAAAAGCTCAGTCTTTGTGAGCAAGGATGGGTCGTGGCTCACCACTTTGTGCCAAACTTCATGAGAGAATTGTCAGTCAGTTCAAAAAGAACATTGCTTAATGCAAGATTGCAAAGAATTTAGGTCTTTCACCATCTACAGTGCATAATATTGTGAAAAGTTTCCGGGAATCCGGAGAAATCTCAATACATAAAGGGCAAAGCTGGAACCACTGTTGAATGTGCGTGACCTTCAAGCCCTTAGGCGGCATTGCCTGAGAAATCATCATGCTACTGTGATAAATATAACCACATGGGCTCGGGAGTACTTCAGAAAACTGTTGTCACTTAACACAGTCTGCCGCTGCATCCAGAAATGCAACCCGAAACTCTATTACGCAAGGATGAAGCCACACATCAAATCTATGCAGAAACACCGCCGAGTTCTCTCGGCCCGAGCTCATCTCAGATGGACTGAAAGGCAGTGGAAATGTGTGCTGTGGTCAGATGAGTCCACGCTTCAGCTTGTTTTCGGGAAAAATGGACGTCGAGTTCTCCGTGCCAAAGATGAAAAAGACCAACCAGACTGTTATAAGCGAAAGGTGCAAAAGCCAGCATCTGTGATGGTATGGGGGTGCATCAGTGCCCACGGCATGGGTGACATGCATATGTGTGAAGGTACCATTGATGCAGAGGTGTATATTGAGATTTTAGAGAGACATATCCTGCCATCAAGGCAAAGTCTTTTCCCAGGAAGTCCATGGTTATTTCAGCAGGACAATGCCAGGCCTCATTCTGCATGTGCTACAACAGTGTGGCTTCATAGAAACAGAGTGCGTGTGCTTGACTGGCCTGCCAGCAGTCCAGATCTGTCTCCTATGGCGCATCATGAAGAGGAGAATCAGACAATGGTGACCAAGGACTGTTGAGCAGCTGAAGGCTTGTATCAAGCAAGAATGGGCAAAAATTCCACTTGCAAACTGGAACAATTAGTATCCTCAGTTCCCAAATAATTAAAAAGTGTCATTAAAAGGAACGGTGATGTAACACAGTGGTAAACATACCTTTTTTGAGTGTGCTGAAGGCATCAAATTGTTATATTTACAAAATGCAATTAAGGTGATCAGTGAAAACATTGAATATCTTTTCTTTGTACTTTTATTAAGTTAATTAAAGTTTCAAGAGTCTTGACAAATCACAGATTTTTATTTTTATCGTATTTTGGGGGAAATCCCAACTTTTATGGAAATTGGGTTAGTACTATCAAAGATTGACATTCACTGTGTGAGGTAATCACACCTAGCTAGCCATTAGACATTTTAGCAGACTACCTATTTTTACCACTGAGACCTTTTCACCAAGACAAGATTACAAGGATTAAATAAACAGATTTCTACATTAAGTGAAATAAGTGAGTATATTTATGATTTCTTATGGCTGAGGTGTAAAGGTATATTATAAAAAGTTTGGCCAAAACCTGATTTTTTTAAAACTTTTTTTTTCTGTTACAGTGGGTATAGAAAAGAATCACCCCTCTTTAAAATAATCACATTTTGTTGCTTTACAGCCTGAAATGAAGACGGACACAGTTTTTGTTTTATCCAGCTGTATTTACTCAGTGCAACTTATAACATCCAAGTGAAAGATATAACCAACATGTCAGAAAGAAATTTTAAAAAAATTAAAAAAAAAAAAAAAAAGAAAAGAAAGAAAGAAAGAAAAAAGGATCACTGAGTTGTTGCTTTAATTTGCCTTATTTTTTAATTACAGCCTTTAGTCTGTTGGGATATGTCTCTACTAACTTTGCACATCTAGACTTTTAGACTTTTCAATATTTGTCCACTATTCTTTTCAGAAATGCCCAAGTTCAGTTAAATTTGATGGTGACTGTTTGTGGACTGCAGTCTTCAAGTCATTCCACAGATTTTCAATGGGGTTTAAGTCTGACTTCTGACTAGGCCATGCAAGGACATTCACCTTTTTCTCCTTCAACCACTGTGTGGTCAGTTTTGCTGTGTGCTTTGGGTCATTGTCATGTTGGAAGGTAAAACTTCTTCCCACTGACAACTTTCTGGCAGAGGGCAGCAGATTTTCCTCAAGAATTTGACAGTATTTTGCTCCATCCATTTTCCTTCTATCCTGACAAGTGCTCCAGTCCCTGCTGCAGAGAAACACCCCCATAACAGGATATCACCACCTCCAAGCTTTACTGTAGGAATGGTGTTATTTGCATGGTGAGCTGTATTGGATTTCTGCCAGACATATTGTTTGATGTTGAGGCCAAATAATTCAATTTTAGTCTCATCTGACCATAACACCTTTTTCCATGTGACCTCAGAATCTTCAAGGTGAGTTTTGGCAAAGCTCAGTCATGGGTGGCTTTTTTTCTTGCAGCCCCAACCTCCCATACAAGCCACATTTGTGGAGAATTTGTGATATTGTTGTCACATGCACACAATGACCACTCTTCGTCATAAATTTCTGCAACTGCTTCAGAGTTGCTGTAGGCCTCTTGGTAGCCTCTCTGACCAGTTTCCTACTGGCCCTTTCATCCAGTTTGGAGCAACGTCCTGATCCAGGGAGGGTCTGTGTTGTACCAAATACCTTCCACTTCTTAATAATAGACTTCACTGTGCTTCTAGGCATTGATAAAGCCTTTAAAAAAATTTGTATCCATCTCCTGACTTGTGTCTGTCCACAACTTTATCCCGGAGATCTTTTGACAGTGCCTTGCCACCCATAGTTGACTGTTTGCTTCAGTTGCACTACAAACTGCTCCAGGAAAGTTCTTTTCATGCTGAGCTAATCAAAATGACCACAGCTGATCACAGTTGAAAGTCAAATGTCTTTGTGTGCCATTGAGAAGGTGATTAGCTACACCTTATTGAGTTTAAAAGTCATTGTTAGGAGGGGGTCATCCTGAACTCAGAACTCAGTGATTCTGTTTTTTGTTTTTTTTTTTTTACTTTTTTTGGACATGTTGGTGTTATATCTTTCACTTGGATGTTATAAGTTTCACTTAGTAAATACAGCTGGATAAAACAAAAACAAAAAACAAAATGTCCATCTTATGTGACCACAACACATTATGGGGCATATTTGCTAATGTGCCTAATATATGAGCAATCCATTTATTCATGAAATCAATTTGTGCTGCAATTATAAGTAGGTGTATGGCTTTTTTTTTTCTTTGCTGCTGTATGCAATTCAAATTATACTAAAATTGACAAAAAAAATCATGGCAGTTGCAGTCACACAGCCAACATCACAAATGTCCCAGAGAGAGTTGAACAGACAGTGACAGAAAAATAGGAGGGAGAGATGAAAAGGCAGAGAGAGAAAGAACGAGAGAAAGGAGTACTGATTGTGTTTGGTTAGGAGATGCACCCTCATGGGTGATGCTAGAGATTGGCATATTTGTTTCCACATCTCAGTTCTTTTTTTTTACTTTAATATACATTGTTGAACACAAGAACACATCACACATCACACACACACACACACGCACCCTGAATGCAAACTCACACAATGATGTACATACTGATGTGTTTGCACACAAACTCACACACAAACCTGTGTACACGTTGTGTACACGTTGTGTCTTCCCGGGTCTAACACTTTCTCCACCTCTTCCCTTTTTCCCTCTGCTAGTCCCCACCGAAAGGTGCCACCATCCCCTATCGCCCAAAGCCTGCCTCCACCCCGGTCATTTTTTCAGGTGGCCAGGTAAGAGCCGACCCGCTGGCGGCGTCCGCAGCCAATCTCAGCCTTTTACTGCAGCACCAGCCACTGCCTGTTAGTGCACTCAGGTTTCTCACCTTTTCACATGCATGCTACCTATGGCTATAGTCCCTACTGCCCAGGGACAAATATTATGAGGGGGAGAGAGAGAGAGAGAGAGAGAGGGAGGGAGGGAGGGAGGGAGGACTTGCTGATAGATACGTACTGAGCATGATGGCACTGTTTATTATAGCGCTATAATATTTGAAGGATGTTGTGCATTTTGTTGGTTTATGTTAGGGGTTGCATGACTATTCATTTTTACTAGTCAACCAGTAATTCAATAAACTAGTAAGCTGGCCATCTTTGCCATAGTTAAGGCAACTGATTGAGGACATGTCTGTTTTAGGCTATTTTATTAGTGCAGTTAAATGCTTATAACAGCAAAGAACGTGCCAAACCACATTTCAACTAACAGCCATACACAGGCTAAAAATTACATTTCTAGCTTTTGTGCTTCTTTGGGCTACATTAGCAAGACAAAAAGAAATCAGTAATGTAATAAATGTGCAAAATAATAAATCTATGTATTACATTATATTAAACTATTTAAGGATGTACAAAGTCTGAAAATGCACTTGTGTGGACAAACTGCAGGCACATGTGGCATTGGCACTGAGAGCGCACAGCATGGAAGCTCATACCCATCAACAGATCTCTCCTTATAGCTCAAGGACTGGCCACGACTAATAAAAATCTGGGAGGTTTTTTTAGGCTGATAATGACCCAGAAGTTGAATCGCCATGTTTAACGAACTAGACGAGTGGGATTATAGTGATGTAGAACTTGAATCACTGAATTTTCTCTTTCACACAGTGTTGGTCATGATAGAATTCACTATGCCACAGTGCAAGGACTTTATTTAAATTTTATTTAGCTTTAAAGGACAACATAAATAATTGTGGAAGAAATTCCTCTGGGGAGTGGGGATAAAAAACACACACACCACTATTCTACAGAATGGTGATAAAGTTTGATTACAAAACAACAACAGAAAAAACAGAATAGTTTCCCAGAATAGTCTTACACAATGTGCAGTTGACTGTAAAACTGGCTTCATATAGTCTGAAATATTTTCACAGTAACAATTTGTATTATTTAGCTATCTTTCTTAACGGTCTGCCCACCACCCTGACTAGCTGACAGTTCCCCACAGCAGGGACTAGTGAATGCTGTATTAGCTGAATATTCTATGCAACCCCTAGTGTATATACAAAATGTCAACTTCCACTCTAGAGATGAATTGTCTGTCTTGATCTCACAAATGTGTTGTGTTTAACCCGAATAACATCTCAAGATTTATATTAACATCTGATGCACAAGCTCTTGTCAAGCAAATCTCTTCTCTCCCTTTAAATAAGATATCATATCCTTTTAATATGCCGAAAAATCAAAACAATGCATAAAAACAAATAACCACAATAAATGGAGTGGGGCAATATGTCCTGGGTTGTGTACTAAATTGACAAGGAATCCAAAACAAAGTGAGCAGCAATGAAGGCAGAAATATTAAAGGGATATTTTATCAGGCAAGTTTAACAGTCATTCCAACTCATTTGTTAACATGACTCACAGTGCAGTGTGTGCTTCTAATGTATTCTCAATAGTATTATAAATGAAAGCTAAATGAAGAGTTATGATGATTTTGCACTCTTAACATTCCACTTACTTAACCTTATCCACTTCCATTCCATACAGCCATTAATTAATTATAGCTGGCCCTTTGGATGGAGCCTGAACCCAAATCAGAAACCATTAATGCCATTTTTTTCTGAATGCAATTCACAATAAACACATCACAGCAAATTAAAGTCAGTATAAAAAAAATAAATACTGACTGCCAGAAACAATATATGCAATCTTGAGATGAGGGAGGTCCAGTCTGAATTACATTTAAATTATTCAGAATTTGGTGCTAAGATAATATTTCAAGCCTAGACATGAAAGTATGGGGTGTTAACAGGAGCTCTAGTGATTATGCATCACCTGTTTGTTGTTTAATAGGTTGCTTAAAAAAAAGGTGTTAATTTATTTTCCCCTCTTTCCCTTTTTTCCTCTTCTCTCACAGGCTTACACTATTCAGGGACAGTATGCTATTCCACATCCAGATGTGAGTTCCTATGAGCTCTCCCTTCCCCCATCCCCACTTCCTATCTTCCTATCTGCATGGTTCTGTAGACTTTCAACGTGCATCTCTATTAATATTAAGCAATAATATTAATATGGCATTTCTGATGTGTAATTTTTGTTGCATTACAATCTGAAATTATTCACGACGTGAGCCCTCCGAGGTGTGGGCCAGACTTATTAGGACTTGGCCTGTCACATTCGAAAATGACACCATCCTTGGTCATTTTCTGGAGGAACAGTCTTTTTTTTTTCTTTTTTTTTTTTTATAGTGGAGCTTTTTCAGTTTGTAAGCACAATATTAAATATGATGCAAGTAAATGGGCAAACAATGGAGTAGGGCTGCACAATATATTGTTATTGTTAATCGTTTGCAATCGATATTAGCCTTTGCAATACAGATTTCACATAAACCAAACAAATCATAACAAATCAAAACTTTTATAATGTCCTCTAAGCATTCCAACCATCTGTTGCAGATGTTTTCAGTAAGAAACAATATTTCTGAAATCAATTAACAACAAACCATTAACTTCAGCAGTAATATACCATAAGTCAAAGTAATTAATGATTCTATTAGTTGATTTTTTATTTTTTATTTTTTTACCAAATAAGCCAAACACCAGCTTTAACATTTTTTTATTCCATTCAATTAAAAAAGTCCATGAAATAATGCTTTATTGCTTTTCACCCAGGGATGCTGATCAACATATACTCATGCTGTAATTTAATACAAGCTAATATATGTAAAATTACTTTTAGTCATGAATGGAGCAAATAGTTAACATTGAAACAAATGTCAATACTGAGTGTTACTTTGTTATGTGAGGACTAAAATACAGGGGGCATGCTGTTACAGGAAAATAATCAATGACAGGGCGGTATGATGCAGTCTGGTGTGATATGGATTTACTGTTACCACCCAGAAGTTGTTTATTTTCAAATTCAAATAACAGCACATCCTGAAGTGTTTTGTTCCTCTTGCTTGCGAAACAAGTTGGTTCCTGTTATCACTTACGTTATAACAGCTATAAAATGGTTGTTCAGTGTACAGTAAATAAGCTGTGGCGTTGGAATATCGCCAATATAATCGCAGTGTTTTTGTCCATATTGTGCAGGCCTACAATAGAGGATAGTTAAATTGTAGTGGTGTAATGGTTTAAAAATGTAATCCATCATAATTTACTTGTTCATTCGTACATCTTCAATTAGTGCTTCATCCTGGTCAGGGTAGCAGTGGATCCAGGGCATATCCTGGGAACACTGGACGTGAGGTGGGAATGCACCCTTAATGTCCATTGCAGGACACCATGCACACACACATTCACACATTCATTCACACCGAGGGGCAATTTAACACAGCCAGTGCATGTTTTTGGAATGTAGGAGGAAACCAGAGAACCTGGAGGAAATCCACAGGGAGAACTTGCAAAACTCTGCACAAACGGTAATCCCAGATCGGGATTGAACACTGGGATCCTGGAGCTATGAAGTGGAAAGGCATTGTGCTATAAATATACACAATATATGTGTGATGGAAATATTCAAAAGGTGTTCTTTAATATTACTTTTTTTTTTAAATAAGCACAAAGAAACATTTTAAATGGTAGCATCTCACCACTACAGTGTCTATCACTACAATTACATTGCTATTTTTGTCCATTTCATTTAGCCCTGCAGTGGAAGCAAGCTAGCTAATTGCTGAAGTTTATACTCCAACAAATCATTTCATTGTTGCCCATATTATTATCTGTCACTGAACTAGCCCTTTATAAATGCTAATGAGCTGTCAATGACACTCATGATAAACAATATAAAGCTCCTGATTAAACAGACTGGGTTACATAAGCAAACAGCAGACGCCTCCTCAGTCCCCTTGAGCCTCATCATCATCTCCATTAATAATCAGAATGAATCTGTCGCAATAGTAATCACATGCAGTGACATTAGTGTGTGTCAGTCCTTCTCAGTGTACTTAGGCAGTGACTGATGCATAGGGAGAAACTGGAGGACATTACAATCACTCAGGCGAAGCTTGGGCTTAAATTTTACCTGCTTTTAAACACAGATTTAGAGGACAAACGCAGCACCATGCATCAGTCTCGGGTTGTGAGGAACGGTGGAGGAGTTTCGTAACACCATTTGTTTGAATGAGTGAAAGGAGTCATGAACGATTGTATGTGGAAGAAAGCTCATACAGGGTTTAAGCATACATCTGAAAGGATAGTGAGCATAATTTCACGCACAATAAAGCCCAAATTATACTTGCTTTTAACTATGCATACACATGATGACTGAAGCACATATCCTGTGGTTGTTTTAAGCATAACTTTTGCACATCTTCAGAAATTAATGATACATGCCTGCATGGTGCAATACCAACATAAATAGTGAGGGCAATATAACACCATGTGACACAGTAACTCACTAAAGAAACTGGCATTATCTCAAAATTTGTATTCTTATATATCTAATATGTACTGTTCTAGACGTTTAATGAGCACTACCACTACAAACCAGTTTACCCATTATTGTTAGTGTTTGAATTTTAAAAAACTTTTCATGTAAGATGTGGATATTAACAACTAACATGACACCAGAGGAAAGTTTTAAGAGAAACAGTGCAGTTTAAAATCAGCGTGCATGAAATCGCTAAACATTCTACAGTTTAACACAGACAATTTGGCTCTGACTCACCATCAAGTGGATGTCGCTTTTAATCTTACAAATGTACATAAAGTATGCAGGCAAGTATGTGAACAATGCTGTCTGTGGTGCCGCTGCTTCTCTACACGCACATGCACGCAAAAGCCATGTGGCAAGTATAAACCACCTTGAGACTTTCATTCACAGTGTCAGGCCAAGTCCTCCTCAAGTTGATTTCACTTTTTGCTCTCTTTCTCACTCTCTTGCACTTTTGTTTCACCACTGTGTCACGGCTTCTTCTCCTCGTCTTCTCTTTATACTAGTTTCGTTTTCTTGATTTTCTCAGTGTGACCTGTGTTATAACAATAACCTCTTAGTTCTACTGTCCCTCCTACCCCCTCAGCAGTTGACCAAGCTCCACCAGTTGGCTATGCAGCAAACCCCCTTTACCCCCCTTGGACAGACCACCCCTGCTTTCCCCGGTACGTACCCACAAGCCCTTTCGGAGTCTCCTTCTCTTTGTACCTGTAGAAACACTCTTTTTGTCATTTTCTTTCACTCTCTTTTATGTTTCCTCTTCTCTTAATGTCACGCTTCTTGACATGCCCCTGGTGGTTGCTCTTCACTTTTTTTGTGGCCTTTACTTATTTTATTTTTTAAAACTTTTTTTTTATTATTATTTATTTATTTTATTTGCTTGAACAGCCTCTACTATTAGCTAGGACATAAGAGAAAATAATAGAGTGCAGATTTCAGATGTCAAAAAGAAAAGTGTGTGTGTGTGTGTGTGTGTGTGTGTGTATGTTTGTGGGTTTAACCATACATGACACAGTTGTTGGGATATAAATAACAAGACGTTTAATCTCTTCGATGGCAGTGAAATCAGTAGGGTTTGAAGTCTCATTCGTATAACCAGAGGCCTCACTTATAAAATGTCTTACACACAAAACACATCTTGAAATGTGCATTTGTAACCTTCCGTGCACACATTGGTGGTTACAAAAAGAAATACATTTAATGTGGAAGTGTGCATGATATGGCAGAGTATGCCTTATGAAACACAAGGATATTTTTGGCCAACGACTTATGTTTTCAGTTCCAATTATCCAATTCTTGAACAGTGCAGGCTGGGTTGTATCCTGTCTCAGCTGTAAATTACTTCAGGTAAAAGTATTTGGGAAACCAATGAAATTGAATGTCTGGTTTTACTTGCATCATTTCAGATTTAAAGGAAGACATGGTTTCAAGATGGTGTAGGTCAACATTCATATATTTTATTTAATGATTATGTATTAGACTATTTACATTCTGAAAAGTTTTTTTTATTTTTATTTACTTTTTTACTTTTTTCACTTCCACCAGCTATTCTACAAACAAATACCATTGAAACAGGCTACATGAAAATCTACTACTGAAAATCATGATCTTATTTATATGCACATGAGATTAATAATAAATGTGTGGCAGCCTGGGAAAACCATTCACTTGGTCAAATTCTGACATTTTCTTCTAAACACATTGTACTCATTTGAATTCTTTTCCCTTTTGCAGATATCTCAATCACAAGTAAAATTCTAGCATTTTAAAATCTGGTTACCCCCGAAACTGAAAAGAAAGAAAACTGCATTTTAAGATTTCAATCTAATTCCACTGATAGACGCCCCACCTACAGTACCTCTACACTTATAACATAATCTACCAATGGGGGAAACAACATAATATATGTTGTTACAAACGTAATGGGAAATGAGTTCTGACTTTGAAAATCAGCGTTGTCCAAATCAGTCTCTGTCTCATCACCTGAGGTAAAAGTCATTTACGGCTTTTAAACACTAGCCTCATTGTCACCGAGTATATTTAACATTATAGTATACAGCATAGCAGTTAACTCAATTTATTAGGAATGACACCGAAAAATCTCCCCTACTCTCCTAATCTTGTTTTTAGGCTAACAGCTAACAATGAGCAGGAATCAATATTGCAAAATCAAGACTTATCAGACCTATCAGCACAAGACTTATCAGAGTGTGTAGACACTCTTCTCTGTTGATGTGGTGGTGCAGGAGCATCGCAGACATTCGGTACCGATATGAGTACAAACTGATTTGATTAGGCTTCTGTCCATTTCGCAGACTGTCATGCATGTGGGGGTTAATTATTAATAAACAGTTATGGTTACAGTATTTAGCAGAAGGTAGAGTTAAGGTGCAACTGAAAGCTTGCGAGTGCTCACACACTGCATACTGGTGGAAATTTCTGAAGAGCAACGTTAGAATGAGACAGCACTTGCACGGTTTTATAGATCAAATTATTTTTGTGTGGAAATCACGTTCAGTTCCTTGTTTTATTGCAATCCATGCAACATTTTATAAATGAGGCCCTGAGTGTACCTACTAGAGAATGAAATATATTAAATTCTGTTGCCGATTACATGACGTATTATGCAAATTCATTTGACCCCACTGCATGGCCTCAGTCTGGGCAAAGAAAGAGAAGCCTCAGTTAGTCAGTCTTCCAAATGCTAAAAAGGATTAAAGGCACTTGGAGAAAGGACAACATTATCACAACTTTCAGGAATCCTCCAAAGGTGAAATTTTAACAAGTGACATCTATAACAGTCTGTTTTATGCAACACAACAGCAAACTGCTGTTCCAAACTCCCCTGTTGCCTCAAAATAAGTCTTAAATATTATACCTTTCGTGGGGGTTGGGGAGATACATTTTGCACTTCAGGCACTAAGTATTCTTTTATGTCAGTCATTTGTGTGTGTCTGTCTGTGTGTGCGTGTTGGGGGAGGCTTGTGTTGGGGCATGACGTATGCTAAAATTGGAGATTAGTGTTACTGCATGCATGGTCATGATGAGTACATCGCTTATGCATGTCAGAGCTAATTAGATACAATCAGCTTTTCAATTTGGAAACATGCAATAGTTAATAAAATTATATACTTGGATAGAGATTTGCTCTTTGAGCTTGTTGGCAGTATATCCTTGCATTGTGCCAGCAGATTGCAGGGTGTGTGTGTGTGTGTGTGTGTGTGTGTGTGTGTGTGTGTGTGGGTGTGGGTGTGGTTTATTGTGGTCTCTCCCCCAACCCTCACCTGCTCTCTGTCTCAGGTCTGGATGCCAGTCCCCCGGCCAGTACTCATGAACTCACCATTCCCAATGATGTGAGTATAAACAAACACGCATTACACTAGTCCTGTAGAGCAGTGGTTCTCAAAGTGGGGTCCGGAGCAGCAGAGCTATGGAGGATGTTTTTTTGTTTGTTTGTTTTTTTAATGGGTTAAATTTATTTAAAAATAAATAAATAATTAAATAATTAAAAAAAAAAAAAAAAAAACCTTAAAAATGCCCTACATATAATGTCTTAATGTCTGTGGAAAGTATCATTGTACACGTTTGAGTAATGTACATGAAATAACTCTGTACTAGGTTGGTCTGTGGAATTTGTTTTACAGTTAAAGAGAGCCCTGGCTACAAAACAGTTGTGCACCACTGCTGTGTAGTGTCTTTGCTGTTGTAATGTTCAGAGAAGGAAGACATAAAACCACACAGAGCAGGCATTACACTGATTTGCTTGACGTAGTATTAACTCTGAGATTAATTGCTATTATTAATTACTTTACGGTCATAAAAAGTGTTTGGCTAACAGTAAAACTTTGCCAATCTTCCCATTATCCCAAATGCAGTCAATCAGCCAAGACATATTTAGTGTCTGTCTTTTTCACTTTTGTACTGGGACTACAAGGCTAATGTGAAAATTTGAGGATGCTTATACTGTACATGTCTAAATCATGATGCGCTCAACTCAAACCATATCAGGTTGTTCAGTATTTCTAACAGATTTGTTTATATGACTTCTAACACTGTATAATGCACTGTTATCTATAAACGGGTAAACTACACATGCTAGCAACAGTAGCAGCCATGTTGAAGTCAAAACTTGCTTCCTGAGCACATAGTTTAGATTCAATGCACAAGAATCACACTCAGTTAGGAAGTTTGGCAGAATGTTTAAAAAATATATACATATCCAGTGAAGTTCCTTATGGAACTTTCATACCACAGTGGTGTTGAATTCTTGAATTTGATTGGTCAGAAGGTGTTGATTCGTTTTCTGTAACAGCAGCTCTGACAGTAGTTGTGACTACATGACAAATCACAGGTTTGTATTAATGTGTGTATTCTAATACATTGTCATTTCTGTAGTGTACTTGTACTGTATGATTGATGCACCACATAAATAGATAGTTTGCATTCACGGCATTTGGCAGACGCCCTTATCTAGAGCGACTTACATTTATGTCATTTATACAACTGAGCTGTTGAGGGCCTTGCTCAAGGGCCCAAGAGTGGCAGCTTGGCAGTGCTGGGATTTGAACTCACGACCTTCTGATCAGTAGTCCAACAACCACTGAGCTGCCACTGCCACACAGCTGATAATAGATAATAGCGCAGGAATATCTTGCGCACAGAGGACTTTGAAGTTTCTCAGTAAAATAAAAAGCTCTGACTTTTTATTACTGGGGGGGGGGGTGACGAGGGAACAATAGTGTATAGCTGTTATAGTGTAAATGATAATAGGAACTTGTTTCACAGACGTTCAACAAAATTAAATGTAACTATACATGGAAAAAACTTACATCATGCTGAAATTTAAAAAATTATAGTCTTGGCAATTTGCTCTTGTTTAAGAGCAATAATGCTGCATCGGTTTAATTATTTTCCTGTAACCGCATGCCCTATAATTGTTTTATTCCTTACTTATTGTACATTACTGTGTGTGCCAATCAGTGTGTATTGAGATGAGTATGTGCAATTCTCATGATGGTAAACTGAATGCTATGAGCATCACATATGTCCATAAAAATGCATTTCAAAAAAGTTATAAATTGATTTGCATTTTAATGAGTGAAATAAGTATTTGACCCCTTCGACTTAGTACTTGGTGGCAAAACCCTCGTTGGCAATCACAGAGGTCAGACATTTCTTGTAGTTGGCCACCAGGTTTGCACACATCTCAGGAGGGATTTTGTCCCACTCCTCTTTGCAGATCCTCTCCATGTCATTAAGGTCTCGAGGCTGATGTTTGGCAACTCAAACCTTCAGATCCCTCCACAGATTTTCTATGGGATTAAGGTCTGGAGACTAGCTAGGCCACTCCAGGACCTTAATGTGCTTCTTCTTGAGCCACTCCTTTGTTGACTTGGCTGTGTGTTTTGGGTCATTGTCATGCTGGAATACCCATCCACGACCCATTTTCAATGCCCTGGCTGAGGGAAGAAGGTTCTCACCCAAGATTTGACGGTACATGGCCCCGTCCATCGTCCCTTTGATG
This sequence comes from Cranoglanis bouderius, assembly GCA_023630585.1. Taxonomy (NCBI): domain Eukaryota; kingdom Metazoa; phylum Chordata; class Actinopteri; order Siluriformes; family Cranoglanididae; genus Cranoglanis; species Cranoglanis bouderius. The sequence continues at coordinate 9,775,902 of CM042535.1, forward strand.
TGGTGCTAGTTGTCCTGCCCCTTAGCAGAAAAACACCCCCAAACGTACAAAATCAGCAGGGGATCAAATACTTTTTTCCCTCACTGTAGAAGCCACTACTATAACTGGCTGTGAGAGTAAATTGTACCAGTATGACAGTGTACCTTGTTAAGGAAATCTGTAATATTCTGTTATACTGTTATATATATATATATATATATATATATATATATATAAATTACATGATTTTATTATTTCTTTTCTGTTTTTTTTAAATCAAGACAAATTTACATAGCACTTTAACCTAATTATTTTTGGTCGACCAGAGAGCTCTCGGGGTCTCTTTCCCCAGAACAATATTTTGCATTTTAATAGCCTTTGCAATTTTTCCCCAGCTAATAGGCTGCATAATCGGGCGCCAGGGAACCAAAATCAACGAGATCCGTCAGATGTCTGGAGCACAGATCAAAATTGCTAATGCCATGGAAGGGTCATCAGAGCGCCAGATCACCATCACAGGAACCCCCGCCAACATCAGCCTTGCCCAGTACCTCATTAATGCAAGGTAAGTGCCTCATCACATCCACATCTATGCTGAGTCAAGCATCAAAGCTCTCCTTCAATCTTATAAAGCAAAAAAATCTGCAGGAAGCCTATTTGAAACAGTGTGAGCCACAGGGCTCTCGCTATTTTCAAAAGGTTATATGAACCTAAGCTAAAGAGTTATGTGATAGGGTATATGCTTCATGTGCTTGCTTAAGGGCAAGGGTATTCACCTCTATTAAATATCTTTGACGCACGCATACATCGTGCCAGTTATCTAGAGCCAGACCGTTGCATCTGAAAACAAATAAGGCAAGTGTATGATAGCATATTAATACAGTACTGGAATACAGGACAGATGTTATTTGTAAACATTTTCTGCAAAGCAGTGAATGAAATAGGACAAGCATCTTCAGAGTCATGTGTATATATTGTGTCATGTGAGTGTGTATGTGTGAGTGTGTATGTATTACTGATGGTAGGCCGTGCAGGTCCGCATCGGGGGATGTACTAACGGATATTGCTTTCCCATAATTCCGCTGACAGGTTCAGAGACGTGGCAGCCATGTGGATTGACCCCTCATCAATGACTACATCCTGAAGCCCCAAATCTGCTCTCATTATCTGAAGCAAACAGCAGCCATTTTCCCCATTAACTTTATGTACCAGACCTCCCTAAATGTCCAGCCTTCCCATCTACCTTTAGATTAATCTGTGTATATACAGAATACTGTAACAGAATAGGAACATCCTGTGCTATGTAGTGTTTCACTAGTGTTTCAGCATGCTGAATGATTCTTCTGGATTGTCATTTATTGTTTTTTGGTTGATGGATTAGTTAAATATTATGGAAGCCATGAACTGCACCATCCCTTACACTATGACACAATTTCAGCTTAATGACTCATCATTTCAAGATGTTACGTCCTTTGTATGTCGTTGTTTTCTCATTGTCATTTTTGTGTCAAATTAGTATCTTCTTATTTCAAGATATTGATCATTTTTCAATTATCTTAATTTTTCAAAATGACTTCGTTATTATCTCATTATTTCAAAAAATATTGTCTTTATTATATTTAATTATTGTCATTGTCTCAAGATTTCTCATTATTTCAAGTGATTATTTCAAGATCTTTATTTTAATGTTACATCTTGTGATTTTAAGATATTACGTTATAATAATGACCTTAATTTGAAGCAACATTATATCTTGAAATAATAACTCAATGACATAATATCTTGCAATAAGTTAAGTCAAAATAATGAGATGTTAAAATAATTACAGAATATGTCTAAATAATGAGAACTCAAAATAATTACATTTACTTTCAATATTAAATCATAATAAAGAGATGTTAAGTGGAAATATTCATATAATATCTTGAAATAAGTTACTAAGTTGAAATAAGATATTAAGTTAAAATAACGACATAATAATAAATCACAATAATGACATAGCCTTTCATTTATTTTCACATGTTGCGGTTCAGGACTTCCGTAAATGATGGTTACTGATTCAGTCATGTAGAATAAAAATGCAAAAGAGAGGGCGGGGGGATTATATGTGGTTGGTATCTTGTGGCATATTTTGCCAAGCTAGGCTTGAGTACAGTTCATTCCCCTCAGATCGTTTTCATATTTGATTGCTTGCTCTTGTCAAATACTGTGACTACAATGGTGGCTGTTCTTTTAATTTGATTTCAATTCAAAAGATGTTTGTTTTTGTTTTTTTCTATGCAAGAGAAGTTGATTTTATTTCAATTTAACCATGTGCTTCACTGTTTTCTTCTTGATTACATTGATAAATACAAATGCATGACCATTGTGCAGGTAAAAACAAACAAAAAAACAAAACATTGAGCACTAGTAATAGTGAAAGAGAATTGTCAGTTTACTACTAGTTTCAAGTTTCAAAAATAATTCAAAATTATTTTATTTTCTCTACTTTTCTGTCTCTCCCTACCAACCCTACCCCTGTCCTGTCCCCATCCCTGCTCTCCTGATTGTTTTAGGCTGACGTCTGAAGTCACTGGAATGGGCACTCTCTAATTTCTACCCATCATCCTTCACTGCATCACATGACCCTTGAGCCAATGGCATTACACCTTGGTTATTATTTTATTTCCTCTTCCTCTGTACTAGTTTACCCTACATTTGAAATTATTATAAGGAGTTTAGATTCTATAATCTCTGTCTATTCAAAATCTCCAGTTCAGTGTTGTTCCTACTGCTCCTGTGTTGTTATCTCAATGCTCCCCTGGTTTTTTCCTACCTTTTGATTTTAAAGGACACTTTACTTTTTTGACACTCTAGTACTTTCCATGTCACCATATATTTTCACTGTGAGTCATTCATGTCGTTTTTTTTTTTTTTTTTAATCCATATTCTGCTGTGCTGCTGGATCTGCACTGCTGGTTCAAAAAGTAATGTATTTCAAAATTAATAAGAAGTCAGTAGCTCACAAGGGCTCAGACTTTCACCTCACACACCAGCTACCGCCAGGAACAGACCTAGAGATCGAGGGGCTGCTGCATTTTTATACATCTTTCTTTGCAACCGACGCAACACACACTGTCCGTTGTCAGCCTGATTTCTGCATTCGCATTCAGAGCTGCTGAAGACATAAATAAATAAATAACCAGTTACAGCACACAAAGGAGTTGAATAGAAATGAGTCAGTGTAGCGTGTCTTCGCTACACTTTATTCAAATTAAATATGACCATTACTCTATAGAACATTTTCACACACATACATTATCATACGCCTCTACAGTATACTAGTATATATAACACAATAGATAGTCATTAAAACCTGATTGATTGAGTGCATGATTCATTTTAGTTTACCATTTACTTTCTAGTCTTTTCAGTAAATTGAACGAGTTTAATGGACAGCAAACATGTTTTTGCCTGAACATTTGCAACTAATGCAGATAAAAGGTCTGGAGTCTTCTGAGAGCTTTTTAAACATGTAGCCACCCAACATGCAGCTTATACACAGCAATATGTTTCTCAGATGTCCATCGACCACCCTGTCTGAGATCAGCAAGATTTAGGACCACTATGTGAAGAAAATTTATGATCGTTTTGATGGGTTTGGGTTGTAGCATTAGTCCACCCTGAGGTGAACCAAAGTATTGTAGCAAAAAATCCTTAGACACAAACTGGCCCTAGGAGTCTACTTTTGTACTTTTTGTCATTCAGTTTTGATTCAAACCACCGTGACTCACTTTTTAACTGGCTTCCCATGGTTCCCCATATGTAGTCCAGACCTCTATTTTCTTTCTTTCTCGGGAGCCTTGTTTACCTTTTGTTTTGACCATTTCTTAGTGGTTCATCATCAGTGTTGAAACACTATAACCTGCAGCTCCATGCATCCTCCAGTAATTTTTCTGTGCTACTCTGTGTGTGTAATCTGGAGTTATTTCGAGACCCTTTCAAAGCCAAATGTGTAGCATTTTGCTAAATGTTCGGATCCGTTTGGTCGGGTTTAACTCTGGTCATCAGCTGTTCTTCTAAAAGATGACACTCTAAACCATAAAGCCCTGTCAAGCGCACATCACCTTTGTTAATAAACGTAAATAGCCTCGATTATGGTTATTGTACCATAATCACTTACGGTTTTTCCAGCTCAGTGTTTAAATCTCAAATTAACCATGTGTGTCAAATGACAAGATTTGAGACTGAGGCTTAGTTGAATGTAATTCTTTCATCAACTATTCTTTAAACTGAGACTTTGCATTTCTGCATGGTCTCCTTTTTTTCCCCAAAATGATGTTCAAATCAGAAGGATCACATTCTGACCTGGTTTTCAAGACTCAGATTAAGTGCAGTGAAGTGGATTAGAATTTGAAGACATTTAGCATTGAAAAGGCTTTCAATCTGGGATTAGACTTAATCTGCGTCTGGAATGAACACTTATGAAACCATGTATATCTATAAAGAAAATTGTATTCATGTTAAAACATTATAAAGGTACTCATACATCACATTTGGTGTGAGAGGGACAATTAAACAATCCAATTATATGCAACTGAATGTTATTCCACTACGCAACATGCTCAGATGTAATCAGACAAAAAATCTGAAGTTTATTCACAAGTTATTTTCAGCTGTGAACACAAAAAAGTATGCACACAGTCATCTCGAGCCAGTGGCATGCGACACGTGACTGAGATGATGTAATATTGTTGCTTTAAATTAGTTACATTCATTGAAATTTCATTATAGTTTTTGTGTCAGGAATATTCTAGAGATTATTTTAATAAATGTCACGTACATTATATTTTGCACTGAGTTGAAATGTAGGATTGTTGTGAGTGTCTTAGGCTGTATTCAAACATTAATTTAGATTGTATGTTTCAGCAAGACTGTGTCTTGTAATATTCATATGGAATGTTCTTTTTGTTATGTTTTGGGTATATAATGTGCCGTGTTGTAGCTCATTCTACAGAAGCATAATATTCTCACATCTTAGTACTTGCATTTTATTATTATTATTATTATTATTATTTCAACATATACAACACAAATGCAATAAAATAGGTGTTCCATTATATATTAAATCAATTAGCTATATACAGTGCCATCATGTTTAATTTTTTTCTTTATCACTTTGCATTTTAATGTCTTCATTAAAGTCACTGTTCACAACTTTCATGTTACTTTTGTGACACCCACTAACTTGGTAACTTTACTGATAGTCACATGTAACAGACAAATCTGTTTTCAATCATTTATCTTCTTTCATACACAGTTTTTGTTGTACTAGAGCTGCAAAAAAACCAAGGGCCCTTTCCCTCTTTGTGCTTCTGTAAATTACGTTGTTTGGAGTAATTACTTAACATTGCATAATTCGCTGCTTGCAGGTCTATATTAGTTTTAAAAGATTGAGGTTAGGTTACCTTTGAAATGTTTTGTAAAAGGAAATAAAGTTTTGTTTTTTCCCTTGATATTGTTTGTGTGTGCATTTTAGTAGTGATCTTAGCATAATAACTAATGTTAAGATTGTTTTACCTACAAACTATAGTTCATTTTTAGGATCATTTCTCACATGGAAGCAGATCTCTAAAATAACTTCTATATAGTACAACCTGGTCAGCTAGTGGTGCCAGAATTATTATTTTTATTTTATTAATTATGGTAAAGCAGCATTTGGCTTATTTTTAGCCAAGGAGGATCTCAAATGTGCTCAAACTAAGATCTGGCCATTTAGACTGAAAATATTTTTGGTCTTCTGTACCTGTGATAAAATCCCAAGGCTATGGAATGGACTACATTCAATACTGTTTCTCTTGTGCATATAACTGCTTGCATTATGATTCCTTTAACTGACATTATTTAACCCATCAGTTAACATTAACCCAACCATGAAATTCAGCAGTATTACACCGCAAGTAATATATAGGTTTGTGATTGAGAACTGAGGCTAAAAAAAAGCAAGCTTTAATATTTGCATTGGAGACCAGAGTTCAGCAGATAGCAAATTTTAAGAATAATGCTGTAATACATTTTTTGCTAAATTATGCAGATTTATTTTTACTCATGGACTGAATACACATATCAATGCAGGTGAGTTTAGTTAACATTTGTTATGTCAATAAATACATGTTAATTTACATATGTTTTTTTTAATGCTGAACTTTATCATTTGTAATGTTAACTAATGCAGCAAATAATATTAGTTGAGGAATGTAAAGCGTTCCTATTTATTATATTTTGTTATCCATTTATCTACAGTATGTTGTTCCCATGTCTATACACTTAATGCCTTTGTGCATGAAATAGGTTACATTGTGTGTAATTGATATATTCAGCAGTTAGATTACGTTATCAACTCTTTCCTTCCACTAGAGGGCTCTGAATGTTACAAAGCAGTCTGAACCCAGTCTAACATGATTGTACTTGTACATTGTAATCATATTGCAGTAATTACCTCATAATATTAACTAATTGACTTCATCTCTGTGAAACGCAGTACTATTAATGGCTCTGGAATAGGCCAGCACAAATGGGGTAATTAACAAGCTGTTTAGAAATGAATAGTTGGCATTTTCTCTAGGTCAGAGGGAGAGATATAGAAGAGGTTTCTGACTAGACACCTGAGTCATGGCCACACCTGAAGCATCACATGCTTTTTGTAGCAATGGATACGCTGCACAAGACACTAGCTATGATATGGGGAAAAAACAGAAAACAAAATAAAATTGGCTATCACTATAATATACAAAACTAGTTAAAATTTTGATGAACAGTTGTTGCTGTTGTTTTGACTATGAGTGACATTACTAGCAGGGTTAAAGGTAGGAGCTCGATCATTCCATCTCAAGTGGTCCAATGCAGGTTGCTTGACTGTTATTAATTTTCCTTTTTATTTTTTATTTTTGAGTGATTACCTATTGTATTGGTATCTCAAAACCACCAGTTCTTTTTTATTATTATTATTTTACTTGGTTTAATTACGATGGCCATCTTTGTGTCATGACACACAACAAATTTTTGTTTACACATCTGTTTACAGAATGGGCCTAGCTCCTTGGAACAAAAAAATATTTCTATAGTACATTACAAGGTACATGTACATATATAAACATTCTTGTTCCTTAGACTTAGAACTTAAGTCCAAATGTAATGCTCAAGATTGCTCACAGTTCCACTTTTTGGGTCAGTTTTTAATGGGAAGGGTTTGAGTCTCAGTCTTAATTTTCATTTTAGAGGGTACCTAGGTAAGCATACTGTGCATGCAGAACATTTCAGGTTTGAGACTTCTCTTATTATTTTTTATGGGGGCAAGAAAGTGCAATTTTTAAATAATAAAAATCCCCTCATTTCGGGTTGAATATCTCTGGTGGGGGTCCAGATACAAACCTGAAATTTTCACAGAAATAAGTCCTCTATAGTAGTATACTGCTGTAACAATTTTGAGTTTGACATTCCACTGGTTACAGAGCTAGGGCTGGTAGAAAAGCCTACTTTATTCATGCATTTTGAGAAATGAACAGTTGCAATATAAGCATAACAAACAAGCTGGTGTTGTTTCTCCTGTGATAAAAGCAGTAAGTGACTACAGGTCAGAAGTCACTTACTGTTTTTTTATTATAGGAGAAACAACGCCACAGCTCTGTTTATGACACTGTTCATTTGTAAAACACTCCAACTGAACCTGCAATTGCATATTTGGATTAAATCTATTCATGCATACCAACTGTACACCTGTACCAACATGATAGATCAGGGTACTTCAAATCTGGCCCTTGAGGACCACTGGCCTGCAGAGTTTAGCTCCAACCCTAATCAAGCACACCTGAATAAGCTAACCAAGGTCTTCAGCATTACTAGAAAATTACAGGCAGGTAAGTTTGGTGGTTAAAGCTAAACTCTGCAGATTCGAAGAACCCTGTGATAGATCATGCTTCACTGTTGCCAATATGAAATATAATAGAATTTCATTGACAAGCATAAGATTCTGTATGTCAGTATTAAACATAATTACTGTAAACTATTGTTCATTTTTATTTGTTATGCTTATATTACATCTCTTCATTTCTCAAAATGCATGAATAACATAAGCTTTTCCCCAGATTTCTACTAGCCCTATCTCTGTAACCAGTGGAATCCCAAACTCAATCTCAACAGCAGAATGCTACAATAGAGGACGTATTTCTGTGAAAATTTCAAGTTTGTATCTGGTCCCCCACCAGAGATATTCAACCCGAAAGTGTAAACAATTACACTTTTTAGCCCCCATAAAAAAAATAATAATAAGAGAAGTCTCAAACCTGAAATGTTCTGCATGCATACTATACTTACCTAGGTACCCCCTAAAAAAATTAAGACTGAGACTTGTTCCAAGGAGCTAGGCCCATCCTGTAAACAGCTGTATAAACAAAATTTGTTGTGTGACATTACACAAAGATGTCGTGGTTAAACCAAGTAAAAAAAAATAAATAAAACAATTTTGCAATGCCAATACATACAGGTAATCACTCAAAAAATAAATAAAATTACAAAAATTATAAACAGCCAGCTTATAACTGAAATGGAATGAAATGGAACTGAATGTTACTGTACTACACATTCATCTGCAACATTTTCAGAGATAAAGTAAACTTTTAAACTACTGTTCTCTCGTTTGAGCTGTACATGTACTACTGCGGCCTTGTGTGATGCTAGTGCATGATGCTCACATACAAAAACCCAAGTGTATGCCCAAAACTCACCCTTTCAGTAATGGATAATCTCACAGACACTGTAGACATGTATGTGAGAACTGCTGCTGTAATCTTAAAGACTATAATGCTCATAATAAATATCCTTTCAACACACTTAGTAATGTTTAACTTTATAGTATACAATTGTGGTAGAGCATACCCAGCTTCATAATGCTTTATAATTCCACTAACCAGTGTCACGCAGAAGAGGATGGATACCCTTTAGAGTCTCAACGTTTCTTCCCCAGGTCCTCTCAGGGAGTTTTTCCTTGCCACTGATCTAAATATAAAGCTACATACAGATTTCTTTAAAGCTGATTTGTGACAATGTTTATTGCCAAAAGCACTATACAAATAAAATTGAACTGAATGGAATTAATTTTGGGAAAAGTATGAACATTGTCATCTTAGGACAGTAGCACATGTTACTGAGATTATGTGATATTGTTGCTTTAAAAGAGCTATGTTTAGGATGTCACTATTCTCAATGAAATCAGATTGTGGTTTCCTTGCTTGGCCTAAGCTTATATCCCCAGGGAAACCCGCTGTGCTTGGAGTAACAGTCCCAGTGAACCATCGTGTTTCCAAATTAGCACCATTGCTCCAGGGAGAGCTGAGGTCACATCCAGACTGCCTCTGTTCCTTCTCCAATCGAGTTCTCTTGGCTGTAAATAAGATAAAGCAGCCCCTGATTGCTTTCCCCAAGTCCCCAAAAGCATTTGCTTGTCTGAATCCCTTCCACCAGTAATAAATAAATTACATGTGAAAAAAACTGAAAAGCAAGATAAACATGCCAGTGTAGCAGGGTTCAGTGTGTTATCTCTGCCAGTTGGCTTGGATATTAATCCGACATATGACTTTCAATTTATTGTACGAGTTGACAGCACACACACACACACACACACACACACACACTTATACAAGATACACACATGCCCACACATTAGACTTAATAAGGAGTTTTTCAGTATGTTTCTCTAGGTTTGTGGTCTAAATTAGAAACTAATATTAAATCTTTTATATAATAATATTAAATATTTAAATCTAATATTAAATCTTTTATATATGTTGTTCACACATTGGTTCTAAGAACAAATCCAATGTGTCAACTTTTCTGGGTATCCTGACAACTTTTTCATATAACCTTTAAAAATGTTCCTATAATGTTTCTATAACAATATTATTTGCAAGAACATTAATGTTTCTGTAGTGTTAGCTTTTGTCTAACTGGAAACCTTTTTTGAGCAGTGATCAAAAATTTTGTAAACCAAGTAATCCACTAACCTTTTTAGAACCTGCCAATACTTATTGTAATTGGTAAATACTTGTGGTATCCCTGAAGTTGAATAAGATGGATAGGGGGAATAGGCTCATCTAGCCACAATGATGGCCACTGCCATTGTGGCCATGAACTGTTTTGAGGAAAAATATGTTAAACCTCAAATCCAACTTTACATATGTTCAAATAATATTTTGAAAAGAAATAACCATGTATAACAAAGAGATTGAGAATGGTAAATTGCTCAACAAATGTCTTGACTGATGAATTCCTAAATATACTAAGCATCATCCAGTGTGGTATTTACAGGAATCATTACTTTGTTGTCTACTGGGCTGTGACATGGTCACAAGGGTCTTAGTCTTTTATGCCAGGTCTGTAGAGCCCTTGCTTCAGTAGAAGGTCAGGAATCTTTCCCCAACAAACACGTCAAAGATCCTGAAGGCTGTGGCCAGAAAAGTGTACAAAAACTATCAAATGCTTTGCAACCTTTAAAAAAAATTAAATGAATGTCCATGTTATTCTGATGAAAATATGAAGACCATAAACTAGGCTACATGCTAGTAATTGCTTTGACCTGTTAAACTAGAGAATGTGCACAACTACAAGTACTACAGAACCTAAAATCACAAAGTGAAATAAAAGTGTTACAGAATGACTGGTCTTTGTTAATATGAAACAAGAAGTTGATTTACAGTCACTAGAACAGTAGTCTTCAATCTTATTCACAAAGGGCCAGTGTGGCTGCAGGTTTTCATTCCACCCAGGCAGGAGCCACACCTGATTCCACTTGTTTAATCAGTTCATCTTGGTCTCCAATCAACTATCAAGTGTGCCTCCTATTTGATTTGTGTCCAATCAACCACAAGAGCATTAGTGAGCTCAGGCACTGATGGCCTGGGGTGCAATTCTGTGTTCCAATTCATCCCAAAGGTGTTCACTAGGGTTGAGGTCAGGGCTCTGTGCAGGCCTCTCAAGTTCTTCTACTCCAACCTTGGCAAATCATGTTTTCATGGACCTCAATTTGTGTACAAGGGAACTGTCATGCTGGAACATGTTTGGGCCTCTTAGTTCCAGTGAAGGGAAACTGTAATGCTACAGCATACAAAGACATCCTCTACAATTGTGTGCCTCCAACATTGTGGCAAAAGTTTGGGTTTGATGGTCATGTGTCCACAAAACTTTGGTCATATAGTGTATAGAAACTTGGATTTCAACATACAGTTTACTGTAGTATTCAGACATAATATTCAGAAAGTTCCAAGGATGCACAGTAATGCCTCAGGGAACTCAAGATTTTGTGCTCTGCCTGCCAAGGACCTGTTTCTCTGTCTCCTGATTTAGGTTGTTGTTTTCCAGCTGCCTCTTGACACTTTTGACAATGGAAGATTATTAAATTAAAAGTAGTCCCCTGAGGACTGTCTTGAACAAAGTTGTAATTAAAGTCAATACGCCTGAATTCCCACATGCACTTCCAGGCTGGCATGTACGTAGGTTAAAACTGGCTCATCATGGAATAGTGTAATTTTCTATAATATGTCAAACTAATTAGCTATATAATGCAGGTACAGGGCCTAAGCAACCCAGGAGCTTTCCATGTGTGTTTACAAGATAAGACTCAGGATTTGCTGACAGCTGCTATTTCAGGGTGCCAAAGTCTATGGATAGAAGTTTTACCATTTGCATGACGAATCTATCAGATGAACACATATTTAACCATAAAATCATCATCAGGTTTACATTATTTATAAATTAAACAACAGCTCTATGAATATATTTAGTAGGCTCATATTACATTCATTAATTCTGAAGAGAATCCATTTAAATTAATTTTAAATTAATTTTCCTTATGAAGTGGCAGAAATGTCTTAAGTACCTGCCACCATTCAATCCAGTTAGCTTGCCTTATTTCCACATACAGTACATTCCAAATTCTCTCTTGTCTTTTAACTACTTTTTTCCCCTATTGCAGTTCCTTCTTTTAGTCTAATGAACATTTGTTTGAGGCTCTAAAGCTGTTATTGATTCAGCATGAAAGCATGTGTTCAGAATTGCATCTGAGAAGATCAGAAGTTGACTTTTGTTGACCTTTAAAATGCTCTGAAGTGCATAAGAGTTGGACTTGGCAGACTGAGTAGCTGCCCAGCTTGGTGTGGTCAGACCATTTACCCGTGAGGGCCAGTAATTGTGATGCATCTGCTGGGACAAAAGCTCTTTCTAATCAGAGTCCATTACACAAGAGATGGAGATGGATTTGCTTTGTCATAGCATCGCTGCGCTTGAATTAGCAAAATGGTTACAGAAGCAGATTTCACTCCTGCCATTTTGGCACATGCAATTTGGCTATGAAACAGACTTGAGCATGGGGAATTCAAGGTCTAGGTGTACTTAGAGAACAATGATGTTGTGATGAACAATTAGGCACAGTTTGTCCATGTTAATGTGTTGCTTTCTTTTATTCATTGGTCATGCCACCTTCACATATCTGAGCTGAACAAAGTACTTGGTTTTGTTGGTCCATATTAATTACTGATTGGGTCATCTAAACAGTTACACACAGATATTGTAAGAAATTCTGGTAGTACTATATTTGAAGTATACACTGGGCTTAAGTCTCTTATAAAGCAATGCTGGAGATTCATGAAGGCTTATATAAAAACTCGAGGGACCAATAGATGTTTTATGTAGCATGACTTTGCCTTTAACTAAAAAAAGAGAGAGAGAGGAGAAGAAGGCTTAATTATCATTATGGGTAGACTCTTCTATACAATAAAGATTTTGAGTATTTTTAAATATGTTATCTTGCAAGTAAGTTGAGAGTTGGTCTTTCACTAAGAGCACATTCATGAAGCTTTGGGACATTTTATATATGTTGTTCACACTTGTTATTTTAGTTGACATACAAGCTTTTTAATAAGTGTTGAGAAGGCATAAATACTACTACATAAATTGTTTACCATTTCAGGTTGAGAACATAAGGGCCTTTTAAGTGAAGTTTTAGGAAGTTTTGACATGGATCTTTTACAAACTCTCCAAAAATAAATAAATAAATAAACAAATAAATAAAAAAATCTATGCAATGGACAGTGTAGGGATTCTTTATGCAAAGCGTTAACGAAGTGTCTTCTGTGAACTAAAAATAAAAGTCATTCTCAATTCTGGCTGGTCAGATGATTTAAATTTCTATAAAAGCATAACTCTGACAGCAGTTCTGCTGCAAGGCAAATTAAAGGTTTATATTAATGCATTCGTTTAAAAATGTTTTTTGTGTAATTGTATGGTGGACTAAAGGAATAAAGAAAACATGTAATTTTTTAATATGATTTTATGTGAGGAGTCATTTTGGAAGGAGTCTCCTGGGTCAGTGATTTGTAACAGTCAGCAGCAAAGCAGTTCCTTTTACTTTTCTGACATGTATTCCAAGTGTAGGACTTTTTTTTCTGAGTAACATTATAACCTTCATCTTTTTGTCTTATTAACTTCAAGAGAAATTTTTAAAAAAGTTTATATCTGCTACAATGTAACTGATAACAGGAACTAAATGTTTTGTGGACTCCACAACAATAAATGGAACTTTATATTTCCACCAAGACATCCAGAGATGACCTTTTAAAAGTAACACAGTCTCTCTACTGGTGGCTTAAACAAGCATGGCATGGCCTGGTCTGTGGCTGTGATGCCAGGCCACTTATAAAAGCACCACCCTACCAGGAGCAGTTGCAGACCCTACCAGGGTTTGGATGCATGGCCAGACCAAATCACCTAAGGTCAGAGGGTGAAAATTGCATTGTGACTCTATGGTTGGCTGCTTGCAGTAGGGACACCACAGGAGAGGAAAGAGATAAACCAGCAGAATTGCCTGAGGTACACTGCTCTCCAGTTTGGCACTGAGCTTGTACCCCATGTATGCTCTTGTTTACAGTCCAGTAGCCAGACTCAAACAATAGCATTCTCCTTTTCTCCATTCCCTTCATTACAATGCCTCACCACTGTGGACAAAGTGTTTGATTCACACGTGGCTTACAGGGATTTTATCCCATCACAAGACTCATTCTCTCTTAAACAATAATCCAAAATCAAACGTTTTTTTGCATTGTTAGCTCATGTCCTTATTGTCATAATGGCACAAATCATCAGCATAAATCCCATACAAAATAACCTTTAAGCAAAATGCAGGCACATGTGGGCAAAAATTATATTAGCTATTGTCACTGTGTGTCATTTCTAACAATACTATCATGGCATTTTTCTACAATATACTCAAAGGTTGAAGACATGTATGCAGCAACTTATAACTGCAGTTTAAATGTGCAAGACCTTATGGTCTGGTCTGCTTCTCTCATAAGTGAAAGGCATCAGCTTAGTGTCGCTTTATAAACAGGCTCTTGAACTGGGTTTATTAATAATCCATGTTTAATAAAAAGGCCTATGGATAGACAAGATGATCATCTCTCACACACATGCACACATGGTCCACACTCTTTTGTATCTGTGGATATAATATATTCAGTAGATGGTTGACATACTAAATTCCTACAGAGAGAGAGAGAGAGAGAGAGAGAGAGAGAGGGAGGGAGAGGGAGAGAAGAGCCTGGTAAGGGACTCTGTTTATAACTGCTATAGAATAAGGGATAGAATGAAATTAACTTGTATTGTGGACATTCGACAACATTAAATGTAACTATAAATGGACATAAAGTATGACATGAGTATAAACGAGAGTGTAATGCTTAGCAATTTATTGTGGTGTGAGAGAAGTAAAACACTTTTGGGCATTATAGGACATAGGTTATTATAGGAAAATAATTAACTCTGGAGTTTCACTTTAAATAGATACTCCAGTTTATATAAATAGATATGTATCAGCTTATCTGTAGTGCTATTACAGTTTCAAATTTAGTTCACAAGACTTTTCATGGCATGTTTATGATATGAAAGGTTTCATAGTGATATGCTATTTCATGAAAGTCTATAAATGGTTTGTAGATTGTCTATAGTATAAATTTCAAATACAGTGTAACCTAATGTGTTGTTTTCTGATTTGATTTGAGAATATCGTCACACCAGTGTCATACCAAGTTATTTTTCCTCTAACCATACCTTGAATTAGTGCTACTGAATTTGGGGACCAAATGCACTGACCCTCAAACTAAGCCAAAGTTATATTTAGCGTGAAATAAAATATCATATCTGGATCCAGTGCAGTGATTACTTGAAAACAATGCAAAATTCATCAGTCATGGTTTAATCTACTTTTTTCCCCTTTTTTCCCCTACAGACTGTTTGGAGCATAATAATGGTTATTAGCAAAGCTTTTCCACTAAAAGTTCATTTAAGGGAACAACACATACAACTTATTTCCAGATATCTACTGAATTTTGGAGTGTATTTCAATTATATCCTGTAACTACGTTGCCTGAAACCCCATATTACTCCTGCTGATGTAATCAAATCTAATCACAGTGTGTTAAAGAACTTCTACATGGCTTGATTGAAGTGTGTTTTTCTTCAATCTCACACTAAGCTGTCCATGTCAGCATGGATAATGGTCCCAGCTGAGGGCACAATGCATTCGGGCAGTAGACAGCATAGACTTTTGCCCATGGCAAAATCCTCTTTCGATACATCCTATGCTAGCATTGTCCAAATTGATTTGATTTGTGTCCATTAAGTAGGGAGGTTGGCCACGCCATCATTCTGCTGTAACAGGCCTTTTCTTCAAGCTGCATCAGAGTGCTACTGAGGTTTTGTTTTTTTTGTTAATCTCTAAGATGCTCATTAGACTGACATTGAGGCCTGTTTTACTCAGGGAAGAAAGAGAAATACTGACAGATATCACATTGTTTATCTTTGCAAGTTGACTAGGCTGTTTGTGTAGATGCAGGGGCATGAATACAGCCAGAAAAATGTCAATAATGGATATCAGTGAGAGTATTGTCTGTGTCTCAGGTTCTTTCATTTACCTTGAAAGAAAATGGGCAGAGAAAAGGTGAATGAACCTTGTTCTTTCTTGCTTATCATTTAACAACAGGATTAGGACAGATTCTGCAGCTTTGTTTCTTCTTTTAATAAAAATAAAATTAAGCAATGTAATAATAATAAAATCAGTTTAATGAATGATCATTCTTTATGTGAAACCTCCATGCCAAAAATATATTTGGTTCATTTCCATGATGACCAGTTGGTAACTAGTGATCATAGGGTGCTCGCAATATCAGTCACGTGCTCATATATCATGGATATGTTGAAAGAAAATGGAACTGATATCATTTCTAAAAGTAGAGAGCAAAAGTGATGGGGAAGAACAAGATGCTAAAAAAATCAACCCTGTCCTGTGTGTGCATTTTGGATTTTACTAAAAGATGCCAATAATAAACAAAGTCACCTAATATAATCTTTTTCATTGAGATCAGAATACATGTTTTTATATTCATGTTGTCATTTAAAGTGCATAATGTACTTTTATAAGACCCAGTGTTCTGAGCAAAATGTTTGTTGTGAGGTTGAGCACATGTTGTATAGCTAGGAATAGTGCAGTTGACCCCTTCAGTCCTCCAACAGCATCACTGAAGTTCCAATCACTCATTGTTCCATGGTCATCATACCAACACAGTTAGCTCTAGGTCTATGGCTGCATTCAATACAGGAGCACTGTAGTGTCTGTATGTTCCGGGAAATTTTCCCTCTCTGTTCACTTGTTGGATCACCTCTCCCTTGGTGTCCAGGTACCTCATGGTTTACAAATTAAGCACTGAATGAGACCATACAAGCAAAACAACTTTAATCTCAAGCACCCAAGGGAAGATCATACACTTACTGTACATTAAGTGCTCAGTGCAGCCTTCAAAACTTTTTATAGTATGTTTCTAGTGTTAAGAAATAGCAAGCAAAAAGTTAAGGCAGAACCAGTTATTTACCATAACAAAGTTGCATGAACAATATGTCCTCACTTCATAGGTTACAGAGAAACTTCTAGAAGTGTAAATATTCTACAGCTTAAAAGAACAAATGCTGTATGTGCCGGGATGAATTAAGCACATGATGAAAAACAGTAGGTTGACATTAAAAAATAAAATATTTTATACTGCACTGTCAAGGTTAACATACAGTGCTGTGAAAAAGGAGGTGCACCCTCCTGATTTCCTATTTTTGCATATTCGTCACATTAATGATTTCAGATCCTCATACAAAATGTAATACAAGATAAGGAGAACATGGGGAAACACAAAACACAGTAATTTCCCCCCTAAACTTAATAACTGTCTGTGCCACCTTTGGCAGCAACAACTGCGCCCAAACACTTCTGTTAACTGGAGATCAGTCTTTCACATCATTGTGGAGGAATGACCTCTTCTTTGCAGAGTCGCTTTAATCCAGCCATACTGGAGGCCTTGCAGCATGAACAGCCTGCTTAAGGTCCTGCCACAGCATCTCAATAGTGTTCAAGTAAGGACTTCACAAGTAAGAAATTAGATATTTTCCTTTAGGATTTTCTGGTAGAGAGCAGAATTCATGGTTCCAACAATCCCCACATCATCACACTACCACCACCAGTTTGACAGTATGATCTTCTTATTGTGGAACGCTGTGTTAGCTTTATGCCAGATGTAATGTGAACCAAGTCTTCCAATAAGTTACACTTTGACTCAAAAAGTTGTAATAATCAGTGCACAAAACAAGACTTGAGGGTTATCAAGGTGTTTTTGGAGAATGTTAGATGAGTCTTTATGTTCTACTTGGTTAGCAGTGGTCTTTACAGAGATGATTTTGGTTAAATCATTAATAGGGTCATATTTAGGTGTTTAACATTGCCCTTGACTTGCATAGTTTCTATTTGTTTGTTTATTTGTTTGTTTTTTTAGAGTATTTACAATGCCCCAAAACTTAATATTGCTCCTCGCTAGAGGAGGAAACATTCTGAGGGAGAGGGAGGAAACATTCTGGACTTGGTCTTCAACGCCATACATCAACATCAAAGTTGAAAGTCAAAGAGATCACAAATAGATGCTGATCTCATCTCATACCTCTTTCTTCTATCAAGGTTCTCTTCTAACGGGACTGCTGCTAAGTCATCTTTATACAATGGAAAGCTGTCAGAATCTCCATCTGATCCACACAAGCTTCATTAGATTTTTATTCACTTCTCAAGTCTCCTAGTTTCAGCCTCCTCCCACTTTGCTGATGACTTTGCCACCTCTTGTGATGAGAAGATTAACAAAATCTGCCAATCATTCCCTCTTATCCCTATTCCTATACCGCACTATCCCTCTTCCCCCCTCCCAATCTCTTAACATGTCTTTCTCCTCTTTCTACAGAAGACATCCTGAAACTTCATCACCTCATACATAATCCTAGTACGTCTCAAGATGCAACCCCATGTCAGTGCCATGTGATCTCTCTAGAGAACCAGCTGACAATGCATCCAGTGGAGTGTTTCTGGACAACCCACTACCCATCGTGTAAAGGTTTCTCTTTTACAACATCAGAAGCATCTGGCAATTCCTGTCCATGGAGGCAACTCAGGCTGTTCAGTACCAAATTAGACTCCTGGCAGGTCTTACCTTGCATACCATTCACCCCCTGTGATCCAGAATGAAGAATCTTCCCAAGTTCTCCCATTGCTGTGTTCTCCCTACTAGCTTCCTGTAGCTGCTCACATCAAATTTAAAATGCAGATGATCAAACCCCACTCTGCCCAACATTCCCTTCTAGCACCTAGCTCAATTTGACCCACCATCCATCAAGATACAAGGAAGACATGCATTAAGACTCTCCTCTGAACTGACAAAACATTGGGGAAAAAGTTCATTGAATTTACTTGATTCAAATGTGCACACTGTTTCCACATGAATGAACTGATTTGCATTTACACAGTTTGGTTTTGTACAGCCAACATGATTTGATCATGTATAACTCAAGGCTCAGGAATAAATTCAAACATTACACACTCCCAGACCCTGAAGCTGTAAGATGATAACGTTTCCCCCTGCATTACTATGCCACACATGAGTTAAACAAGTTAATGTTATACTAGTCATTTCTTCCTGTCAATGCCAACAGCCTCATGGGTTTTTATAATGTACTTGGATCATGTTAATATTCGGTCAATTGATCAGATTCACTCTACACTATTCATGCTAGGAGATTACGTATTTGTTTTTAAAACTAAATTTAGTGCACACACAAAAATTATTTGGGTTTCTTAGAAAGTATTTGGATGTACAGTACTGTGCAAAAGTTTTAGGCACATGTAAAGAAATGCTGTAGAGCAAATATGCCTTCAAAATAATGAAATTAAATGTTTCTACATAAAAGAAAATACAGTAAAGAGCAGTAAACAGAAGTAAATGAAACAAAGTCAATATTTGGTGTGACAAAAAAAATAAATAAATAAAAATAATAGTCTCCGGTACAATTTGTGCAGTTTTATAAGGAAATGAGCTGGTACGTTTTATTGAGCATCTTGCAGAACCAGCCACATGTTAGAATCTCCCCCTCGCTGCGTTCCTAGCGGAGGCTAGCGGAGTAGCGCACTTCTGCATTCTACTGAGCGCATTCCAGTGCTATTCATAAAAACCCTCTGGACTCATTCATGTAGTCTGGTTTTGTTTACTTTGCCATGTGCTCTTTTGTTTTTGGTTTACGTCATGTCTCTGCCCCCGCTTCCTTATTGGTCCATTGGTTTTGGTTCACGTCATGTTTCCTCCCATGTTCTGTCATTGGTTCTCCTTTTATTGTCTGATTATTGTTTCCAGGTGTGGTGTGTTTGATCTTGTTTGCTTTGGATTAACCATGTTACTTAAGCCTCTGTTTGTGTCCGCTTCGTTGTGGAGGATTAACGAAATGTAACTAAAAGTAATGATGGTAATGATGATAATGAAAAGTAGCGACGAAGCAAAGATAGAGAATCGTAGATTTATCTATGTTTTTGTTTACCAGGCGTTCCCTGGTTCTTGGATTATTGCCTCGTGACTTCTTGGACGATTCCTCCATGTCTTTGTTTTCCTCATGTTCCCTAGATTTCGGATTATTGTCTCGTGACTTCCTGGATTTTTGCCCTGTGAGTGTTTGGATTATTGCCTAGCCTATTTGGAATAACTGCCCTGTTTTTTTGTTTTTTTTTGGAGTGTTGCCTTGTTTTTTGTGGTTTTTGTTCGACTGTACCATTACTTTCGACGGTTCTATTTGTTTTGAATGTCCCTAATAAACTGACAACTTTCCCCTGTGAGTGCATCCTGCTTCCCTCCTTCCGGTGCCGTAACACCACAGTTCTTCTGGAGACTTTGACTTTCGCACTTGCTTCTTATTTTTGCAGCAAAACCCAGCAGCCTTCATTGTGTTTTTTTGTCTGAAAAGTGGTCTCTTGCGTAACATGCTGCTTTCTTTAATAAATACAAACATTTTTCTGTAACACTTAATTTTGTGTTAGAAAACTAATGTTTGGAAATCTAAAATGTTTCTGTACTGACTTGATAATGTAGAAGTCATAAAATAAAAAATCTATAACAAAGTTTGTACTAAAAAAAAAAAATAGGGTGCCTAAAACTTTTGCACAGTACTGTAAATGTTGTCCAAATTCAGTCTGGTGCCCAGTATATAGCATACTGTGAAGTGTGTGTGAAGCTACAATTTCAGACAATTGTAGGAAGCTATTACTGGGCAGCCATCTTTGTAATTTTACAATATTTAAAATGCAGTCATAGGCTGTTTGGGTTTTAAAACCATTTAACATTTGAAAAATGTCAGTTAAATCATTGTGTGCATCACTGACTGTCCTTTAAGACATTGTTGTTTTTAAAACAGCTCTTTCAGTATTTTGTACCATGTTTGCATTTAATACTTTAATACTATGATTAAGCCAAATTGAGCCACATTTCAAAACAAGCTGTCAACATTTTTAGGCTGCTTAGTTTCACAAGTAAGTAGCAATGAGTTGCATTATGCCCTATTTCTGAAAAGAGAATTGCAGTACATTAGAGCAATCACATCCACACCCATCAGGTCTGTATAGCTAAGGCTATAGCAAGCAGCATCTTATCTAGTTCATTATGCATGACATAAGTACAGAGGCCTTGTGAGGGCTGAAGGAAACAGAGTAATGGGTTTTTTTGTTTTGTTTTGTTTGTTGCTGTTTTTTTAAAGCAGAATCTCTTGCCAATTGCTTTGGTGCATGGTCACAGAGAACTTTATAGTCAAGGAGATTTAAAGGCACAATTACTCTCTATTTCAGACTGCATTCCCTGGTGAACTGACCATTTATGATAGCATTTATGAATACATTTTGTTTATTATAAATAAATTGGCAATATCAGAATCAATAGTGCATGCTCAATGGCTCAACCCCATTCCTAAAACTGTGTGTGAGTATTTAAATTAGAAGCCCTCTTCTACCTTTTATTTCCACCTGGATCAAAAACACAAGCACCAAATGTTATTAGACTGTGCCCTTTAATAAAGCTGCCAGTCAAATCTTTCCTATAAGGGAAACTACACATTACATGAAAGAAATGTTTCTATTACAAAAATGTACAAAATAAATAAATAAATAAAATTTTAAAAATCATATCCATTTGCACTGCTCCCCTTGCATTACAACGAAATGAAAAGAAATTTGTTCCTTTGTGACTTTCTCTATGGTTCAATATTCTTACAATGGTTTCCGTAGGTGTTTTCACTCATTCAGATGCATAGCAATCATGGGGCACAGTAGTGCAGCAGATAGAATCGCCACCTCAGAGCTCCAGGGGCCCCAGTTCAATCCTGAGCTTGGGTTTCTTCTGTGTTTCTTTCCATCTCACATAAATATGCCAGTAGGCAGATTGGTGGATAAATTGGCTACACTAAATTGCCCCTGGGTGTAAATGTGTGAGTGCAAGGTGCCCTGCAATGGACCGGTGTCCAATTCTGGGTGGATTCCCACCTCACAAAGGCTCCAGACCCACTGCAACCCTGACCAGGATAAAACGCTTACTGAAGATGAATGAATCTTTTCCACTAAAGAGCAGAAGCGAGCGCTCCTGTTTAATCACAGAATAACAAATGTGTATTACATTTTGAACTACCAGTAATTTACTTGTTAGCAAGTGTTGCTTGTCAGTGCAAGTCTGTACTCAAATGAAATGAACCCACATTGCTTTTCTCCTAAACTATTCTGTATACAACACTCAGACTGCTTTCAAATAACTGACACATACATCCAAATACTTTCTAAGAAACCCAAATTATTTTTGTGTGTGCACAGCAACCTGTATAAAATGTTTTTCATCGTAATAAAATTTGCCCCACAAATTAATATATTAAGTTTAGGTCGAGGTCTGTGGTCAGGAAGTACTTGAATATATTGGCTACTGGATTTTAAACTGAGTGAAACACAGAGAAATCGATTGAATTAGTCACAGTGGCCACAGGAAGCTAAGCATGGAGATGACTGATAATATTACACCTTACTTTATTCCTGGAATGAAGCACGAAGACATACTGGAGTCACTGGCATTGAGACACAGAAGTGAATTCTCTAAAAGAATAGCCTTTTTTTTTATTTTTTTTTTTATACTTGTTCTAGCCAAGTAATTACCTGGACTTTTATAAGGTACCTGGTAATTACCTCCACATATTAAATATGACATTCTACACGAAATATTAACTTGTGGCCTCAATATATTCATTTGTGGCCATGCCTTATTAAAAAAAAAACAACCATGTCACCTCAGCACTCTGTAAAGAGCACTACAGCACTTGTATCACTGTCAGCTTAGTAATATGCAGTTGGTTATACTTGGATTTCCGCTCACTTACTAACACATTACATGGTACCTTTTTACTGATTATATTTCATATGCATTTACCAAGATAATATATATCAAATTGTCCATGATGTCCTATACTGTGTTATAGGAAACTAATTCACACTACAGTGCTGAGATGTGGATAATTTTCCCATAACAGCATGGTCATGAAGTGTGTCGTTCCACTTACACCACAGCAATTTGCATAAAGTTTTCTAACCGCTTACTATAGTGTTCAGAGATTAAATCAGAGGACAGATGGACGCTGCAGTATTTGGATGCAGTGTCTGTTGTTGTTTTTTTTCTCTTTGCTTTAGGCATTCTTATGTGAATGCTTGTATTACAAAATGTACACAATTTAACAAAACAGCTTTAAGAGTTATCGGCTTGACAAGATCTAAAACTTTTAGCTTGTCTGCTTGATGCTTTCAGTCCAATAACCTACTGAACTCTATACAGTAAAAAACAAGCCGAACAGAATAAGCAAACTATTACTACATTTTTAAAATAATTATTATTAATTAACAAAACATAATTTTTCAATTATTTATATTTAATGGAATGGAATGCCCACAAGACAAGTTAGTTATAGTATCTAGAACCAATCATTCCCTTACCATCTTTTTTTCCTCCCTCTTGAAGACAAAAAATAAAACACACCTTGTTACTTACAAACTGAAAAGCATAACCTCCCAGTTATACATTTTTACGTATAAGATATTTCCTTTTTTTTTTTTTTTTTTTTTTACAGTTAAACATTTTAGAACAATCACAATATTACACAACTATCATTTACGTTAGAACTGTGCTCTTTCAGAAAATGAATCCGCACTTTCTGACGTGAGAATTCAGCTGTTACTGTTAAACATGTTAACACTCAAACATTTCCACAACAACAGAATGCTTTTACTTAAAACCAATAGCAGTCATTTTACATGCTTTCCACATTACATGGCAGAAATTGTCTATATTACTGCGTGCTGCTGAGCTGCAAATTTATGGCTCTAAGAGAACAAAGAGATCCATAAATTAATCCATAGTGCATTTTAACACAACGTGCTGTCTCGGTCACCTGCTGAACAAGTCATTCTTTATCCTTACCTACAAGCTTTTTGCAACATACTGACAGATGAACTGCTCAATAATTTTGCTTTTGGCAATATGATGTTAAATTCCCTGTTTGATTAAACTGATGTGGTTAGAAGAGCAGCAAAATTGCTTTGATGAATAAGTGCCAGGCCTGGACGACTTTCACACAGAAAGACTTGCCAGGACAGATTTCAGCCCATCGAGTGAAGTGTGCCAACTGGAAAGAAATGAATGGGATCTTCATTGCCATGCAACCGGTGGAAATTTTCAATTATACTTTTTTACTACAACAAATGACAGCAACAGTACACGGACTATACACATACTGTATATGAATATAAATCAGACCATACCAAATCCACAATAAGACATACACTGTACAGGATATAAATTGTGTGCAGTGACATTTGAGAGGTGACTATGTACAGAATGTACACAGAAAAAAGTGGCATATTGTGGCAGCAGAAGGGGAAGAAACTATTATTAAAACTGTCTACCTGAATCGTCTACCGCAAGGAGTAATAATGCTGTTTGTGCCGGGGAAGCTCATTTTAATTTATATACTGTACACTTACTTACAAAACTGGACAGTTAAACATTAGGGGGGAAAAAATCACCTGGCTTATTCAACTGTCCATTTTTGGTGAGTCTGTGCCCATGACAGCCTCAGATTCCTGTTCTTGGCTGACAGAAGTGGAACCCAATGTGGTATTCTGCTGTTGTTGCCCATCCACCTCAAGGTTTGATGTGTTGTGTGTTCTGAGATGCTGCTCTCCATTTTCCTCTGACCTCTCTTATCAACAAGGCGTTTCCACCCACAGTACTATGGCTCACTCAATGTTTTTTTGTTTTTTGCAACATTTATGCTCGTGCCCCAGTAAAAAAGGTCTAGCAACGCCCCTGTTGTGCAACACGAATATCACATGCCAAAAGAACTTACACTGCTCGACTTAATAAAAAAGAAGTGAATGGTTTTTTGCCGCTTTGATCTCTGAGCTCTGAGTGAGGGTGTGAGCATGGGCGTGACACGTGACGTGAGTGACCAACTGTCATGGCAACATCAGGTCACGTAAAGACTTATAGACACGTACACGTATATTAATCAAAGATACACAAATTGGCCATGGCCAGTGAAAAAGTGCGGGGGAAGAATTTGTGTTTTATTAAAAGTGCGACGAGTGCGTCCCCTGTGGATTCTACGCCCATGAGCCCCGAAGTATTGAGTGCATAAATTAACATATTTTTCAGAAGGTCGACATTTCTGTATTATAAATTCTATATTATAATCTTTTGAGATACTGGATTTTTGATTTCCATGAGCTGTAAGCCGTAATCATCAAGATTAAAACAAAAAAGGCTTGAAATATTTCACTTTATGTGTAATGAATCTAGAATATATGAAAGTTCCACCTTTTGAATTAAATTATGGGGGGAAAAAATGAACTATTCCACGATATTTTAATTTGGTGCCTTGTTTTAATACACTTTTTGTACTGAACCAGACACACAGGAGAACGCTACAGTGGACATGGGTACACCAAAACTGGGCCGTTGAACATTGGAAAAACCTTGTTTGTTTTTTTCCCAATCTTCATTTGGATGAAAACTTATAATAAGTATTCATGAGAAAATGAATACTTATGCAATCCCAATTTTAGGTTTTTTATTTGGGACTAAACTTAAACTACGGTACATTGATATTTTTCCCCATTTCAATATTATGGGCTACTTTATGTAAATTCATAACACATATTCATGACCAGGTAGTAATAATGAGATCTTTAACGCAAATGCGGTGTCCAACTTCGCGCTGTGCCATTAACAATACATCAGTTTACTCAGAAGTGTCGTTTTGAAGCGAAACTTTGACGTGACTGTCACTTAAACGTGATTTGAGACAGAGAAGGAATCCGTAAGCGTTGCTCGATCTGAATGCTCCGGATTGTCAGCTGTTACTGACAGACTGCGCATTATGTTGAGTCATTACATAAACTGCCAAAATAACACACGGTGCGGCTATTTTAGATTTAATCACGACAGTGAATCATTAACGCATGATTAACGCATTAACGCGCCACGCATGACGTCGTTCATTAGAATATGCGTTCATGATAGTTACACCATGATACACATTTCTAGTCTACTAGAAATTAAGTGCGAGAGAGCAAGATCTTTTTACCTCTA
The DNA here is from genome assembly GCA_023630585.1 of Cranoglanis bouderius. Lineage (NCBI taxonomy): Eukaryota > Metazoa > Chordata > Actinopteri > Siluriformes > Cranoglanididae > Cranoglanis > Cranoglanis bouderius. The sequence goes on from CM042535.1 coordinate 9,801,971, forward strand.
GTTTTATTATTCAACAGGAACAACGGCTGTATGGATTATTTGCACATCCAAACTGTGCGCGAGTGTGGTCCGAGTGTAGAGAATTAGATCAATTTTCTTGAGGACAGAAATAAATAATTTAAAGAAATTGCAGTTTGTTGCACGGAAAATCCATTGCAAATATTAAACCGAGACCTTTACCGTCTTTTGCCACAACACTTTGCATGGACACGTCCACGGACTCCCAAGCTCACTGTTCAGAGACGCGCAGCTCCGCGTCTGAGCGCGCGCCGGCTCCTGGAGCTGAGTGTGGGCGGAGCGAGCGGCACTCAGTCGCCAATCAGCGCTCAGCATTATTTCCCATAACCTCGATCACATTCATTTGAACATTAGAAAGCGGTTAAAGAGAGCGGCGGAGTGCTCAAGCAAGTGTAGTGGACTCTCTTTGGTCATCTACCGTACGGTACAGTATGTCCCTTTCTCTATTGAGACGCTGTAATATCAATGTTGTGTACTGTTCATTATCTGTAACTGGTAAATGCCTTAGGATTTTAAATAATCGCATCGGCTCTCTGAGTCTGTTCTAGGATGTCTTACAATGTCCAGGATGTTCAGCCTTACAATCACACTGAAAAAAGCTGAAGAGTAAGAATATTGCTCCTACGTGGAAAGCTATTCAGTTTGGTGGACTGTAATTGTTGTTGTTGTTGTTGTTAGTAGTAGTAGTAGCAGTAGTAGTAGTAGTAGTAGTAGCAGTAGTAGTAGTAGTAGTAGTAGTAGTAGTAGCAGTAGTAGCAGTAGTAGTAGTAGTAGCAGTAGTAGTAGTAGTAGTAGTGTATTGAAGCTGTCTAACAAAAGCCATGAATCATTTCCAGATATTCCAGAATTAGCCCAACTCAGAACCTTTCCAGCTCCCATTAGGATTCTTCGGAGAGTTAAGGCTTCTCCTCTGTTAAAATGGAAACCCGCTCTTATTGGGTTGTCTATTGACCATTTAAAGGTCAGCCAAAAAGGACAGCCGGGGTAGGCTACCCTTAAGGGTTTTAGAAATAACCTTCTTCATAACACTGTGGCTTTTGTCCTGCTTACAAAGCTTTACTGGATGAATCGAACGCCTTGGTCCTCGGGGTCCAGGCATAAATGCCTTATGATATTGATTTTTTTTTTTCTTTGCAATGCATATTTTGGTATGCTGTAATACAAACTCAGAACATGTGGTCAGCTATGACAGACTGTTAACTGCCTATGAGTTACAGTAACAGTAGCTTTTCCAGTACACTGTAGGAGCAAGTAGATTTGTCAAAGCTGGCAAATATTGCATTTGGTTTAGGTGTATGCTGGATTTGGTTTTAAAGGGGTTTAATGTGATATTTATGGGACTTTAAACCATATTTGGACCATATTTTTTCATTATTTATTTTTTTCATTATAAAATACATAAACTCTTGTTTGTATTTGCTTAGCTACAATGGTACTTAATACACTTGTGCATAGTTGCTTCTTTTTAAATGAAATCTGTAGGTATTTCTCATAATAATAGAATCGTTTTAATAGTATTTATGATATGTGAATGTGAATTAGGTTCCCTGTGAATCTTTGGAGAGTTGAACTTTGGATAAGAAAATAATCATGACATTCCAGCATGACTGTTATAAAGCAAATGCATTAATTCAAAATGTCCCAGTGCAGACAGGTCTTCTTTTCTTTGTTCCATCGTCAAAGAGTGTAATTATACTCAAAAAAACATGAATTTTCAACTGGAAGGAATACATTTTTTATTCTTAAACCTCTAATATCTAATAAATCAAGAAGCCTATAATTTGTAATGGCAAAAGTCTATATAGTGCATGCATATGAATAATAATTGAAATTTTATCTGCCATCCACACATGGATGCACAATGAAATGTGCAGTATGTTATAAAACTCAATCTGCTTTAAGCGTTTATCCACTGTACAGTTTGTGTCCATGTGCAATGTGCTATAGGCGGACATTTTAAATTTGCTAGTGTGCCATCACACTAGCATTTATTAATTATTTTCACCTCATCCTTATAAGGCAGCATGATAACTTATGGTATATTTACTGTAACTAGCCAAGTTAACTACTGTATTACCACCAGAGCATGCAGTCCCACTTTGGATTTTATACCTTGTGGTAAACAGAACTCAAATTTGTCTCTGTTACTTCAACCACTGAGACAAACTGATCACGTGTCAGCTTTTACAGGCATTAAGGAAAAAGCACCAAATCATTTGCATATTTACAGTAAGCCTGAGATAAAATGTTCCTGCAAGACAGATAGCCATTACACAAACGAGCGGTCCTATGAGTTAATCCATAATTTGAACATGTCTTGATGGCACAGTGCATCGACCATGCAGTGAGCAAACAATAGCAAAACACTCAGCCTGCCGACAGCCACAAGTCTTCTTTCCAACACCTCCATTTTCTTACCACTGTTTGTGCTTACTATTAAATAATACTCAGAAACGTATTCAATTTTAGATTTTAAGACCCTCTAGAATATCAAATCATTAAAGGACTCATTAAGGAGCTGCACTTCAACATTATCATCATTCAAATGGTGTCGTGCAGTAATAAATCTGTGTTCTCAGGCTCAAATTGTTATTCATGATCCATCTGCCATTCACAGGACATGATACTGTATATGATGTGTGTCAGGGCAGGCTGGACAAATAATGGAAGATTGCTCAGTCAATACTCCCTGGAAAGCTTTAGTGAAGAATGTATTGCCTGATTGGGGTATTGGATTTACTCTTAAGGCTTAATGACTAACAAACAGCACTGACAATACATCTACATTTGAAATATGTTTCACATGTAATTTGATCTTAAAGGCCTCCACATGTATATAATTTGTTTTCTTGTTCTTTTATATTTGACAGGAGCTACACATATCCAGCCCCACTTTCAGTGTCCTGCTGCTTTCAGACTGCACTTAAAACCTGGCTCAGACATGTCTCTCTCCAACACTCAACTGCCAGTCTCAGTGCCCTTCTGGATTGATTTCTAGACACTTGCAGTAAACAATAATATACACTGTCTCCCTGAACTTCAAATTTAAAATGATCACTTTAAACATCAGGCCAGCTAAGTCAGCATTCTACATTTGACCTAATGGATTACTAATGAGAAAAGTCACTTTGGGAATTCTCGTCATGCTTCGTAAGGATTAATAATGACTGCCATTGAACTCTAGTGTGGTGGAAACCATGAGTTTCCCTGTGGGCATTTCTGCATCCAGGAAGCATTTCTTCCTCTCAGTGTATTCCCTTGTGCTGAGATTGCATTTCACAGTGCTTTTTCTGTGCACCATGGCATCCGCATGCCCCAAGAGCTGCTTGTGCACAGATAGGAATGGCCTGGTGGTGGTGCAGTGTTCTTCCCGCAACCTTGAGACTATCCCATCTGATCTACCGCATGACACCGTTGCTCTGCTGCTCTCCTCCAATCACATAACAAAGATCCCTGGCCAGGCTTTTAAACACCTCCCTCGCCTACAGGAGCTTGATTTGTCACACAATGCGATTGACAGTGTGGACAGTAGTGCTTTTCAGGGCATCTCAGAGACTCTGCGTATGCTTAATCTGTCCCACAACCGCCTGCGTGGAGTACCCAAGGGGGCCTTTGCACGGCTCCACGCCAAGATTGGCCTGGCCAACAACCCATGGCACTGTGAATGCACGCTACAAGAGGTGCTACGTGAATTAGAACTAGACCCTGAGACCGCCAGTGAGGTGAGTTGCCATACAGCTGTGCAGGATGAGTATGCCGGCAAGTCCGTCATTCAGGTCCTGGACTCCGGCATCAACTTCTGCAATTTTCATCACAAAACAACGGACGTGGCCATGTTTGTCACCATGTTCGGCTGGTTCACCATGGTGATTGCTTATGTCATATACTATGTGCGGCACAACCAAGAGGACGCTCGCAGGCACTTGGAGTATCTCAAGTCTCTGCCAAGCAGTTCCCAAATTAGCAAAGACTTGGACACAATCAGTACTGTTCTGTAGCTTCTGCATCAAAGCCTTGGGTCAGGAATGTATTCAACTAATGTGGCACAGTCATGATGGCACAGCAGCAAGCCTTAAAGGTCATCACGAGCACTCCACAAATACACAATGCTGTTTTCTTTACTCATTAATAAATCTTACAGCTCAAAATGTATGGCTTTCAATAGGCAGGTCATGCTGATAAATTTTAGCTTTACTTGCATTTTTAAGATTGTGGTTAAATATTGGTTAGCAATGACTATCGTTGTGTTCCTACTTGGTATTTCCATATGCATGATATTATGAATTTCTGGGAAGTTTTACCTCCAAGTATGCTTTCAGTAATATTAAAAGTGTTCTTTTGTGGCTCTTGCAGAAAAGCTCTGCAGAGCTAAATCCTCCCTCACTCTGCTTCCCAGCAGGTGCATAATTTCTCTCATTATGTCAGTTCATTTGTCCATTTATGTGCTAATGTTAATATAGAGAAAGTAGGGCAGAACCAGAGATTGGAAGGCCTTATTTCCAATATATTTATTATAGTGCAGTATAATAGAAAACTCAGGAAAAGCAACTGAATATAGGGATTAACATCACTGCCAAATACTGTTCATTAAAGCTCTGCCTTGTATTTTATCAATATCAGCTCATCCTTTAGGGGCAGGTGGAACAGAGCCCTACGATATATATCTGCCATTCAACAAATGTTAATCTTCAAAAAGTCCTCATTCACAACTTTATATGTATTAAATTCCATTGAAATAGTAATAACATTTTTCGAGTGAACAACAATAAAAATAATTTTTAAAAAAGCAGATATCTGTTATTTGACAGATATATGCCAATGTTCCATTGATTTGCTCACATTTCTAGATGTTGTGCAATCATGGGGCAACAATGCACCAAGTAGTCCAAATGGGATTGGCAACAAACACTAACAGATGCCCATAGGGGCAAGAATCATGCTCCCCCATAATTGCGGGAAGAGCAGCAGACAGAACAGTTAATGACAGGGCTGCCAGGACCAAGGTTTTTTTTTTTTTTTTTTTTTTTTAATGTATATATACATTAAAAAAAATAAATAAATAAATAAATCTCTACAAACAAAGGGTAGTGTAAGTGCAGACAGTGTGTATATGATGTACATAATCATTTCTAGTGTAAGTTATATTGAAAAGATTGGGAAAGGGGATTGTTAAAAAATGTGTCTCCCATTTCCAATGGCCAGATTTTTTTGTGCTACTTTTTTTGTGTGGTTTTTAAGGTGTAGATATGGGTTAATTATATTAGCCACTGTGTGTGTGACAGGAAACACACCTACAGTTGAACAATGGTACATCTAAATCTGCTCAAAATGAGCTGCTAGACTGTATGCTGGATGACTGTATGTTGTCGATGGTCAACTGTCTATTACAAGGTTATTCTAAAAACTCACTAGATAATAGCCTATAGCATAAGTCAACTATGATAGCCAATTGTGATAGCCTTGGCTTCATTTTGTTTGAGTCTATGTCTTTGTTAATGTACTCCCCACCAAACTGTATGGTCACAAGCCACTGATGTATTTTATTTTACTTCATTTTTTGGCCGAGATGTAACTGCCGAAGTGCCTATGTGGTACCATGAAACCTAAACACTGTGCTTTGATTGGGTTATTCAGTCCCTCATGGTCCCTCCGCCATTGACAAGAGACCTTTAATATTTAATGTAGTTTGTGTCATAGCCATATAGGAAGTGTTTAATGAGACATAGATGTGCTGTCACATTGTTGCAGTGCTTGAATCAAGTATATGTTATTCGACCATAAAGGGCTCCTTTAGTAAAGTTTCTTCAGTGAATGTACATGTATTTGTTTGCTCTTCACAGTGGCTGACAAGATTTGTTAATAAACACAGTAACCTTCGGCTGTCTAGCTCATTATATGCGCCAGACTCTTAGTGCTCTCTGACACACTAATAGCTCTATCTCAGTCAGTTCATCCATGAATCCATTATATTCAAACACATCAGTTTTATGGTTAACAAATTACTTTTGACACTTTGTAATGGGTAGAATTATATGGGTTTTGTTATCTGGTAGCACAAAAATGTTGCTTATTCCGGCAATATACAGAAAATGCCACTAAGCAACTGAATATGCATTTGAAAGTAACGTGTTTCCCAAACTATGACTATTCCACATGTATGCTAAACATTCCATAATGATGTACTCTCATCTATTAATTCTTGCAATAATAGTTCGCAGTATGAAAACACCTGTTAAATCCAACCATTAAACCCTTCTATCCTTATTTATTTTACTTTTCAGAACTGTTTTTTTTTTTATTATTATCCCACTGATGGTCATGGGAGAATGTGTTACAATTTCGTTCATGTCTCACTGGATCGTGCTTGGCTCATTTTGGGTTCTTTGACTCTATGAGATCGATGATAGATTTATTTCAGTGATATCTTTGGATAGCTGTTCCAAACATTACTGTTGTTGATTTTTTGATGAATGTTGTTCTTGAAGCTGTGTATCCAATTCAGGTCTGACTGAATATATTTGACAAGCAAGTTTAAAGTCCAAAACAATACACTGTTAAATTCAAGCTTTTACTGATGTGAGTGTTTAATCCCAGCCTCTGAGACAGTTAGATTTTTCAAAGGGATACATGAAGCACATAAGCATGTCTTGACAAACAACAAACCTATATGAACAAAGGCTTATTCCAACAGGAGTCAGCTGTTATTATTATTATATTTAGTATATTTGCTAAAATGAAACATGCAACTAATTAAATTCTCAGCTTAGCATTCAGTTTAAACACAGTATTCAGTAACTGTTGGATTTATTCAATAACTAGAGTAAAACTAATAGAAATTGTATGTAGTTACATCATAGATTAATGTTCAAAAGTTTGGACCTGCCAACATGCCCTAAGATTTATAGTGATTAAAGATTAATTAAAATATGCATTTATTCAAACTATGTCATTACAGTGCAGTTACACTGCAATAAATAAGGAATAAAACACTTGGGGTCATTTAATGTTGTGGAACATCTGCCAAACTAGTCAGTTCCTGTAATCACTAAAACTATATGGCCAAAGGTGGACACCTGACCATCACACATGTGCTTTTTTGAAAATCCTACTCCAGATTTAGTCCCTACTTTGCTGTTATAATAATCTCCACTCTTCTGTGAAGACTTTCCACTAGATTTTGCAGCGTGGCTATGGGGATTTGCCCATTGAGCCAAAAGAGCATTACTGAGGTCAGGAACTGATGTTGGGTGAGGAAGTCTGGGGTGCAGTCGGCATTACATTTTATCCCAAAGATGTTTAATGGGGTTGAAGTTAGGGGTCTGTGCAGGACACTTGATTTCTTCCAACTAAGCTTGGCAAACCATTTCTTCATTGACCTCGCTTTGTGCACAGGGGCATTATCATGCTAGAACAGATTGGGCCTCTTAATTCCAGTCAATGGAAATTGTAATGCTAAGGCACACAAAGACATCCTATACAATTACTTCAAACTTTGTGGCAATAGTTTGTGGAAGGCCCACATATGGGTGTGATGGTCAGGTGTCCACAAACACCATATAGTGTACGTTAAAGCAGCTATAAACAGTTGTTCCTTCATCAGCCTTCTTTCTTTCTCTCTCCTTTTAATTTAATAAGACAAAAAATGCAGATTGCAAAGCACTCTCTCCTTAAGACTTTCCCATGTCAGAGAACTTCAAGGAACAACTTTAACTCAGACTTTTACAAATTGCTAACACTGGGGAACCCTTACATACATGCACAGTAAATGTCTCCTCAAAGAAAACTTCACTATATAAACAATGACAAACATTTTTTAAAATTATAGAAATAACATATGAAAACAAGTGCACTAATATAAACCTGGGATTTGGCTTGCATTCAGAACTGTTGTCGGAGCTGCTGTTACAGAACCTTAATCAGTACCTTCTGCCCAATCTGATTTGAGAATTCAACAGTAATGTGGTATAAGTATTCATAAAAACTAACAAAGCCCCAAAGTAATGCATAACTATTTTGTGACAGTGTTGTCTTCATCACTGGCAAAGCATTCACTATATAACAATGGTACGGCATTTCATGACAATGTTTCCACCAAGTGTGAATTTCAGATGAATACAAACATGTTCTTTTTCTCAATGAATCTCACTTGACAAGCGTTGTAACATCATCGCCAATATCAGATCCTGACATATAAGAAGTACACTACGCTAATAATCAGTCATGACAGTCATGACATCATCATACCGCAAAGTGGCAAAGGCCTCTCTATGGTCCCGTTCGGATGCTCACGTGCCAACTGTAGGCGCTTTTGGCAGTGGGCAGGGGTCAGCATGGGCACTCTTACCAGTCTGCCAAATGCTATAAATGTCTGCAGCTATGCAGCCCCATACACAACAAGCTGCAATGCACTGTGTGTTCTGACACCTTTCTATCATAGCCAGCATTAACTTTGTCAGCAATTTGTGCTACACTAGCTCTTCTGTGGGATCAGACCAAATGGGCTAGCCTTTTCTCCCCACAAATTAATGAGCCTCAGGCACCCATAACCCTGTTGCTGGTTCACCGGTTGTCCTTCCTTTGACCACTTTTGGTAGGTACTAACTAATGTATTCCGGAAACACTCTACAAGACCTGCAGTTTTGGAGATGCTCTGACCCAGTCGTCTAGCCATCACAACTTGGCGCTTGTCAAAGTCACTCAGATCCTTGCCCATTTTTCCTGCTTCCAACACATCAACTTCGAGAAATGACTGTTCACTTGCTGCCTAATATATCCCACCCCTTGACAGGTACCATTGTAACAAGATAATCAGTGTTATTCACTTCACCTCTCAGTGGTTTGTCAATGTTACTGCTGATCAGTGTATGTTGGTACTTGGATTTTTGTCATGACCTCCTTGGAATTTTTTTTACTATAATAAATTAGGCAGAACATAAATTGTATTAAATTATAAAACAAAGCATATATATTTATATGTTTGTGCAAGTATGATCTATCCACTATGCATAACAATCTTTCTATTGATTATATTTGTGCTTATTTATGGGTTTAATTCCATATTAGAGTATCTGTTAGTCATTTCATTGTTGTTTATGACATTTTATGCTTTGCTGTTTCTGTGGAAAAAGAAGTCAATGAAATTTTTGGGGGGGGAAAAAAGTGACAATTTAGCATTTTTTAAAACTGTAGAATTCCTGAGTCGGTGATAAATTTTGTTTGTCTGGGAAGTACCTGCTTCATAGTTATTCAAGCACAGAAAATGCCTGATGAGAGCTGACACCGGTACTAAGGGTTTTTTTCACAGCTATAATACAAGCCAGTGGCTTGAGCCAGAGTTCCATGGCCAGTCGTGACAAATTTGCAGAGGTCATGTGTACCACAGCAATTTTGGTAACCTGTAGTCTGGTAAATAATGCAAGTCAGTGGTCTGGAGAGGAAAGATAATAATAATAATAAAAACTACTGTGATAAGGAACAAAGGTTGTAAAATTGTATGTAAAGCTATATTTTTTCTGCAAGGAGCAATGTTTCCACCACATTTTACCTCTAGAGATTAGTGAGCTGCACATTTTGTCAGATTGTGATAGCCTGGCTGTGACAGCTATCAAACTCCACTTTAATATATTTTGTAATAAAAGTTATTCAGTGGTGAATTCACAGTAAATAGCACTGAGCAACACCATTTATTTTCATAAGGAAAACTATTCGAATTATTATTTAAATAAAAATACTCTTTATTTATAAGAAAAATCACATTCACATCTTTCTTACAATCACAGTTGTAAGGAGACAATAATGTAATAATGGAGGTTGCAGGAAACGTTTTGTCCCTAATTAGGAATCTCCAGTAGAGCAGAACAAGAGAACCTGAGTGTGTAAGTTGGAGTGTAAGGCTGGAGATGCACTGTGAGAGGCATGTGCAGAAACAGGAGCATGCACTTAAACTGCGAGGGAGAGTCAGTCAGTCCAACTATTGAACTATAGGTGCAATACCTTCAGGGAAACCTGATATGAATAAACCATGGTACATGCATTTTAAATATACTCAAACCTGAAGCCAGGGATGAAGCCAGGTAATACTAGGAAGATAAAGAAAAGCAAATGGTAAACCATGTCTAAGATTATAACCCAGATCCAGTCACTTGACTGCTACTACAAAAAAAAATCATCAGCTCTGATGAAATCTCCATGTTTGTGACTGTGTCAGTGTAAAGCGGCTTACAAAATAGTCATGTTATGATGCCCAGTAAATTAACTTAAAATCACTTAAATAGCACAATTTCACATATTAATGAGTTTCACAATTTCACAAAGAGTTTATGAGTTGGCAAAACCTCAGTTATTCACAGCCAGCATAACACTAAACCTAATGTGACAGATTTCACACAGCCAGCATTCTATCAGCACAGCACTGTTCTCCTGGATTTTCTTTAGGTGACCTTTAATAGCCACTCGCCAGACACCATCGCTGACACAGTTCTCTCAAGAGAGATTTATTTAACTTATTTGATTGTGCTACCATTACTTATCCGTCAGTATCTGACAGCAGGGATGATGGGTTCCTGAGAGAGATACACTATATTAGTGTATTAGCTAGCAGTACAGTTTCTGCAGCCAAAACTTCCTGCCCTTTCCTGCCCCTCAAAACTCTAAACTCTCCTAAAAATCTCTCAAAACTACATCTAGGCTAAGATATTGTCACTCTGTTATGTTCTTCTGTTGCATATGTAAAAAATAAAACATGACAGGGGCATGAAGTTATAGAAAAATACTCACCATATTGTGGTGTAATATGGACTGAGGCATCAAATAACAGTGTTTTATTCTCCTCATACATTTTTTAAATTTATTAAAGAATGACATGTTTTTTATTAATTTATACTTAATCTCGCTTGTATAATTTCCATGTCACTTCAATAGCACCAAATAAATATACAACCTATGCAATATTTGGTCTGAAAATATTTAAGAGCTTCTCCACATTTAGCAAACTTTTTTCCCAGCTTGCTTCTATGATCTCCAACTCATACATCAACTTATACTTATATGTTCACAAATACAGAATGTGTATACAGAAATGTGTAATGCTGAACCAACTGTTTTCCCATTAAGATGCTGAACAGGAGTTTGATTTCCAATCCAGGGGCTCCACTGAAATAGACTTCTTGTCATGCTGCCTTCTGTTTCCTCTTTAAGTACCCTTAATTGATATATATTGATCACCAATATACAACACTTGCACAGTAGCTTACACCATTTTAGCTTATCAGCCATTAACACCATTTCATAGTGTAGTTCTAGTTATAAGTAATGTTTTGCTTTCTATAATGAGTAGATTTGGCTCAGTTTATTAGTAAATGCAAAGGGGGAAAAGGTTTCCTTTATACAGTTGTCATTGAGACTCATGATACAGTGCTTAGCAATTACATTACTGATACTGAATCTGGCATTTCCCCTCTATTATATGTGCAAATTACAAGAAGAAGAAGAAGAAAACACAGATCAAAACTGAAGATATTTTTATAATGATTAAATTTGAAGCAAAATGCATTTATCAGTAAAATTGCATTGTAGTCTAAGAGCTAGTATAGCAAATTCTAGCATATGGTGGCAAAAATTGAAAAATTGCCTCAGACAAGTATCAAGACAATGAAGTTCACTGACAAGGACAGAGTTACAAGCTCCCTGTACAAGTGCTGTATAAATCCTAAAATACTTGAATTAAAGTTAAATTAAACTATTAAATAATTGAATGTAAAACAAATCTCAAATGCACTCAGTTTAAGCTCTTACTTTTGCTGTTTTGTTTTATTTATTTATTTGTTTATATATTTATTTATTTATTTTGGGGGGGAGGGTTTAATATGTTTTAATATGTTTTAATCATATATTAAAACAGCTTCTTCTTCTTCATGATGGAAATCTTTACCTTTGGATAAAAAGACAAAAAGCTATCATCAATAATTTGTAAAAGCACTTAAAAAAATAAAAACATGAAATAAAGACTATATTTTTGGGCCTGAACCTTGTGTATTAATATGATTAATCTATATAAGCAAATTGAACTATTCTACCCTACTGTTCATATGGGGATCCATTATACTGAATGATACTTGAGGCAAGAAACTGATTTTCAGTAACATTTCTGAAATGGGTATTTTTTTTTTAATGCACTCCCCCTCTAATTACTAGGATGTCATTTTGCAAGACATGGCTGGCACATAATTAGGTGAAATTGGGTGGGGGGGGGGGGGGGGGGGGGTAACCAAATGTGAACGAAATGAGATGAAATTCAGTATGACATTTTCAACAAGGAACTTTTATCAGCATATCTGAAGGCATTAGTCTTTCTAAACCTCATTCATCAGAGTTAATGAGTTTGCAACAATTTTCTACAGGCTGCTGATTTAAAACTTAATGCGCCTGACACACACGATCAAAACTAAAATGCCATATTTGCATGTCAATATGAAATACGTTATCATAACATCTGAGCGTCATTTACACCAGGTATCCTTCTGTAGGATTTTATTGAGAGCTTCAGTGAAATTGAGATGCTGGAAAATGGCATCACTTAGACTCTGTTTATATATATCCATTTGTATTTGGAAAGCATTGTAATTACTTTCCTTCGTGTGTGTCTATGTGCGTGTGTGTGCGCACATGAATCACAGCATATTAAAACACTACTGTATGTTACATTGGGAAAGAGTGCCTGCAAAATGTAAGTGTTAGTACTTAGTTACCAAGCTTCACTGTATGGTTTCCGGTAAACATTTACTATAAAATGTATGAGCACCTACACAAAAGATCCCTGTACAATTATTATATTACAGTATACAAAAACACTGTGTTCTATGTTAGGTTTAGGTTTTGTCAAGTATTGGATGTTTAAGCCTAGAGGTCACATACTGGTAGCTTGAGTGTAGGAATCTGGACTGAGGGCAAAGAAGAACTGAGTGCCATCTATGCCACCTGGCTAACTCCTAATCAAAGTGGATTCAAGTTTTTCTGATTATTTGTGAGACCAGTTGCAGCTGCCAGGGTTGTTGAGAGCACAGCTAGGCAGATGCAGCTATGGTAATGACAACAATGGTGAAAATGATGGAATTAGAGTAATCTGGGTCATTTTCTGAACTTTTAACTATTGTGTCATATTTCAGTATTTACTTAGGTTTACTTTCCAAAAATGACTTCAATACTTGAAATATGTTTTCCAAAATAATCGATGCCAAGAAAAGGAAGGATTTTTTGTTAGTCAGGTTATCAATGGTAGGTTGAACTTCTGACATGTATGAAATTATATTTGCATTCAGTTCAAAAATTCATAGAGTAACAAAACCTGTTTTTTTTTTGTTTTGTTTTTTTTAAATAAATAAATAAATAAATAAATAAATAATAATCTGGACAACTCACTTCAAAATCTGGGAGACATTTACTAGGTTATGAAAAGTCTAAATCACCTTAATTTGTGCAGCTAAAGCTGGCCAAAAACATTCAATTCAATTTTATTTGTATAGTGCTTTTAAGAATGCCCACTGTCACAAAGCAGCTTTACAGAAATATATAAATTCAGGACATACATTTTTTATTTATAAATTTATCCCTAATGAGCAATCCAGAGGCGACGGTGGCAAGAAAAAAACTCCCTGAGACGATATGAGGAAGAAACCTTGAGAGGAACCAGACTCAAAATGGCACCCATCCTCATCTGGGTGACTCCGGATAGTGCAATTATAAATAATACCCTTCTATAACCGTGTACTACATGGTCAGAAAATGCAATTGTGAGACCGTCTCGGGTTACATGACTGTAACCCTGTTCCCTGAAAAAGCGGGAACGAGATGCTGCGCATCAAACGCTAATGAGAACATTCTTTGTTCGACCGGTTGCGAAGTATGTGTGTCAAACATGCCAAGAATTTGGCCTAAATAACCTCAGTGAGTTACGTCATTGATAACGTTCACCTGCAGGTTATAAATAGATGTGAAACAGGCACACCTTCAGGTTACACTTCGTCTGAGAGATGCCAGACAGGTCTGCAGTGCGGCATTGAGGTGCAGCATCTCGTTCCCACTTTTTTAGGGAACAGGGTTACAGTCATGTAACCTGAGACATTCCCTATCAAAAGCTACTCTCGATGCTGCGCGTCAAACGCTAATGGGAATGAGAATACCAACGCACTGGAAGTGTCTGAGCCCCCAAGGTTGTGTAATGTGTGCGCACAAACATTGAAGAAGGTCTCAGACATGCCTAAGGGATGTTGACTCAAGGACATGCGAGCCCGGAGTAGCATGGACATCCAAGCTATAGAATCTGACAAATGTGTGCAGAGAGGACCAACCTGCCGCATCACACACTTGCTGGAGGGGGACACCTTTTGCCAAAGCCATAGAAGATGCAACCCCCCTGGTTGAATGAGCCCTAACTCCTAGCGGCGAAGCTTGACCACGCGCCTCGTAGGCTAGGGCAATGGCATCCCTCACCCAATGAGACACCGTTTGCTTAGTGGCAGCCGCCCCCCGATTGCGGCCTCCATAGCATATGAAGAGCTGCTCCAACTTACGCCACTGGCTGGTGCGGTGGACGTAAATCTGAAGCGCACGTACTGGACACAGTAAGTGAAGTCTTTCCTGCTCCATAGTCATGAAAGGCAGAGGACAGAAGGTTTCAAGAACGACCGGATGCATGGTCGAGAACTTTCGGGAGGTAATTAGGGTGAGGATGCAAGATAGTTTTGACCAGCCCAGGGGCAAAGTCTAGGCAGGACCGCGCGACTGACAGAGCCTGCAAATCCCCAGTTCTCTTCAGAGAAGTAATAGCCATTAAAAAAACCACCTTTAGGGTCAGAGACCTGACAGGTGCTGACTCTAGTGGTTCGAAAGGGGTGCCGACCAGACCCTCGAGCACTATAGCTAAATCCCACGAAGGGACTGTAGCTCTCGTGGACGGTCTCAACCACTTGACTCCACGAATGAAGCAAGCAACTAGAGGGTGCTTTCCCACAGAAACCTCATCAATCGGAGCATGGCAAGCCGAAATGGCGGCCACATAGACTCTGAGAGTACCAGGACACGTGCCTGAGGATAATTTCCCTTGCAGGAACTCCAGCACTGAAACCACTTGGCAGTGAACTGGGTCAACGTGGTGCGCCATACACCAATTTTCAAAAATGTGCCATTTGAAGACATAACTTCTTCTAGTGGAGGGGGCCCTGGCACTTAGAATGGTCTCTACTACATCAGCAGGGAACCCAGCATCCCTTAGCTGGTCCCCCTCAGGGGCCAGATGTGAAGGTTCCAGAGCACAGGCCGGGGATGAAATATTGTCCCCTGTGCCTGAGATAGGAGATCTTTCCTGACTGGAATCGCCCACAGCGAGCCGTCGAGGAGAGATATTAGATCCGAGAACCATATTCTGGTCAGCCAACAGGGCGCTATCAGTAAGAGGCGAAACCCCTGTTGACAGACCTTGGCCAGGACTCCTGGGAGCAGAGCGATCGGGAGAAATGCGTAAAGACTCTGTCTGGGCCATGTATGAGCCATGGCATCCAGACCCAGGGGAGCTGGAGGAGTCAGAGAGAAGTAGAGGGGGACATTGTGCCGTCTCCTGCGAAGCAAAAAGGTCCACCTCTGCTTCGTAAAATCTTCCCCAGATTTGACTGACCACTTCAGGGTGGAGTTTCCGTTCCCAGAGTGTCACAGCCTGTCTGGACAGCAAGTCTGCTCCCACATTCATATACCCGGGGATGTAAATCGCCCTGAGGGACAGGAACTTGTCCTGTGCCCACAGCAGGACCTGCTGTGCTAGCCTGTTCAGGCGGCGTGAACACAGTCCACCCTGGTGATTTATGTAAGAGACTGCCACCATATTGTCCACCAGCACAAGGACATGGTAGCCTCTTAACTGCTGGAGGAAGTATTTCAGGGCCCGAAATAGAGCCATCATTTCGAGGCAATTGATGTGCCAGTCGAGAAGATGACCTCTCCAGATCCCTTGGGCTGGACGGCCATCCAAGACCACACCCCAACCCGTGAGGGAAGCTTCTGTCGTTAGCATCTTGCGATGACAACACGGACCTAGAGCGGGACCCAAAGTCAAAAACCGGGGTCTGAACCACATAGAAAGGGTACGAAGCCCCTGGCGCGTGACCCTTATCTGCCTCTGGTGATTGGCCGGCCGTCTCACAAGAATTTGACATTCTTGTGTCAAAAATTGGGTTCATTCCGGTTTCACAGAAGTGGAGACCACGCCGTTGAAATGCGGAGACCAATATGCAAACTGAATCCTGTAGCCTTTCTCTACAGTCCTTTCTACCCATGGAGAGGTACTTGGCAGTAGCTTCTACGCTGCCAGTTTCTCTGAGAGGGGCATGTAATGTCTGATGGTATCAAACTGATTTCTGAATCAACCTGGACTTAGCAAAGAAGTTTCTTTTTCTTTGAGCTTTAAATCCATATCTGTTTAATGACCATTCTGGCTCCAGCCTGTCTAAGAACAAACATATCCTCCCCAGGAACTTCAAAGGTCTCTGAGACTCTCCAGGCACCCCCAGTTTGCCCAGAATGCCAATACACACGCGCACAAGCGCACACACGCACACACACACGAGCTTACCTACACACACACACACACACACACACACACACACACACACACACACACACACACACACACACACACGAGCTTACCTACACGTGCACGCACACACACACACAAGCTTACCTTACACACACAATGGAAAAATCTCTCTTGAATGTAACGTGTAAATATATATAATTATTCAATGTCCAAATAGTTTGATGTATTCATGTTTGCATGTATTGTGTGCCTATGTAACCAAGCTAGGATGATTTTGGATAGTTTAATTTAGAATATGATTTTAAATGTATGTAACCATGTTTCACCTTAAATATATTTTATAATTCCATCGAATTTGATATCTAGTTAATCGTCTCTTGATGCTCTGATTGATTATGCATATCATATTACAATGGGATACATCATTTCATGCTTTTTCTTAAATCACGTATATAATACAGTTTAAACCGGCTCCTCCCAGGACATGCAAATTCAGGTCTGAGACCAGACAAAGAGAGTTCATCCTGCCAATATATCCAACTTCCTGATTGGTCAGTAGCCCAGAGAGGTGTGTGCGTTGGTGTTGTCTTTAAAAACAGCACCACGCATTGAAACTCTCTCTGCTTCGCGCTCTTCTCTCACGCTCTCTTTTGAAAAAGGTCTCTTCCTGCTTTTTCCGTTTCCGGCTTCGTGCTCTGCCTTCCGGCAGGGTGCGAGGCCGGCTACAGCCTCTCTCTCTCCCGGAAAAGATGCGACTGCCTCACGGCCCACGCCTTTTCAAACAATGAACCACCGAACTCAACACGAAGTCCTACTGGACTGCACGCAAAACTTTGAAACCGACAACACCTAAGCCATGCACGTATAGTTTAATTGATATATATAGGCGTTAAGATTGTACCCCTGTTTACAGGAGATTTGGATTCGTTGCTGGTTTTGAAAAAAGGCTAACCGTTGTGTTTTGTCTGCTACCCCCTTTTTATTTCATTATCTTCTCTCTACACTTTCTCTCTTCTTGAATATATCTGTACATATGTATTGTTTGCTTAGAGTTAGTTGTTTGTATCCATAGTTACCCTTAGTTATTAAAATCTATTATCACCACGCTTGATTGTCTCTGTTTTGGTCACATAAAGTCCCTTAAATGCTGCGACTTCGCTACATGCTCTAATTTAATAACCAAATGGAGAGTCCTTCCTGGCCAGAAGGATAAACTCCCTCTTTAGAGTTTATAATTCTAAAACTAGACTACAGCTAATTCTACAAGCTGATCTAGACCAAAAAATATATAGTCATAATTAATTATAATCCGTTGTAGTTAATTATCTATATGTATATATACACATGTTAATTCCCCTTCATGGCTGATGTACATTTATAACTGGTCATAACATGCGTTGATTAGATATATAGATATATTTCACGCCATTTGAGCTAATTCGTTACATGAATTGGTGGAGAATACATTTAAACGTTTTAAACATCTTCTAATTTGTTACATAAATTGGTGGAGAATATATTTCAACATTTTAAACATCTTTTAATTCATTACAAACTGGTGGAGAATATATTTAAACATTTTTAGATTCTTCTGATTTGCTACAGGCACTAGTTTTGACACTTCGCTTAGATGGGGAGGTGTTAGGTGTCTGGTGTCCTGAAGCATGGCAGGAGGCAACCGAACACCTAACATTTGGCTGGAGGGTTCCAGGAAGGAGCATCTACTTCCCGTTTGAACTTCTCGCGCTCCTCCCTGGAGGGGCACATCCCCACAATCCCGAGGACTTGACCCTCAGGACTTCTTCCCAGACGAAATGATCATTCTCAGGTCTGGCCTCTTACTGGGCTGCCGAGATCGGCAAGCCGCTCCCCAGTCCCTACGAGGGGGCAAACGGCTCACCACACTCTGCTTCTGCGACTCTCGCCACAGAGAGACCGGATTGGGTTGGGGCTGGGTGGTCGACAGCCCCGGCGTCTGAGCATGGTGGGGAAGAAAATTATCAAAAGCCTCTGCATGTCTCTTGGCCTCCCTGAACCTAGTGACGACAGTGTTCATGGCGTCACCAAAAAAGGCCAGAAGGCGATACGGGGGCATCAAGGAGGAAAGCTTTGTCCCTATCCTTGATGCCCATGAGGTTGAGCCATAGGTGTCTCTCCGTGGCAACTAAAGCAGCCATAGAACGGCCCATGGCACTGGCCATCTTCTTGGTTACATGAAGAGACAGATCCGTGGCTCGGCGCAGCTCTAAAAATGCCTCCTCACTAATATTCCCGCCCGTGCTCAGGTCTTTCAGCAGGTCAGCCTGGTACGCCTGCAAAACCACCATGGTGTGCAGGGCAGCCCCAGCCTGACCCGCTGCCTGAAAGGCCTTCCCCACCAGAGACGATGTTACTCTGCAAGGCTTGGTGGGGAGGGTTGGCTTCTTAAGCGATGACGAGCTCCCAGGGGAGAGATATCCCGCGAGCGTCTCTTCGACCTGAGGCATCGTCACATATCCATGCGCCTTAGCACCCACGATAGTTGAATAAATCGATGTCGTGGGTACAAAGATACGCGAGGAGTAAGGCCTACTCCACGAACCAGATAACTCTTCATGGAGATCTGGGAAAAAGGGGAGAGATCGATGTTGGAATCTCTCCCCTTGGCCACCCGACAGAAATCTATTGTCCAATTTGGAGTGCCTGGGGTTTTCTTGCTCCTGTGGCCAGTCTAACTTAAGCCTAGTCACTGCATTAGTCACTATCTCGAGTAGCTCCACAAACGTCTTATAATCGCGCGAGGAGCGCTCAGAGGCGGCGCTCTCAGTCTCTATATCACCAGAGGCAAGAGAAGCTGCGCCCTGGCGGTTCTTCAGAGCGAGACGAGCCGCTTCAGCAGCAGAGGCGGGGGCTTCGCGATCTGGGGAGAGCCTCCTCTCTCTCTCGGCCAGCTCGACACAAGAGCCCCATGATCTTAGTGAGGGTGCCGCTCTTTGAAAGAAAGCGAGCCTCGAGGGGAGCACTCGGAGAGGGAAAAGCTCGCAATGCATGCACGCAGCGTCCTCAAGAGCAGCGATAGCATGCTCTTCCCCGAGGCACTCCAAACAGAAATCGTGCGGATCATCATCCGGAATGATTCGTGCACATGGCGGCATGCATCGCCTAGCCGAAGCACAAGCCATTGATGCAATTTACCACTTACCAAGGAAACACACACATACACACAAAGCGGTCTCGAAGACAAAGAAACCTGAAGGTATGCCTGTTTCACGTCTATTTATAACCTGCAGGTGCACGTTATCAATGACGTAACTCACCGAGGTTATTTAGGCCAAATTCTTGGCGTGTTTGACACACATACTTCGCAACCGGTCGAACAAAGAATGTTCTCATTAGCGTTTGATGTGCAGCATCAAGAGTAGCTTTTCAAAGGGAACAGGAAATTCATTATAGTTTTAACATAAAGTCTTTTATTATTATTTAGTTGAAGTTATCAACTGTTTTGAGTGCAAAACTGTTTGTGGCAATTGCAGTCCTAAAGCTATCATAGCCATTGTCCTAAGCCATCGTAGCAAAACTGTTCATATCAACTGCAGTCCAAAGCAATCATTATGGTTTCTAAGTGGTACCATCCTCAGTAATATCATGTATCTTCAGGCTGTCCATGTGGGGCCATCCTTAGCAACAGCAAGTGATGAGAACTTCAACCAGAAGTAGGGCATCAGGGATCAGGCATGTCGGGAGAGCAGAAGGGGTCAGGATCAATGTTTCAATTTAAGTTCAATGTTTTTATTTTCATTGAAAAATATTTTTATTCTTTGTATGTGCCTTAAGCCCCACTGCAGAAAATATTTTGATCTAAAGTTGATCCTCAATGATGTCACCAAAGTGCAGACTTGGAGGAGGACTGAAAGGGTTAGGGCACCATTTGGGACAATACCAATTAGGAAGTGCATCCTTGATAATCATCTTCAGTTGATGACATCATCAGTTATTTCAAACTACATACATGCCTTAAGCAGAGAAACACACAGGTGACTCAGCACTTAATTTAAGATTTTACACAATTTTTCACACAGTAGCCAGAGGTTTATCACATCTTACTATGAGTGAAAATAGGGATTAATATTTAATGTCACATCCTGAGAATTTTTAGAATGTTTATGCGCAGTATTTTGATGACTTCATCAGTGTTTATATATAAGTGATAATTAAAATTCATCAAGCATTAAAAAATGTTTTACCCCAAATTTAATTAATTTCATGTGTTGTTCTATCAGTCAAATTGTTTTGCACTTTCTGCACCCAAGGAATAAATGAATTTGAATTATCTTAAGTGCAGACAGAATAAATGAATATGTTTTATTATGGCACTAATGAGCCGAAAAATAGCACCTGGAGGTGCTAAGGGCTGGCAATGTTGCCATCTTTTTTTTTTTTAAGCAACCACCTTTAAAAGATTTAAGTCATCTGTGGCTACCTACATGTAGTGAACATGCAAGTCGTTTCCCAGCATTCCAATTTACATTTTATAAAAATAATTTGCATAGAAGAGGTACATGGATATTACTGGCTGTCCACTAATTAGAGGCAGGTGACATTTGCCTAAAATCAATAAGCACTTCTTCACTAAACATTCAAATGAGCATTAATAAAAAGTAACCAAAAAAAAAAAACAATAATAATAATGAATCCCTCTTCTGTATTTCCCTCTTCTCTTTTCCCTCTTCTGCCTTTCTTCTGTTTTTTTTTCCAGGATTTTGCAATTTTGTGATCACAGAAATTAACACAAAATCAACCAAACTCTGCAATACTTGGAGGAGCTTGCAATTTTTCTAAATTACCTCAGAATTTCCGCAGATTTGCACCAAGATGCATCATGTGATGTCATCACAACGTGCATTCAGTCAAAGCCCTCTTCGATTCACGTGCGTTGAACATGAGTACAGCTAAAAGGTCTCTTTTTCCAACAAAGATCACTGTGAAAGACCGCACAAAACAATTTCATGCAATTGCAATATTGTAATTCAAGTAATTTTCCACCAAAAAAAAGTACACAAAACTCTGTAAATTGCATTGCAATGTTTTTTTTTAAGCCACAGCAAAATCAAGCATTTTTGGCCACAACAATCACAAAACAACTCTGTAAAATCCTGTATGGACTATCATGAAAAATCAGGGAAAAAATTAATAAAAAAACATAAAAGAAACATAAAATAAACCTTTACCGAACTTCCAGCCAGTGACCAGGAATTCAATCTACAGCGACATCTAGCAGTGTGCAATTCTTTTAAATCATCTTAGAATAGGACAAATGCTGTCCCTGACTTTTGTTTGAGTTCATCCAGCGAAATTCTTGGAGTCCCTGATTGTGTGTATATACACACAGTATACATGTATATGCCCTAATATTCACAGCTTGTTAAGTAAGGAATAAAACACAACAAGGCATGCTGTTATAGTAAATTTATCAACACTGTGATGGCATGATATAGCTGATGTGAAGCAGAGTTACCACTGTAGTGAATCAGCTTTAAAAATGAAAGAAAAGGGCACGCTTGGATTCAAAGCACCGTTTTAAAGGAGACAAGAGTTTTAAAGCGTGCCCGCATTATCTACCAGAATATGTAGTGAAAATTACCCACATCTCTCCACCAAAATATGTAGTGGAAATTAGCTGTTTGGGTTAATTTGATATATTCTCCACCATTTTATGTAAGTAAAAATTAGTTGTTAAATCGAGCTATCTTTATTCTCCTCCAAAGATGTCAGAGAGATTAACAGATCAGCTCGAAAAGGGAAATTTGACTAATTTAGTATTACTGACCAACTATTCGTCCAGCGATAAGTTGAAACTAATGTATTCATCAATTATGCATTAGATATTACCTCCGTGGCCACCGGCAATAATATCCTAAACATAATGACACATTATTCTAAGAGCATGTAGCAGAATCGCAATTCAAGGCAATAGACACTTGTAAGCAAAAAGAACACGTATTTAAGAACAGACGAGACTTTATTGAACTATTCTATGACACAGAAACTAATCTAATATATAAAACACACGCACACACACACACACACACACACACACACACACACACACACACACACACACAAACGGGTGATGATGAAAGGTGAATGAAGTTCCGAGTCTCTAGCGTTGCATGCTATTTCACAGACCATGATCTGAACGAACCATCAACTTATTTAGTTATCTTCACTTCCTTTAGAAGGGCTCAACTTGTTATAGACACCAGATTAGCTAGATTCTGGGGTATTGCGCTTGCCTTAGCTGTGTTGAAGGGATTTCCTAGTTACGTCGTGGTGTCGTCGGCGGTCTGGTCGGTGAGAGGCGTCTCGGAAGACCAATCGGAATGCTGAGTGGAATGAAGGCGGGAGGTTTGAAAAGCAGGCGGCGGCTCTCACTGGGTCCTCAGGCCGAGGTAAACGTGATCTGATCTCCCCGACGTTGATTGGCTCTGGAGACCCTCCACCGACCCCGTCCTTCGAAACGTGCCAAGAAGCAAGAGACACGAGAGAGAGCGAGGCAAGTGACGACCTTCAGAACTTGTGTTCTTAGGATTTTAACACTTCCTGGGCTAGTCCAGCCCAGAGTGCTTCCTCCAATCAATATTGTCTTTGGGCAGGGTGTTAGCCAGATTTTCCACCTATTATGCTAATCAGCCCCTTGTCCATGTGGATGAGTGGTTCCGCACTCTTCAATGATGAGTGGATTATGAAACTTTGTCCTGAAACTTGCATGTACATATCAGAACAATCTACACAAATTTCCTTACTCTTATGATTTAGGAAATCACTCAATGAACACATACATACCAAACAAGACATGTTTGACTATACTTAAAGTACATTACTAATATTTAAAACACAATGATCCTCCTAGGGCTACTACACTAATACATGATTAAATGAAATAATTAGTGGCAACTTAAAGGTGATACACATGAAGAAAATAGAACAACACATGGTAGGACATAGGTGATTGCAGTTGTTCAAAGATGTATTAATTCCCACAGTCGTTGCTCCTGGTAGGCGCCGATTGTGGAATGCGCGAGTCCTTGTGTGGAATTGTGGAATGTGTAATCTTTGTGACTGAGCGAAAAGGTCTCTCCTTTCTTCCACAATTTATTGGCCTTACTGGTCTGGCCCAAAAGGCCTAAATCACTGCATTTGAGAGCAGTTTCTGTGGTCGAGAGGGTTCAGCCCTGGGTCAAGGAGGCCTTTAACGCTTACCGTGTTGGTTGAGATAAGGCGGATGCAGATGCTGGATTTAAGTGGCTCCTGGGTGTCTGGGGTGGATTCCTTGTTTTATGGCTCCCTGAGTGGAGACATTTTGGTCCAGAGTTTCTTGTGGGTTCTCTGGCTGAGAAGGCCCATTGTTTTATTTCTTCTGGTTATAATTGTGTGAATTATATGATGCTGCTTGTGCTGAGGCATTACACCACCCTGAAGTAGATTACTTTCCAATAACAGCATGTCATTTTTTATTCCTCTTATACCACAATAATTTGTCAAGGATAACAATTTTTAATTTATTAATGAACACATTGTAAGCCATTTATTCTTAATGTTGTGGAACATCCACAAAACAAGTTTGTGTTATCACTTACATTGTAGCAGCTATAAACCGTTCCCTCATCAGCCTGTCTTTTCTCTCTCTCAAAGTTAAACACAAAAATTCAGCTTGTCAGGTTATAGAGAAAAACTGAAGCCAAACACAAAACACCGAAAACAGGAATAATTAACATTATTGCACATGCCAACTGTGTTTGAAAGGGCAAAAGAAATCTAGTCATTTCACACTCTGATAAGTGTTTAAATCAGCCTGGCATTGAATTCTATCAAAAGCTAAAGTATATATTCGTAACCGTACCGTTTTGTAACAGTACAGCTTTGAAGCAACATTTGGTGTACAGATGTATGAGGTCTGTCACTGAATGCTGGTAAGCAAAGTTCACCATACAGCATCTGCACTGTGTCTTAGTTCATGTAGAATTCTAAAAAAAAAAAAAAAAAAAAAAAAAAAAAAAAAAAAAAAAAAAAAAAAAAATTAAAAACTATCATGAGGAGAGGATGGAAACGATGAGACAATTAGTCAGAGAATTATTCAGTATTATTTGGGATGTTGATGCTGATTAGAAGATGAAAATAAACAAGAAGCCTTTGATGGAGGATCACATTTAGGCCATGTTGTTGACACATTTCTGTTTAAATTTAGTTAAGGGCCATAAGCACATCTTAATTTTAGAGGTGGTGACCTTTAAAAATCCAATATATTGTTTTTCATCAAAGGATGCAAACCTCTTCCATGTTTATTACAAGCCTCATTTTTCTTTAAGACTTCATCAAGTGCACACTCTGATATGTATAAAAATGAGCATTCAGTGGCTGTCAGCTCCCAATGACAATCCTGTCCAGGCACAGGATGACTAGTTGGTGTCCTTTTACCCTTTAATGTAGCAATATTTTATAAGGCTTCTTAAATTTATCTCAATTTATCTTGCAAGTTCCTGAGGAGGTTTTTTTTCTTCATGTGTGAGGGCATCAGACTGATGTCCCTAAAGATGTCTGATCTTGCCGTAGTGTGAATGTGAAATAACTAAGGACATGTTATCAAAGAAAAACAGAACGTTTTTATGATGTTGCTTGTAGCTGTGAATATTGCAAATCTAAGTTCAGAGGATCCAAGTTATCAGTAATTGGTAAGGCGTTTTTTGTGACCATTTCCATGAATATTTGTATAACAAATAATGCTTCTGTCTCTACTACTAACAACAGCAATAATAATAATAATAATAATAATAATAATAATAATAATAATAATAATTATTATTATTATTATTATTATTATTATTATTATTATTAATGCATTTATAGCAATCCTTCCTTAATAAAAACCAAAAACCTTTCGAACAAATTACAAGTAACTGCAGTATTATGCAGTAGTAATATTAAACCAGGGAAGCATTTGGCCCACCGCCAACACTCTTTATTGCCAGGAAAACACTTTTCTTTGTGTAATTTTCAATAAATGCAGTCTATTTGCGGCTATTCACTGGCCACTCCAGCTTTTGTAAGTGTTGTGTTTATTGCTTACTTGTGCAAGTGACTCACTGACATAATGTTAGCCTGAGAAAATCATATTGCTTTAACATGACTGAAAAGTTACCAAGATCAACAAAAAGGTACTAACAAGATCGTTTTATCACAACTGATTCCTATGATCAATATTTTAATTCCATTAGTGAGATTGTAACGTCTGACTATCAAACTGATTTCTGAATCAGCCTGGATTTAGCAAAAAAGTTTCTCTGTTTCTTTGGGCTGTGAATCCTTATCAGTAACCTCCTTCTGGTGTTTGACCAGATGCCATCAGAATGCTACAGGGGACACGGCCCTCCTCTTCAGACAGACAGACACACACACACACACACACACACACACACACACACACACACACACACACACACACGTGCCCCGGGAAGAGGGAGCCACTCTCTCTCTCTGGGACAAGATGCAACTGCCTCACGGCCCACGCCTTTCCAAACAGCACGACGAACCAACGAACTCGACACGACCTTTCAAACCGACAACACCTAAACCGTGCAAGTATAGTCTAATTGATCTATATATGCGGTAAAGTTGAACCCCTGTTTACAGGAGATTTAAGTTCGTTGCTGGTTTTGAAAACGGCTAATTAATTGTTTGTGTTTTTGTCTCCCTCTTCCTTTCATTACTTTCTCTCTATACTCTCTCTTTTCTTGTATATAGATGTACATATGTATTGATGGCTTAGAGTTAGTTGTGTGTATCCATAGTTACACTTAGTTATTAAAATCTATTATCACCACGCTTGATTGTCTCTGTTTTGGTAACGTGATAGAGTCCCTTAATCGCTGCGAGTCTCGCTACCCGCTCTCGAAACGGAGAATCCTTCCTGGCCAGAAGAATAAACTCCGTCTTTAGAGTTCATAATTCTAAAACTAGACTACAGTTAATCCTAAAAGCTGATCTAGACCACATATATAGTCATAATTAATTATGATCCGTTGTAGTTAATTATCTATATGTATATGTGCACATATATTAATTCCCTTTCATGGCTGACGTATATTTATAACTGGTCATAACACGCGTTGATTAGATATATAGATATATTTCATGCCGTTTGAGCTAATTCCTTACATAAATTGGTGGGGAATACATTTAAACGTGTTAAACATCTTTTAATGTGTTACATAAATTGGTGGAGAATATATTTTACACGTTTCAGATTCATATGATTCGCTACAACAGGCAGAGATAATGCGGGCACGCTTTAAAACCCTTGTCTCATTTAAAAATGTGCTTCGAATCCCAGCGTGCGCCTTTTGTCTCGTTTCATTTTTAAATCTGATTTGCTACAAGATTTACACACCAAGTTTCCGTCGATGTATCAGGAATTGTAAGGTTAGGGTTGATTGGGGAGGTGGCTTGTTAGTGTTCCCTTTTCTTTTTTGCTTGATTTGTACAAAATCAAACAAAATCCAACCACAGCCACCCGCTCTCCTGTTCAAAGTCACACCTGAGATTACCCCACTGATTTACAGTTCAGATATATTTGCACCATGACTACCATAAGTGGACATGAGCTGCATTTGTTCTGGTTAATAACAGTCAAGTCTTTCCATGTTCATTTGTCCAAATATTCACTACTCAGCTGATCAAACCACAGAGCCCTCTGTTGAAGGTGTGTATCCCACAATGCTCTAAATGCAAAGGATCACTACTAAAATATTAAGACAGTCATACAAAAATTTTTCTTGGACACTGTGCGTGGACCGTTGAAATTGTTGGGAGATCAATTAATTTCTAAGTCATCTTCCCCAGTGTCCGTACTAGTCTATGTGAGTCAAGTGCGTGAGCGTCTGCATTGTGCCTGTGAAATTGCAAAGGAGAATTTGGCCAAGACACAGGTAAAAATGAAGAAACATTTTGATGCACATAGTTCCAGCTGAAATATTCAGCCAGGTGATTCAGTGCTGGTACTATTGCCCATTCCTGGTTCCGCACTGCCCCTAAGTGTTCGAAAAGAAATTGAGTGACACTAATTACATGATTCATACTCCAGACCACAGGAAAAGAACGCGAGTGTGTCATGTTAATATGCTTGAGCATTATGTGGGCAGAGAGCGTGTGGACGGTTCAGAACCTGTACCTGTTGGTACTGTTGCTATTTCCGAGATATTTCCGGATATTTCCGAGGAGGGTGAGTTAAGTGATTGTGATGTTGCTACTGTGAGTACTAAATTACCAAATGCTGAAATATTGAAAACTCTCATGAAACACTTGTGTTATGTTTCTACATCTCACCAGTCAGATATTGTGTCACTGATCAACAGCAAATTCTCTATTCTCTTTTCAGACAGTCCTTCTTGAACAGAGGTGCTATTCCACGATATTGAGATAGTAAATTCACCGCCTATCAAGCAGCACCCGTATCGTGTGAATCCTAAGAAACGAGAAGAGATAAGGAAGAAGGTAGGGTATTTGATGGAACATAGTCTTTCAGTGCCTAGCTTAAGTCCCTGGAGCACCCCCTGACTTCTTGTGCCAAAACCAGATGTGTCCATCTGGATTTGCATCGATTACAGGAAGGTAAACAGTGTTATTAAACCTGATTCCTTCCCTTTGCCATGAATGGAGGATTGTGTAGATTGCATTGGTGCAGCTTCATTCATGACAAAATTAGACCTGTTCAATTAGGGCTATTGGCAGGTGCCGTTAACAGCCCGGGCTTCTGAGATTTCCGCGTTTGTCACACCGGATAACTTCCTGCAATACTCTATTATGACCTTCAGGATGCGTAATGCTCCAGCAATCTTCCAATGGCTGATGCAAAAGGTGTTGTCCGGTGTGCCAAACTACAAGGCTTATCTAGAGGACGTGGTGATTTATTCAAATACATGGAGTGAGCATGTTAAATCATTATATACAGTGTTTAGTCAACTAGCAAGAGCTTCTCTTACAGTGAATCTGGCCAAGTTTGGCAAAGCAGTGATCACATATCTAGGCAAACAAGTGGGGAACAGACAGGTGCATCCAGTGAACGCTAAGGTCTCTGCAATTGTTGACTTTCCCGTCCCTAAATCCAAGCAGGAATTATGCAGGTTTTTGGGGATGGTAGGTTATTATCTGGGATTTTGCAAGAATTTCTCATCTGTGGTGGTTCCTCTGACTGATTTATTGAGTAATATGAGTTTTTAATTGGACTTCAAATTGTGATAAAGTGTTCAATGCTGCTAAGGACCTTATGTAAAGTGTTCCAGTTCTTGCCGCCCCTAATTTCTCATGGCCCTTTAAACTTGAGGTGGATATGAGTGGCCAAGGAGCAGGTGCAGCCTTGCTGCAAGATGATTATTCTGGAATTGAACATCCCATATGCTATTTTTCCAAAAAGTTTTCTAAGGTTCAACAAAATTATAGTACAGTTGAGAAAGAAGCTCTAGCTCTACTCCTTGCCCTTCGGCACTTTGAAGTTTATGTGGGTGGTAGTTCCCTACCAGTGTTGTATACACAGATCATAACGCGCTTCCCTTTCTCATGCGTATGTCAAATACCAACCAACAACTGATGAGATGGTCATTGTTGGTCCAAGGATTTAATCTAGACAAGAAGGGTTCAGAGAATGTGCTTGCAGATGCACTCTCTTGTGTTTACGCTAATAATAATAATAATAGTTTTTGACAATTATGGGTGGGGGTGTTATGTCGGGAGGAGGATTGTTGCACTCTGCTGTGTGTTTTCTCTCTCTCTCTCTCTCTCTCTCTCTCTCCTTGTCTCTTTCTCTCTCTCTCTATCTCTCAATCTCTTGCAGATTGATTATACACGGACACGCCCACGTTGGAGCTGCTGATTGGGTGTGGCCTGGACAGGAAGCTTTAAAAAGGACGACGAAGCTGGATCATGGAAGAGACAACTTTGTTGTAAAAAGAGATGTTAACTGGCTAAGTGGGATTGACGTGTTTGGCATTAAGTTGTGTGTGTGTGTGTGTGTGTGTGTGAAAGTTTATTTTGATTATATGATTAGTTCTCCTCATGTGTGATAATTAGGATGTTTCTCCTTTTGAGTTGTTTACTTTGTTTTATAACGCCCCATCTTTGCTTAGTAACATCTGACCAGTGTTCGTCTACCAATGCCCATGTTTTAATTACAAACTGTTTCTGTGATGTTACTTGGTTACTTATTCACCTTATTTCATTCCAGCTTAGTAATGAAGCCAGAGGGGTTGAGTGCCATTTTTTTTTTACCCTTTCTCCTGGTTATGTGGTTAGCGAGGGAGTTAGGTAAGACTTTGTAATTTTTTTTTTTTTTTTTTGGATCATTAGTAAAGTTAGTTGTGTTGGGCCAACTTAATTTTTTTCTTCTTTTGTTTATTATTTTGGCCTGGCTGAAGTTTTATGTTTCTTTAATTGAATAAAAAAAAATCTAAGGAATGAATATTTTGGTTTCAGTTACACCGTGACCCTAGACCGGGGTCATAACATAAATTGTTAACATATTAGATAACATAAGTCGCCCAGGATTAATAATTTTACTTTATTTGTTTATAACACAAATAGACAAATAATAACAGCATTTACACAAAATAAAAACTGTCAAACCAACTGAAAAAGACCAAAGTATATATAAATAGGGTGGATTATTTAAGGTATCGTTAAGCACCATTTAGTTCTTAAGGGACAATGCAATCTCTGACCATTCAGATATTGTAGCTGGTTTAGCTATATTAATCAAAACCCAAGACAGACAACATCCATCCATCCAGCCATTCATCCATCAATTTCCCATACCGCTTATCCTATACAGGGTCGGGGGGAGCCTGGAGCCTATCCCAGGGAACTCGGGGCACAAGGCAGGGGACACCCTGGACATGGTGCCAGCCACAGGGCACAATCAGTCACACACATTCACAAACCCATTCTCACATTACGGACTACTACAATTGCCAATCAGCCTACAACGGATGTCTTCAGGCTGGGGGGAGGAAACCGCAGTACATGGAGGATACTGCAGAAGCACATGAAGAACATGCAAGCTCTGCGCACACAGGGCTGAGGCGGGATTCAAATCCCCAACCGCGGAGGTGCGAGGCAAACATGCTAACCACTAAGCCACTGTGCAGACAATATCATTATAGAATAACAAATATTGTTGTGACATTTAATCCACAATCAGCAGCAGTTAAACCATCAAAAAAGAAAAGAACTGTCATAATTTAATAGACATAAACAAAGGTTCTTGTCACTGGGAGTTTCAGTGAAACTTGATAGTGTCAATAATGCATAGTCTTGAATCTTGAATCTAATCA
Organism: Cranoglanis bouderius; assembly: GCA_023630585.1. Lineage (NCBI taxonomy): Eukaryota > Metazoa > Chordata > Actinopteri > Siluriformes > Cranoglanididae > Cranoglanis > Cranoglanis bouderius. Next base: position 9,832,928 of record CM042535.1, read on the forward strand.
CAAAACTTGCTATTCACACAGTCCCAAAGCAGTCATATATGTCCTTAAACCCAGTCCCAGGTGGGCCTCAGACTCTGAAAATTTGCAGCACTGAATTTGCATCCATGTGTTGAATGGTTGCCTCTACACTACTGAGCAGCTCTTTTGCTTCTGGAAACCCTTAGAAGATGATAAACTATTTTAATGATGTGTTGTGAAAATATCATTGGTTTGTGAGGGTGATCATGATTTTATGTTATTGCTGTTGTAGATCTTGATGTTGCTTTTCTACTACTTTCAGTTTTTAAATTATTAAAATAAGATGACATGCTGCTGCATGGAATGACATGATTTAAATCATCAATTGTCTTTATACCAAGCAATTTCATGCAGCAGTGTCTCATCTTATTAGTATATTGGGCTCCTCAAATAAAAATCTACAGGCAAGGCTGTGTGTGATCCAGGGCTTAGCTGGGTCAATGCTATGAGATTAGATTGACACTCTAGTGATTTGTGTGAATGTGGTATCCATGGAGAGGGCTTAGGAAGAGGTCAGGACTGGTGGTCATTAATGGATCTAACAGGAGAACATCTAAAGCTATGGTTTTGTTCTATGATCAAGGGTACCTTTGCAACCGACTTCGTTAAGACCTGCAGGTTCCTGGCACTAAGTCCAACAAAGCTTTCCTTGATTTTTGTGGACTTACTGTCCATTTTGTACAGCATTTATTTACCACTTTAACTTAATGATTGCTCATATTAGTAATTGTTTTAAGCAAAATAATACATCCATTTATTTATAAATCTGTCACCTGTCTGCCTAGACAAACCATGAATTGATTTATTCAGCAATTACAATTCCATATTTTGATAATTTTGACATACATAATAATAAAGGACATTAAAAACAAGTCTGATAAATTGAAAAAAAAGACTCAAATAAAAGTCCTAATAAGTGAAAGCAGAAGTTCCAGCAAAAAGTTGTTTTTCCACACTGCAGATCTCTTCATGCTTCCAGCTTTATTGTCTTGCTGTGAAATGTGTCTCAAAATAAACTCACAGACTCCAATTGCTAGACTCATTTTAAAATCTGGCCTTTAGTCACTGAGGTGAAACTGAAAAATCTGTTTTATCTCAGAGCTGAAAGTTTTCCCCATCAAAGTATCTTTCAAATTTTATTTCTAGATAACCTTTAGATATCTGGCTTGAAGATTTGTTGTCATTCGGAAAGCTTCTGTAACGGCGTGTTAATTTTGATCCACCTACCAAGTTCAAACTGTTACTCCCATCACAGGGTCGTTGAGATTTTGGAAAGAGGAGATTGCAAATCTACTCAGAGCTGCTCTAGGAACCAGATGGCAAATGAAGTGTTTTGCTGGTCTCTGTTAACTACATTCACCCAGTATTCTGGAACTTCGCTTAAGCCACTGATTGCCGTCCCTTGTGTTTCCCCAGCAGATTGGTACTTCACCTTCAGTGCAGCAATCACAGAAAGTCCAGGGTGTGTCATTATGCTGGTTTGCTGATATACAAGGCATCTATTAGACTCTTGTAATGTGAATACAACTTACAGCTTAACTGCAAATATTTATCATATTAATCATTCGGTTATTCATTCATTTTAAGTAAGTGCTTTATCATGGATGAGGCAAGTATACTCCAAGCTATATACAGCAGAGCACCTGTAATCTGTAACTTTTTTTTTTGTTTTGTTTATTTTCAACTAAATTTGCAGGTTTTTTTAATAGTTTTTTTTATTATTATTATTTTATTTTTTTTTAATGCACAAAAGACTTGAATGATAACTGGACAGCTAACATTTGAATGTGTAACTCAAAAGTGAAAACCCTGTCAATCTCATCATTAACTGTCCTTTCCACTGCTCCTCCTCCACTGAAAATTTTAGTAGAGCAATCATGCAGCAGTATGATTCCTGCTCCAGTGGGCCTATATTAGTCATCAAAATAATTAGATCAAAATTAGGTAAAGCCTGTAATACTGTGATAATTATTCTATGGAACTAAATGGGGCAGTGAACATGCTGCCCCATGATTGCGCAAGATCTAGAAATGTAGGCAAATATTTTAATATCGGCTAAACATCTGTCAAATTGTTAGTGACTCAAAAGACTTTATTAGTATTTCAGAGGAATTTAAAAGGTATTGAGCTGTGGAAGCTCCCAAGTGATGTAACAGAAAAGTATTCATTCTATCATCTGGAGACCAAGAGTTTGAATCCTGACGATGCCACAGCCATCCATGGCCAGGAACCACGAAACCAAAATTTCTATCTAAAATTTCTATGGCATTACTCTTCCTCCCCTGTCGAACGCATTGAACCTAGCCAACTATGGGCATCTGTAAGCTCATGTATGTGGAAGAGGGCGAATAGTGCTTTCCTCTGAGTGTGTTATGCTGCCCTGTGACACAGCATGATCAGCAGTTCAAAAAGATGCAGTTAGCAGGCTTCACATGTCTCAGAGGAAGCACAATTTAGCTTTCACCCTCCCTCACTGGTAGTTGTCATAAAAAATGACAGACAAGATCTGGCTGGTGGGTGAGAATTGGCCAAGAACAAAATTTGGGAGAAAACGGGAACAATCCAAAAAAGAAAAAGAAAAAAGTTGGAGCTGTGAATAAGGACTATGAAGATTAACATTTGTTGAACAGCTAATACAACACCAGTGATTTTAATTCCATGCACGAGGTTTAATTACCAAATTTAGTTGATGTAGAAGAAATTCTCAGGTCAAACCAAGTTTGGTGCAAAGCATAGTAAGAAGTGTTTGATGCAGCATGCAGCAGTTCAGTCTTCAAAATGGAAATACTACAGCAAGATCTAAAGACTAAAAGTGAAATAAGGGTGATAACCAGATATAGGTCTGGAGTTATGAGAGACTGTCTTAATATTTACTTATTATGATGCATTAATTCAACTATAGCAATAGCATTAGTAGTTGCTAGCTAGCTATCTTGGTCATACATGTCTTTCCTGTGTAGGTAGAGTTTTGCTGTTAAATGGAGAAAGACTGTTGAGTATTACATTTTTTTAATCCTCAAGTGGTGATTTCACTGCAATTGGCTTTAACTGTATGGAAAAAAGTTTGCACCCACTAGCGCCTTACTTTCGTATACATACAGATTGCCTCAATTTACCCTCATATCCATCTAAATTACATGAAAAACACCCTAATATTTTCAGCCAGAAGAAATAAATATTAAATATTTGCAACTGAAACTGATATATAAATAATAATATAAAGAGTAATAAGAATAATAATGAGTAGCTTTTTATGAAAATTAGGCCTGTCATGGTACATAACTTACATAACTACCCACTAATTTGGAGTTTATACCACATTAGAACTGTAAAATGAACAGTTATTCAATTTTCCTTGTTTCGGTCCATTTTTTTCTATTGTATTGTGAATACAAAGAGTTTCATATTATATATTAATCCAAAATGTCACTAGACTAACTAGCTATAATTGTTTCCCATCAGTTTTGTGATCGACCTCTTGTAGGTGACACGGTCCAAAAGGAAGTCTGAAAGTCATTTGACGTAGTCACTGCTAAATTTCTCATAGTTCATGTTCTCAAACTTGTTTCAAGCCTCACTAGGTCAAATCACGACATGACATTGCACTTAGTGGAAGAGCATGACCATCACACTTTCTATAACTATAGATGGAGCATTGAGTGATGCGGATGTTTGAGATGTGAGTGAATGTAGTTTACAAAGAACAGACTTGTAATTTCAAGTGCCATCATGAAGTGCATTATGTAGTGTATCTGGAGCACTTCTTGGAGCTGTTTTTTTGCATCACACTTTCAGGTCTCTTGTTTGCTGGGGCCTCATCTAAACATGCAATGTTTCACAGTGACATCAACATTTTATACTTATTAAACTAGTTGTATCACCATTTCTATAACAGCAGCTCTGACAATAGTTCAGCTGTAACTTAAATGAAAGTTTACATTAATGCACTTGTAATTACAAATTGTCTAATATGTTATTGTTCAGTAACAGCTCCTTGACAGAGACTTGTATGGTAGACCATCTACATAATCAAAGCCTAATAATAAATCTTTTTTTAAGCATGTTTTTGTTTCACAAAGAAAAACGTGTAATCATTGATCTGGTGAAATTTTCTGTTGGGAGATGTTTATGCAACATTTATGGAAGGAGTCTGAAGTGTCAGCACTGACTTGTAAGTTTGTAAGTTTGCCATGGAAGAGTTTTCAGGACAGAGGACTTTACACTTTCCTGTTTTCCAGTAACATGACAATCTGTAAGGTAAGGCAAACACAAATGTAACTATAAATGATTTGGAACATGCAATGTGTCATACTTTAATAAATTAAAATTTGTAATCGTTGACAATTTGCTATGATACAAGTGTTATAACACACTTCTGGCCATGCTTCTGGCAATTTTGTTATACAAAATTAATCTACTTTTGGGTGGAAACACACCAGGTGTTACAGAGGGCTCTAGGAACCTGAGGGGACCTTTAGGTTATGTGGACAGCACCATCATTTAAAGGAAAAGTAAAGCATAGAATAGCATAATGGTCATAATAATGATTAATTCTTTGGGCCAAACGAATTTGGTGTGTATACTCCTGGGCAGAAGTTTTGCAGAATTGCAGACGTTAGTTGTGTCTTGGGGTCAGAAAGTCTCCAAAACTACAATCCGAAGTCACCTACATCATCACCACTAGTTGTTTGGAAGGGTTTCAAGAAAAAAGCCTCTACTCTCATCCAAAAACAAACTTAAGCGTCTTCAGTTTGACAGACACTACTGGAACATCAAATGGGATCATGTTCTATGGTCAGATGAAACCAAAATGGAGCATTTTGGCAATAAACAGCTGAGGTGGTTTTGGCGCAAACAGAGAGGTAGCCTTATGGAAAAGTACCTCATGTCCACGGTTAAATATGGTGGTGGCTCTTTAATGTTTGGGGCTGTTTTTGTCATCATAGTCTCTATCAAATATCAACAGATATTAAATGAAAACCTGACTGCCTCTGCCAGAAAGCTTCAAATGGGCTGTGGTTGGATCTTCCAGCAAGACAGTGATCCAAAACACACATCAAAATCAACACAAAAATGGTTTACTGACCACAAAATACCATGGCCACCCCAGTCCCCTGACTTGAGACCCATAGAAAACCTGTGGGGTGAACTGAAGAGGAGAGTCCACCAGCATGGACCTAGAAATTTGAAGGATCTGGAGAGATTCTGTATGGAGGAATGGTCTCAGATCCCTTGCCATGTATTCTCCAACCTCATCAGAGCTGTTATCTTGGCAAAGGGAGGTAGCACAAAGTACTGACTAAAAGGGTGCCAATAATTGTTGCACACCTATATTTAACAAAGATTTTTTATATATAAACCTGTGTTTTGTTTGCAATTGTTTAATATCCACGAGAGCAGAGTATTTTTGTGATTTTTTTAATGTATTTATTTATTTATTTATTTATTACAAAAAATCAAAAGGTTAAACAATAAAGACAATTTTTTACAGCCTTCTTTGCTCATATTTACCAAGAGTGCCAATATTAATGGAGGGCACTGTATGTACATTTGATCATCAAACTAGAATCTGTTTATATTGCTGGATTAGAGGCTTTACTGTATCATTTATCCTTGCTAGAAAAAAATATAACATATTTTGATGCCAAAACTGATAACAAGAAATATTGAAACTGACACTATGGCGGCTTCACTGTAGTTAAGTAAAAGATGATAACCCCATATAGCACATATTTTTCACGACCATGAAAATATTGGAGGGTTTTTTCTAGGTTTGCACAGACAAGGAAATATATCGCACTGTCCCATAAATGTCACAATGATTTGGAATACACTATTGATTGTGTGAAATTAAATCTGAGGAACTCTGCAATGGTCAGTGGGGGCAGGGTCAGACACAGAGTGAGAGATGGACAGATAGGACAACGATCAGAGAAGCACTCTGAGATGAAGGTGAAAATTCTCAGGCCAGTTCTGTTGATTTCCTGCATTTCCATCCTGGAAAGTGATTAATCTCAAGTGTTGCTGTGACACCTGTATTGACTGACCTCGTCCATATCAGTCTATTTGGACTTGGCCACTCTCTAGGAGCATCAAGACTATTTTTAGGCTCCTACCTGCATATCAGCCAATAAGTGAGCTGTGACAATTACTTTATGGCTGCATATGTCCTTGCTCACTCATATGTACAATAAGACCTTCCTTGAAAGGATGCAGGTTTGTAGCTCACTGTTTCTCTTATAAAGCTAGAAAACATTATACAATATTTAATGTAGTTATATAATTAAAACATTGATTTGACAGGGATTTGGCCTGTTGTAATATAATACTATAAAACATATCAGGGAGTGCTATTCAAGGATAATATTCGATGACAGAATTGTGTGACTTATTCACCATAACAATGGTTAAACATTTGTTTTTATTATTGTTTTATTATTAATATTTCCATAAATCCATTTACTTAGATTACATGGAGAATTTATCATTCATATATATATATATATATATATATATATATATATATATATATATATATATATATAAATAATGAGTGAAATAAGTATTTGATCCCCTATCAACCAGCAAGATTTCTGGCTCCCAGGTGTCTTTTACACAGGTAGCGAGCTGAGATTAGGAGCACTCTCTTAAAGGGAGTGCTCCTAATCTCAGCTTGTTATCTGTATAAAAGACACCTGTCCACAGAAGCAATCAATAAATCAGATTCCAAACTCTCCACCATGGCCAAGACCAAAGAGCTGTCCAAGGATGTCAGGGACTTGCCTGACAAACTTGTGATTGCCAACGAAGGTTTTGCCACCAAGTACTAAGTCGAAGGGGTCAAATACTTCACTCATTAAAATGCAAATCAATTTATAACTTTTTTGAAATGCGTTTTTCTGGATTTTTTTGTTGTTATTCTGTCTCTCACTGTTAAAATACACCTACCATTAAAATCATAGACTGATCATTTCTTTGTCAGTGGGCAAACGTACAAAATCAGCAGGGGATCAAATACTTTTTTCCCCCCACTGTATATATAAAATATATTCCATTTCCATATGTAGCTGTGAAGACCATTTTGGGTAATTTGTAAATACTCTTTTAGCAAGCATTTTTGAAATTCAATAAAATGTGCACCCATTTGAATTGGCCAACCATTGATGTAAACCTGTTTGATGGTGCATCTAAGTGGCACAAGCACTGTACAGGAAAAAAAAAAAAAAAAAAAAAAAACCTCTATGCCTAAAGAAAGTATACAGTGAATATATATATATATATATATATATATATATATATATATATATATATATATATATATATATATATATATATATATATATTAAAAGTTACAATAAACTGATTGCATAAGTGTGCATGGCAGGAGGCCAACGGCAACATCAAAGGATAATATATATATATATATATATATTATCCTTTGATGTTGCCGTTGGCCTCCTGCCATGCACACTTATGCAATCAGTTTATTGTAACTTTTTTTCCCCCTTATGTTTCTGATTGTTTTTCACTTAATTTTTATACGTTGTAATTTCACATTGAGGGTGGAAAATGTTGACATGATTTTGCTTTTGATACTATCTCACACAGTATACTTATTTCTCGGCTTTCTGCTATTGGAATTATTGGCATTGCTTTATCTTGGTTTATCTCCTACCTCTCTGATCGTCAGCACTTCATTACCATTCATCAATTTAAATCTACCACTGTCTCTATTTCTCAAGGTGTTCCTCAGGGTTCTGTACTTGGTCCACTGCTTTTTATCATCTACATGCTTCCCGTAGGTCACATTATTCACCGCCATGGTCTTAATTTTCATTGTTACGCTGACAACACTCAACTCTATATTAGCTCACATCATGCTGCTCCTTTCCCCACAAACTCCTTATCTGAATGTATCAAGGACATTTATTTCTGGATGACTAGCAATTTTCTCAAACTCAATACCGAAAAAACTGATGTGTTAGTAGTAGCAGCTCCACATTTTCGATCTCATCTTCCTGACCAATTAACTGATATTAATGGTGTCCTGGTCAGACCCTCCTCTGCTGTCTGCAACCTTGAATTATGTTTGACTCCACACTCTCTTTTAACTCGCACATCTCCTCTCTCACAAAAACAGCTTTCTATCATCTTCGCAATATTGCTAGACTTTGCCCCATTCTTAACACCAAAGATGCCGAAACCCTTGTCCATGCCTTCATCAGGTCTCGGCTTGATTATTGTAATGCTCTCTTTTCTGGCCTTCCCGCTAAAACAATCAGTAAATTGCAATACATCCAGAATTCAGCAGCCAGGGTTCTCTCTCATTCTAAGAACTCATCACACATCACTCCGGTCCTGCGCAGGTTACACTGGTTACCTGTCTCATATCGTATACAATATAAAGTTCTCCTTATCACTTTCAAAGCCCTACATGGTCTTGCCCCCTCATACATTGCTGATCTTATCCATCTCTACACTCCATCATGCTCTCTCAGGTCATCTAATATTGGCCTGTTATTCATTCCGTGTTACAAGCTGTCCTCACTCGGTGGTAGGGCTTTCTGCACATTAGCCCCTACACTGTGGAACTCCCACAATCCCTCCATAATCTTACCTCTGTACAAGAGTTTAAAAATCAATTCAAAACCTATCTCTTTGCCCAATGTTTCTGTGACTCTTAATGTTTCTGTGCCTTTTTTTTATCCCCCCTTGCTGTGTTGTGCTGTGTTGTAAAGCGACCTTTTAAGGGCGCTATAAAAAATAACTTCTTATTATTATTATTATTATTATTATTATTATTATTATTATTATTTATCTTGGTTTAATTTTTTGCTGTATGACCCACTAAGATTCAGGGAAGATGGCACTATAAAATCAGGTACTTCTGTAGAAAACATCAGTTAGATTAGACATTAACAGGCAATGATCTTGCTTGAAACTTGAATTAGATCTGAAGCAGTTTTGCTGGGTGCTTTATTGGAGCTGAGCTGGAGGGGGCAAATTGGTTTGTCTGCGATTGCAACACACTTTGATTCAACAAGCACTCTCTTCAAATCCATCTATACCGGTGATTTGGAAAGTCAATAGTAAGGACATCTTCAATTAGATTCATTTGTGTCCTCTCCTTTAGATCATTAAATTACACAAGAGTCAAAACACAGTGAAATCTCTGCCTGCTGGCTTGGCAAATAAAATGGACCCATATGCACCAAACAGGATCTAGAATCAGATTACACATTATACCGTGGAATGAATGCAGTTCAATGGACAGCTCCAAGACTGGATTCTAGTCCTGATAGCACATAATTCTGGTCCAAATATGGCTGAGTTTAAATAGCAACAGGACTGTTGGCCCAACATTTACAGTGTTCAGCAGAATTACTAGCACACTCAATTAAGGTTAGCAAAACAATTTCTGGAAAAACACATTTGTTGTTCAGCTCAAGCTCAAGATTATACTCAAAATATGAGAGAAACCTAAACTTTTACTGAAATAAAATTTTTCTAAGGAATTTTTCAATAAAAGCACCTGTTAATATGCACCTGTTTCTTAAACCAAAGCAATCTTCCAACAACGTGTTATTTATTTATTGATGAAATTTCCAAATTCTCCACGTTAACGGAATGTGTTAAAGACATTAAAGACTGGATGACCGTTAATTTTCTTTTACTAAATTCTGATAAAACAGACATTGCTAATTGAACCAAAAATTGATACACAAAAGCTCCTAGAACACAATCTGCATCTAGAAGGATGTACGGTTACTTCATCCTCTGCAGTTAAAGACCTGGGTGTTATAATAGACAGCAACCTGTCATTTGAAAATCATATTTCCCAGGTAACAAAAACAGCCTTCTTTCACCTTAGAAATATTGCCAAGCTACGTAACATGCTATCTGTTTCTGATGCAGAAAAACTAGTTCATGCGTTCATGACCTCAAGACTGGACTATTGTAATGCACTACTAGGTGGTTGTCCTGCATCCTCAATAAATAAGCTACAGTTAGTCCAAAATGCACCTGCAAGAGTGCTTACCAGATCACGAAAATATCAAAATATTACCCCAATTTTATCATCTCTACACTGGTTACCTGTTAAGTTCTGTATAGATTATAAAATACTGTTACTCACCTATAAAGCCCTAAACGGCCAAGCCCCTTTGTATTTAACCAATCTTCTATCATGTTACAATCCATCACGCTCTTTAAGGTCGCAAAAATCTGGATTTCTGATAATACCAAAGATATCAAAGTCTACTAAAGGGGGTAGAGCTTTTTCAAATTTAGCTCCTAAACTCTGGAATAGCCTTCCTGATAATGTTCGGGGTTCAGACACACTCTCTCAGTTTAAATCCAGATTAAAGACACATTTCTTTGGCCTAGCATTCACTTAATCGCATCTCATGACCTTGTACTTCTGTCATCGCTGATAAAATGATAACAAATGCACATGGTCATTTTGCCACGCTAATCCTTTTCCATCTGTTTCCTATTCATACCTCGGGATGGGCATCAGTGAACATGCCAGCTCCAGTTCAGAACCAGCCTCTAAGAAGATTCCAGATGACGCCAAAGCCTGTGAAGATTTTGCACGATCTTCTTTTCCTTTCGGCTGTTCCCTTCAGGGGTCACCACAGCAAATCATCTGCCTCCATCTAGCCCTATCCCCTGCATCCTCTTCTCTCAGACCGACTACCTTCATGTCCTCCTTCTCTACATCCATAAACCTCCTCTTTGGTCTTCCTCTCGGCCTCCTGCCTGGCAGCTCTAACCTCAGCATCCTTTTACCGATATATTCACTCTCCCTCCTCTGAACATGTCCAAACCATCTCAACCTGGCCTCTCTAACTTTGTCTCCAAAACATCTCACATGTGCTGTCCCCCTGATGTACTCATTCCTGATCCTATCCATCCTCGTCACTCCCAAAGAGAACCTCAACATCTCAAGGCAGCTCTGCTACCTCTAACTCTTCCTCCTGTCTTTTCCTCAGTGCAACTGTCTCCAAACCATACAACATCGCTGGTCTCACTACTGTCCTGTACACCTTTCCTTTCATTCTTGCTGGTACTCTTTTATCTTTTGACTTTCCTCCTCTGCATCATATCTACCAGCTCTCTGCCGTTACCGGTCATCGTATCAACATTCAAAGTCCCTACTTTCAGTCCCAAACTCCTGCCTTTCCTCTTCTCTCTCTGCCTACAGACACGCCTTCCTCCTCTAACACACCTTCCTCCTCTCCTTCTTCGACCAACAGTAGCCCAATTTCCACCAGTGCCCTGTAGGTCAACGGCACCGATGGCGGTCGTTGTTAACCCGGGCCTCGACCGATCCGGTATGGAAGTCATGTTAGTTATTCGCATATTGAATTTGGCAAAAGTTTTACGTCAGATGCCCTTCCTGACACAACCCTTTCTATTTATCCGGGCTTGGGACCGGCACAAAAAGTACACTGGCTTTTGACCTCCTGTGGCTAGATACCAACATCAAATCGTCACATCACAAGTTCTACGCGTGTTGCTCCTGGGGTGGCAATGGGCCTGACCCGTTCTGCTCTCTGAGCCTGCCTGGTCTGTCCTGGTGCCCTGCTTCTGGGGTTCTCATTGCTGGAGGTCGCTCGCTGTTGCTGAGGTTGGGGCCATATGGACAGCCTCCACAAACAATTCACAAACAGACTTTGTGCTCAGGTCTCCATCGATGGACAGTTCATGACTTCAGCAAAATAGACTTCATGTTGAGACTGTGTTGAATCTCCTGACCACACAGTTGCACTTTATATCATGTATCATACAATTATAGAAGGGATTTATTTATAATTACACTATCCAGTGTCACCCAGATGAGGATGGGTTCCCTTTTGAGTCTGGTTCCTCTCAAGGTTTTTTCCTCATGTTGTCTCAGGGAGTTTTTCCTTGCCACTGTCACCACTGGCTTGTTCATTGGGGATAAATTTATCGATTTAAAATTTAGAACCAAAATTTATGTATCTCTGTAAAGCTGCTTTGTGACGATGTCTATTGTTAAAAGCACGATACAAATAAAATTGAATTGGATTTATTAAAGAACACCACATAATCCTTTTTATCATTTTATGTTGTGGAATGTCCAGGAAACTGTTCCTGTTATCACTTATAAATATCTATAAACAGTAGTTCACTCACCAGCTTGCAACCTGGCACAAAGCCCTACAAATGAACAATTGCATATGTAATTTTTAAAAATCCATTCATGTCTCATGTCCGCCATACAAGTCCTATAGAAATAATACATATCAGAATGAGTGTATTAATGCAAACCTGTGATTTCTATAACACCACGGCTCAGACAGTAGCAAAGCAAAATTAATTAATACCTTCTGACCAATCAGAATCAAGAATTCAATAGTATGGTGCTATAAGGAGATATAGATAATTGACACCTCTATAAAAAAAAAAATGTAATCAAGTTAGATCTCATTTAGGTGTTACTTGTTTGAAATTCAATGTAACGTCCCTTTTTGTACCGGCTGTTTTAGTTCCAAGGTTCCCATGATCCCTGATCTTTAAGATAAAAAGTTTCCTGCATTGTAGTGGATTATAGCCTGAAATTCTACAGTCCCGGAAGTGCCATTTTAGTCACTGACACATAAGACATGGTAATTTAATATCTACGTGTCATGAACACTACTGTAGTGGCGCCTGATGACACCAGGAACAAACGGGCAGTGTAATTATGGACTATATTCACACCTACTGTAATTTAGCTTTTTTATCCGTCCTTTATCACAAATGATTGAGTAAAAGTCTATTTCTATGTGCCCACGTGTCAAAAACAGGAGTCAGTGAATTGTAAGCTGCAATAGAAAAACACTTTGTCCCTTTCTCTCCCTATATACCTTGGTGCTAAACAAACCCTGCAAACATTTTACAACTTGCTGTGCTTCCATGTATGTAGGTCTCCATTTCATTCACTTTCTCTCATAAATTCAAGCCGACTTGATAACTCTGGAATGTGTCACTCATCATGCTAAGAGGAATTAATCATAAAAATTGGATTTTGCCATGCCCACAGACAGGATCACAGAGATGTCTGCTGTAACTATATGTAAGGGAAGGTGTCCTGTGGTTAGTTGTCCCGTTAGCTGCTCTTAAATATGCTAATGCTCTCATCAAAGCCATGGCAGACTGCTGAGGAATAACCAGTGAGAGTTCAAATGGGTCTCAGACTTTTTATATTTTTTGTTACTGCATCATTATCCCCTCAGCAGTCTGCTTCTGCTGTTTGCTGTGCCTACAACTTTAACAGTTATAATAAACTGGAAGACTTATTTGTATTTATTTATTTATTTTTTACATGGATACTGGATTACTAAAAATCTTTACAGATACACTGTTGGTCAATAATGTGGATATCCCAAAGGATTCAAATTAAGAAGAGGAGGTCACAATGGTCCAAGCGTCCACCATCACTGTGCATCATAATATCCAGTCAGTGTTACACCCTATGTTTACATGACATTTAAAGATGTAGTTTCTAATGTTTCATGTATTTCATGATAATAATTGCATAATTAGAAAGACGTGTCAGAAAAACAGTAATTGGCAACATTGTTATGCATTTAACATGGGTAATTTCTTTCTTTAGTTTTCAGGGTTTGTCCCGGAAATTAGTTTTGGCAGTGGGGACGTTGTGCCACAGTGTCCTTGCGGTCTGCTTTCATTTTTCTTCTTTTCTCGCGTGTTTGGGGGGTGGAGCATTTGAATTATCAGCTGACAGAAAGAGGATATAAGGAAGTAAGTCATACCTGAGAGGAATTGCGTCACCTGTAAAAGTTTGCAGTAGTGTGGGAGTGATTGTTCGGAGAACCCTGCGAAGTGGAAAGACGACTGTTTGTCAACACGCTGCTTTTCGTGTGAGTGATGTCTGGTGCGTCGTGAAGCGCTGAATTACTTTTAAACGTGGCATTGCCAGATCGTCTGCACTTTAAAGTGTTCTGAAGACAAGTATCAGCTGCTTATCCACCTGTCCTGGAGTCTGAAATCCTCTCCAATTTCCGCCATGACTGCAAACTTGGTCAGCACCTCTCTGCCGCTATTACACATACTCATTCACTCACTACACATGCACGCACGCGCACCACTTTCACTTTCGCACATTTAGTGTGCTTATTGTTTTATGCATGGTAAATGATTATTGTGCTTTGAGCATATTGTTTGATAAGGAACAATGTATAAATGCTTATTTTGATGTTCCCCTTTCCCTTCTTTTTCTCTATGGACAATTTATAAATGATTGTGGACGTGAATCTGCTGTGTTAGAAACTTACCCCAGGTTGACGCAATTCCTACGTGGACCTTACACCGAAACTTATTTTGAATGAACTGTTTTTTGTTTTTTTTTGGGGGGGGGGGGGTTCCTCTCTCTCACTCTTTTCATCTGTGTACTGTTTGTTTGTTTGTTTGTTGTTTACCATTGTTAAAACAAATATTTTTGGTTTTTTGCCATGGACAAAAGTGGAATAAAAGCTTCCCTTTGACCAGTATTATATTTTGATTTAATGTTGTAACAGGTGGTGTTTTAATCGCTATCCTGGGTTAATTTGAATGTTGTCAGGGTTAAAACCTGACTGGCACCCGAACCTTTTCAGTAATATAGTTTTTATTTATGCTAGGGCAGCCACCACCGTTACATAGTCATCAAGTTTGCAGATGAAACCATGGTAGTCGGACTCATCATCAACAATGATGAGACAGCAAACATAGTGGAGGTAGAGCTGGCTAGTGGACTGGTGTCAGGTCAACAACCTGTCAAGAAGACCAAGAAGAATGTATACTTTAAGAAAACCAGTGTGTACCACTCTCCATTGCTCTTCCATGATTCCCCTGTGGAGACGGTGACAAATTTCTAGGAACGTAAATCTCTGATTAAATTATTTATTTATTTTTAATTTGTTTTTCCCAATATATTGGGAAATGAATCAGATGAGGTCTCATATGTTTCAGTCTGTGCATTTGCTGGAAACCTACTGGCTAATCCTGAAAAGAAATGTAAGAACATAATGTAATGCTTTCCCCATTAAAACATTTCTAAAATCTTTGATTATTCCTGGCTAATGACAAACAACTAAAGTACATTTCCAGGGCTCTAGTGCCTAATTGCATTTTTGTAATTTGTAACTCTCAACAGCTTTGTGATTAATATGAACTACTCTGATTGCTTTACTTTCTGGGACAGCAGTTCAAAAAAACCCTAATAATTAATAACCCCTTGCATAATATGCTCATCGATTCTACCTTTAAATAACTAATGGCAATTTGAGAAGCATCCCTTTTCTTAGATGACTCTTTTTCCCCCTTGAAGTATTGTCTCATAGACAAAACCTGTCAAAATTGATTATCTCAAAAGGGAAACAGCTTTTAAAAATTATTTACACAACCTTTCAAAAGGCACATCTCAAACCTGTATTTTGCATTTGAAAGGACATATTTCTTTTAGATATTATTGTGTAACGAATCAATCATTACTAGCAATTTATATAAGGAATTAGCTCGAATGGCGAATGGTAATAAAAATGAAATAAAAGAAATGCAAGGAATGAAAATATAAAAAGAGAAAAACCCCAATAGTAGTCCAAAACACTAAAAATAAAAATAAAGTAGCAAGGGGGAAGTTGAAATAAAAGAGGAGTCAAATGAAATTAAAAGGGAAGGAAATAGAGTAGACCTAACTACGAAGGACCACAAGGTGGCGGCAGTGGGCTCACGCCACCGTGAGTAAGGAGGGGGTTAGGTTACCACGCGTTAAACGCTCAAGAGGGCGGCCCTCTGGTGGTCAGTTCAGAGGTACTGCGCCCTACCTACCCTAAACTCAGACAGGAAGTGAAATCGGCGCGCGTTCCCTAGGAGACGGCTTTAATGGCGATTTCATGCCTTACCAGAGAACGGAGAACGGAGATCTCAGGGATCCTTTTGTGCTATTTATGCACAAGAAGTGTGGGCAGGATTTCTTCGCTGCCATGCACACAAAATCACAACGGGATTTCTTCGCCGTTGTTTAAATCTTACACTTGATCAGAGTGTAGAGGACTCCCTTATACATATCAGTCAAATATTTGCCAGCAGTGATTTTGATTGGGTATGCACACGGTGCGCGTTTTGGTTAGCTACGCCAAGATTTTCCGCCGACGGGAGTGACATCGCTTAGTCAAATAACATTGGTTATACACAATGAATCGAATCTAGCAATATAATAATAAGGCCTTTTAGATAGATAAGAGGAACATCGCTCAAATCAATCTCTTACTGCGCTGGAAGAAGATTTCTTCGTTCTTACCAGGCGATTACATTATTAAAGATGTGCTGTAATGCGATTTCATCGTCTTCAGACACAAATTTAATGTTAGGAACTGCAGTTTTAACTTTAAGCACTTAACCGCGGCTAAATTTGTGAAACAAAAATGGCGCTGTAGCGTGCTACACTGAAACAATGAGCTTAAAGCTTTTCAGTTATCAACGGAGTGGGGGAGGGGAGTCGTGTTACGACTCGGCTGACTGACTCGGTTCATCTAACTGACTCGGTTCACCTGGTGAGCGCGCGAAAATACGACACATCTAATAGCACAAAAATCTAATAAAACACGCTTAGATTTGAAACGGAATTGTTCACGAAATAAAGTTTAAAACACTGCCCGCATCCCCCACCAAAATATGTAACGAATCAATCATTACTAGCATTATTCTTTTCCACCAGAACAATGTAATGGATCAACTTTAAACATGAAAAACGAAACAGAAGCACACACTTGGATTCGAAGCACCTTTTTAAAGGAGATGAGTTTTAAAGCGTGCCCGCCTTAACTACCAGAATGTGTAGTAACTCGGATTAATCTGCAACGTTTAAAAATATTCTCCACCAGTTACAATTTATGTAACGAATTAAAAGATGTTTAACACGTTTAAATGTATTCTCCAATTTATATAAGGAATTAGCTCGAATGGTGTGAAATATATCTATATATCTAATCAACGCGTGTTGTGACCAGTTATAAATATACATCAGCCATGAAAGGGAATTCATGTATGTGCACATATACATATAGATAATTAACTACAACGGATTATAATTAATTATGACTATGTCTGTGGTCTAGATCAGCTTTTAGGATTAGCTGTAGTCTAGTTACATCTATATACAAGGAAAGAAAAGGTATAGAGAGAAAGTAATGAAATAAAAGGGAATGGCAGACAAAAACACAACTAATTAGCCTTTTTCAAAACCAGCAACGAACTTAAATCTCCTGTAAACAGGGGTACAATCTTAAACCCAGATATAGATCCATTAACTATACTTGCATGGCTTCGGTTTGAAAGTTCACACGAGGTCGTGTAGAGTTCGCTGGTTCGTTGTGCCGTTTGAAAAGGCATGGGCCGTGAGGCGGTTGCATCCTTTGTCCGGGAGAGAGAGATCCTGGCTTCCTCTTGCCTCGCACGTGGCCCCGGGGGAGAGAAGCCAGAAAGAGTGTAGAAGTGAAGTTGAAGAGTGTGAGTGAAAACAGACTGAAGAGAGACTTTCAAAGCGTGGTGTTGTTTTAAAGACAACACCAACACACACGCCTCTTTGGGCTATGGGCCAATCAGGAAGTTGGATTTGTTGGCGGGATGAACTCTCTTTGTCTGGTCTCAGACCCGAATTTGCATGTCCAGGGAGGAGCCGGTTTAAACCGTATTACATGTGAAATTAAGAAAAAGCATGAAATAATGTATCCCACTGCAATATGATATGCATAATCAATCAGGGTATCGCAAGACGATTAACCACATACCAAATTCGATGGACTTATAAAGAATATTACAAGTAAAACTTGGTTACAGACATTTAAAATAATATCCTAAGTTAAGCTATCTAAAATCATTATAGTTACGTTACATAAACACACAATATATGTAAACAAGATAACATCACACTATTTAGGCATCGAATAATTACATGTTACATTCAAAAGGAATTCTTACATTGTGTATATGCACGGGTGTGTGCTTTGTGTGTGTGTGTGTGTGTGTGTGTGTGTGTGTGTGTGTGTGTGTGTGTGTGTGTATGTGTGTGTGTGTGTCTGAAGAGGGGGGGGTCGTGTTGCATTCCGATGGCATCTGGTGAAGAGCGGAGGGGGGGTTACTGTTAAGGATTCAAGGCTCAGAGAGACAGAGAAACTCCTTTGCTAAATCCAGGCTGATTCAGAAATCAGTTTGATACGTTCAGACGTTACAATTGTTAGTATTTTCTTTAAACCTTGTATAACACAGGGAAAGAAATGTATTAATCTAAATAATTCTGCTCTTTTGACAAAGCTCTTTGATGTTGATATGAACAACGCTATTGAAAATGGGAACAGAAATGATATGATTAATTATTTCTGTAAGTCTTTATATACCAAAATCAACATTCAGCCAAACACTATCACTAATTAATGAATGTCTTATGAAGTATTGACCTTTAAACTGAATACTATCAGCTTTCTTCATTATCCTGTTCAGAGAGAGAGAGAGAGAGAGAGATACAGCTTCATTCATTCGCAAACCCATTTTCCCTCTGGCTCACTGGATGTTCAAAAGAGATACAACATATGAGATTTTGGTTTTCAAAGATGTCTGTTTACTTTGAGTTGAAATCCTATTACATTTTAAAAGAAATTGATTCCTCACCTATTGCCACAGTACATCATTTTTACTTCTATACACCAGCTTAAAAAGCAATTTTAAATTATGTTTTAATAAAATTTTTAGAGATTATGCTGAAAATGTCCATCCAGTTCAGCATTCCTTTTTGCTGCCTCTTGCAAATGTTTAAATCCGATGAATAATACAGGAACATTGTGAAAAATATCGACACTGTCACTTTCTGAGCGTTGCCTCCTGTCGCTCTAGGCTAATCTAATTTTGTATTCTATTCCTTACCTTGGACATGATGTTTTTTTTTTGTTTTTTGTTTTTTTGAGTAGTGAGTGCAAGCAGACAGACAAATAAGAGTAGGTCTCCTACTGTGGCACTAATAAAACATACACATTTAAAAAGAGAGGATTGTCCCTCTCATATTTTACTGCGTACAAAGCGAATATGCCTTATTGCATTTTTAAAACACCTTCGGTCTCCTATAAGGTCATAGTACCTTGGAGAAAACTAATTTCTCATTTTAGCCCCTAAAGTACTTTATAGATTCCCCAGGCACAACAAATATGAAGCCCATCTGGCAGTGGCTCCAAAGCTGCAAGCTATATCTGAAGCTCAAAACAGTCAGAGGCTGCCAGTTTGTAAACTATAAGGTAATCCTGCTGTGATGTGGAATCCTTTTGTCACTTCTCCGATCTTGTGTACAGTTGCAATGAACACCAGTTATCACCTGCCAGAGTGGCTTTAATTTGTTTGATGGAGTCGCTTTATGAAGCCATATACAACCCCGATTCCGAAAAAGTTGGGACAATATGGAAAACAACAAAGAGGAATAATTTGTAAATGTACTTTGACTTGTATTTAAACAAAAAACGTATAAAGTCAAGTTATTTGATGTTTTACCTGATGAACTGCATAGTTTTTTGTTTTGTTTTTTTGAAGATAAACGTTTATTTCGAAAATTGATGCATGCAACATTCCAAAAACGTTGGGACGGGGCAATTTAGGACTAATAGCGATGTGAAAAGTTGAAATAAGAAGGTGATGTGAAACAGGTGAGGCAGTCATCTAAACATAGTATATAAGGAGCCTCCAAAAAAGACCTAGTCTTTCAAGAGCAAAGATGGGTCGAGGCTCGCCAATCCAGGGTCGAGGTCCAAAAACCAGCGTCTGTCATGGCATGAGTAACTTGCACATCCGTGAGGGCACCATTAATGTAGAAAGATATGTACACATTTTGGAGCAACATATGCTGCCACCCAGAGCAGGACAACGCCAAACCACATTCTGCCCAGATGGTTGCGTAAGAAGAGAGTATGGGTGCTATAGCATGGCCTGCCTGCAGTCCTGACCTGTCTCCGACTGAGAATGTGTGGCGCATTATGAAGCGCAAAATAAGGCAACAAAGGCCCTGTACAGGTGCGCAGCTGAAGAAATGCATAATGGATGAATGGGGGAAAATTCCTTAACCAACTGGTGTCTTCAGTGCCCAAACACTTGATAAGCGTTATTAAAAGAAAAGATGATGCTACACAGTGGTAAACAGTCGACTGTCCCAACTTTTTTTGAGTGAGTTGCAGTCATCAGATTCGAAATGAGTGTATATTTCCAAAAATAAATTCAATTCACAAATTAAAACATCAAATAATGTATTAATAATGTGTTTTCAGTATAGTTCAAGGGTGAAGTGAATTTTCAAATTACTCTATTTGTTTTTTTGCATTTTCCATACTGTCCCAACTTTTTCGGAATTGGGGTTGTACCATAAATGATATACAGTGTGTAAACGCATTGAATTAGTGTTTTCTTCAAGGCAACTATTACTTATGTTGGAGGTAGTGTTACCTGGTTCTAATCTAGGTTCTTTGGGACAGATATCCTACACATATCACACCTCACACATCTTAGATAATCCCATTCTTATTGGAAACAAGTACAAAGTTGAATGACTGTGAATGATGTGTTGGATTTGGTTTAATTTCATATGAATAAAGACATAGAACACCACAAGAACCTTGTTAAACTAGATTTTTAGGTTTTGAAACATTTCCTATTATTTGAATAATGCAATTTGTCTCCAAATCTCCAAATGTTCTGATTGCTTTGGTATGGGTGTTATTATTTTAGTACTTACCTTTTTACTACGTATAGTTCTGAAAACAGCAGGCGTTCCTGAACAGAAACAGGGCACATACAACTCGATCAAAGCATAACATTCACTGTGTGAGGAAATCACAAGGTTTTAGACACACTGATGGTGTTTACCATTGTCTTTCATAAACTGGCTCCTTACAAATCATGAACATTGCAGGAGGATCACCAAGTCAAGATTAAATAAATATATTTCACCAAAATTACATGGAAATGTTTTATGGTTTTAAGTTGAAGTTTAGGTACTGTATGTTATAGCCAGAAGAAACTCATTTTGGGGGGGGGATCTTTTTGGGCTGTTTTCTAAAATTCAGCAACATTTGACTGGTTTCCCAGGCCACGATAAATATTCTTATAGCTTTATGAATCTCCCATTTCCATGAGTGTTTATATGCATCCTGGATCCTATTTAATCTTTACTCATAGTTATCATTTCTGTATCATTATGGTGATACTATTGATCTATAACTACAACAATCCTTTGTTCTCTAATCCCGTTCTATCCTAACATCACTTGAAGCTGCACAGATTTGATGGTAACTTCAAGTGAATGTTATTGAAATACGATTCTGAAGATTCAGTAAGGCATTCTTCTTGTTCAAATCCAGAGCTCTTGGATAAAAGAAGTTATTAAATGCTTTTTCCATTAGTTAGCTTCTTCATTATGGCATTTACTTGAAGCCCCTTTTTTTTGCAAATGCTTGTGTCTTATAAATAATACAGAAACACTCTGAAAATACTGACAATCCTCCATCACTTTCTGAGCTTTGCCTCCACTTGCTGTAGGCTAATCTAATTCTGTATTCTGTTCCTCTTGGACATAATGTTCCTGAAATAGTGCCCTGAATTAGAAATTGGAAGAAAATCAACTAAGAAGTGAAGTAGCTTTTCCAATCATGAGAAATATAAACATTTGAAAGTATAAAAGAAAAAATAATTAAAAATTTAAAAAAGGAAAAACCCTTTAAAGAGCTGGAATCCTTGACTTGGAGCATTCATGCCTGAGAGCGTTAATAATTTCCCCTTATCTTCCCCTTATCCATATTCATTTTCATTAGCTTGGAGAAAATTTAATTTATTCTCATGCAAATGCCTGAAGTAGTGTGCAGTTCTCTAGGCAAATGCTGCTGCACATAGGTCAGGACTAGCCTGTAAGACCCAGCACCGAGATTAAAATTTAGGTGCAAAGCACTGACGTCATGACAAGTCAGCATTAGGAAATGAAATGTGAAATGAAACTTTGCACTCCACGCTATTGGTTATAAATTGTGAGTGCTATAATGGCGACATCTCATGCCATTAATAACATGCTGCGGCACTAAATTCAATTATTCCCTCTGCTTTGTCACATGTAAGAGTTGAGCAGATTTGGCAAAGTGCTGTGCTCCAGTGGGAACTACTCAGTAGCTAGCAGTGCTTAATGGATGGGTCAAGAACACACAAAAAGACAAATGGCAAACTACTTGTCTACCTCAGGGCCTTGGTCCCAAAGAGCACATGAAAATGGAACAGCTCACACACAGCCAGGGCTTGTTTGTGAGGTGTGATAAAGGGGAAGGTGCACTGGGAGACATCAGTTTGTCAAGTGTAAAAGCAGTGGCTTGGCACCTACTCTATTCTCCAACAGTCTGCCTGTGGATCCATGTTAAGACTCAACCAGGATTTTTAATGCATCATAGGCAACTGTGAAATCTAAGAGTAAAGGATTTACTGTTTATTCTTCTAAATATGACATATAAACACTGTATAAAGAACATTAGCAATACTTGTATCTGAAAAGTTGCTTTGAGGCAATCTGTACTGTAAAAAGCACTATACAAATAAAATGCACTGCTAACCAGGAGTTATTTTGTAATACATACACACATGAGAAATGCATCCAATCTAATTGTGAAGAACTACATCATGCAGCAAGACAATGACCCCAAAAGCATTGCCAACACAGCAAAAGACTTCATTAGGGGGGAAAAGTGGAAGGTTTTAGACTGGCCAAGTCGATCACCAGATCTTAACCCAGTTGAGCAGCATTTCACCTCCTGAAGAGGAGACTGAAGGGAGAAACCCCTCAAAACAAACAACAACTGAAAGAAGCTGCAGTACAAGCCTGGAAAAGCATCACAAAAATGCAGCAGTTTGGTGATATCAGTGGGTCACTGGCTTGATGCAGTTATTGCAAGCAAGGGATGTGCAACCAAATATTACGTGTTATTTACTTTAAGACTATCTGTTCCTGTATTGGGTGGTCTACCACCAAAGGTGCCATGTTTTAAGTTGTTTAACACATCTAGATGTAAATGAGGTCATGAAGGCTGAAATTCTAATCTATCATCTCATGTGTATCTTTTGATCTCAAACCCAAATGTCTTCAATGTATAGTGAAAACAAGAGAATTGGCCTTGCTGTTACAATACTATTATATTATATATACACAGTTGCAATGAACATTATTCAACCCCCATTGCAAATCAGAATGTTTCTTGTTTCTTGTCAAAATTTACAGACTTTCAGCTGTTTGCAATGAACAAATCAAACAAAAGCAATCGAAATAGCTCAACACAATGAATGCTTCAAGTGGTTTCCCCAAATTCAACTGAAAATGCAACTTATAATGACTTCTACAGTTTCAAAATTATTCAACCCCATGAATAGAATCCCTCACAACAGCACAAATATGCAAAACAGGAATTGTCTCAAGCACATTTGATGCAACTAATCAAGGGCTTCATTAGTTGCACCAGGTGTGTTTGAGCTGGAACACATGAAATACCTGAACTGGCTAGGGGTTTGTGTCAAGTCAAAAGAATGGGCCAAATGTTAATAGAAGAAATCATCACCCTTCACAAACAAGGAACGGGATACAAAAAGATAGTGAAGGCACTGAATGTTCCTAGAGACACTGTTGGAAGCACAGTTCAAAGTTCAAAGTTAAGGGAACAGTGGTTACACTACCTGGATGGGGCAGAAAAAGGAAGCTATCAATGGCTGCAACCAGATTTCTGAGAAGGCAGGTTGTGAAAAACCCTCGAGTGACTGCAAAAGACCTGCAGCAAGACTTGGTGACAACAGGCACTGAGGTTTCAGTGAGCACAAGATGAAGCGTACTAAACGCAGAAGGTTTCCATGCCAGAAGCTGGTGTCTGGCTATGCATCTCGTTTGCAGCAGGTCATAACAGCAAAAGGGTGCTCTACTAAGTACTAAAGATGCTTGCCATGAAGGGGGTGAATAATTTTGAAACTGGAGAAGAAGTCATTATAAGTTGCATGCATATATATATATATATATATATATATATATATATATATATATATATATATATATATATATATATATATATCTACATATACATCTAAATATATATACATAATATATATACATATACATAATATATATACATATACATAATATATATATATACATATACATATATATATACATATACATAATATATATATATATATACAGGTGCATCTCAATAAATTAGAATGTCATGGAAAAGTTCGTTTATTTCAGTAATTCAACTCAAATTGTGAAACTCATGTATTAAATAAATTCAATGCCACAGACTGAAGTAGTTTAAGTCTTTGGTTCTTTTAATTGTGATGATTTTGGCTCACATTTAACAAAAACCCACCAATTCACTATCTCAACAAATTAGAATATGGTGACATGCTAATCAGCTAATCAACTCAAAACACTTGCAAAGGTTTCCTGAGCCTTCAAAATGGTCTCTCAGTTTGGTTCACTAGGTAAGCCACAAACATTCATTGCCAAAGAAGCTGGCTGTTCACAGAGTGCTGTATCCAAGCATGTTAACAGAAAGTTGAGTGGAAGGAAAAATTGTGGAAGAAAAAGATGCACAACCAACCGAGAGAACCGCAGCCTTATGAGGATTGTCAAGCAAAATCGATTCAAGAATTTGAGTGAACTTCACAAGGAATGGACTGAGGCTGGGGTCAAGGCATCAAGAGCCACCACACACAGACGTGCCAAGGAATTTGGCTACAGTTGTCGTATTCCTCTTGTTAAGCCACTCCTGAACCACAGACAACGTCAGAGGCGTCTTACCTGGGCTAAGGAGAAGAAGAACTGGACTGTTGACCAGTGGTCCAATATCCTCTTTTCAGATGGGAGCAAGTTTTGTATTTCATTTGGAAACCAAGTTCCTAGAGTCTGGAGGAAGGGTGGAGAAGCTCATAGCCCAAGTTGCTTGAAGTCCAGTGTTAAGTTTCCACAGTCTGTGATGATTTAGGGTGCAATGTCATCTGCTGGTGTTGGTCCATTGTGTTTTTTGAAAACCAAAGTCACTGCATCCATTTACCAAGAAATTTTGGAGCACTTCATGCTTCCTTCAGCTGACCAGCATTTTGAAGATGCTGATTTCATTTTCCAGCAGGATTTGGCACCTGCCCACACTGCCAAAAGCACCAAAAGTTGGTTAAATGACCATGGTGTTGGTGTGCTTGACTGGCCAGCAAACTCATCAGACCTGAACCCCATAGAGAATCTATGGGGTATTGTCAAGAGGAAAATGAGAAACAAGAGACCAAAAAATGCAGATGAGCTGAAGGCCACTGTCAAAGAAACCTGGGCTTCCATACCACCTCAGCAGTGCCACAAACTGATCACCTCCATGCCATGCCGAATTGAGGCAGCAATTAAAGCAAAAGGAGCCCCTACCAAGTATTGAGTACATGTACAGTAAATGAACATACTTTCCAGAAGGCCAACAATTCACTAAAAATGTTTTTTTTATTGGTCTTATGAAGTATTCTAATTTGTTGAGATAGTGAATTGGTGGGTTTTTGTTAAATGTGAGCCAAAATCATCACAATTAAAAGAACCAAAGACTTAAACTACTTCAGTCTGTGTGCATTGAATTTATTTAATACACGAGTTTCACAATTTGAGTTGAATTACTGAAATAAACGAACTTTTCCACGACATTCTAATTTATTGAGATGCACCTGTATATATATATATATATATATATATATATATATATATATATATATATATATATATATATATATATATATATATATATACATATACATACATATACATATACATACATATACATATACATACAACTTATAATGACTTCTCCAGTTTCAACTTGGAACAGAAGCAGAACCCAATCTGGTCTTCTGCTGTTTTAGAGCATCCGCCACATGGTTTGATGTGTTGTGCATTCTAAGATGATTGGCTGATTGGATAATTACATGAATGAGCATGTGTACAGATGTTCCTATTAAAGTTGCCAGAGAGTGTATATTCTTCTTATATTTGATACTAATATACTCTCTGGGTCATTTATAAGACATCCAGTTCAAGTGCAATTGCCTTTAATAAAGCTCAGAGTAATTAAATACAAAGATTTAGGTATTTGATGGAACATGTTTAATTTCATCCTGCAATTTACGTGCAGTAAAACAAGAAAAAAATCCCATTGTTCAAAAATGTTGTAATTCGCAATAAACAACAACAGTTAATTAATAACGAGGGAGCAGAGGATTGGGGCTCCCAAATTGTGAAGCAACAAAAACAAATGTATTTTATTTGTATTAAGATGCTGCAATGCCATGAATAAATATCCTTGCCTGGGCATTTCAACAAATTATTTGTAAACTCCAATAGGTGTTTACTCTACAGATTTTACAGGTGACCTCCTTCTGTTATTGCTCCAATCTGTAAATTTGATGAAAATAAACTTATCTGGGTCACAGAAGAATTGGCACAAGTCTACCAACCCCACAATAAAAAAATAATAAAAACAGTCCCAGAAGAGTTGGCAATTTGCAGAGAGAAATGAGCTATTACAGCATCTCATTTGCTGCAAGTGGGTATCCATTAGACATGCTCCATCATTCATCCACAGGCACTGTATGGATTTAGACTGACCATTCACAGCAAGCATCAGGGATGGAGATACAGGGAAACATTACTGCTCCTGTGGGGCCGTGAAAGAGCTGGCTGAAGAGTGCATTTTATGACGCATTCACATCATGTCTTGTCTGTTTTTAGCAAACTGCTGAATAGGGATAATTCAAGGCCAAGTGCTGAGTGGTGGCTCCAGTAATGCTAATGTGACTTATACTGACTATATCTTTAATCCTTTCTTAATAATGTCAGTTAGATGCTGGAGGTAATGCTTGAAAAGAGGATGCTGGTTAATGCTTGATTTTATTTTAATGCAGTCATGTGTACAGTGCCCTTGTACTGTCTTAGCCCAGTGGGCACAATATTTCACCCCACTGTATACATATGAATAGAATTGGGTTGAATTAATATCTTGTGTCACCCTGGAGCAGATTTAGCCACCAAGTCATTCCACTACAGTATGTTAGAAAGCACTATTGCCTTTTGCCTCTAGCAGGCATTCCTGCATTCATTCTAGCCAGTCATAATAACAGGGCATGTTAGGAAAAGCTTTCAAATCTTTTCAGATTGTATTGTGTTGTACTCTGCCTCATACAATACTTAATGTATTGGATACTTGTATTATACTGTGTACATTATATATATATATATATATATATATATATATATATATATATATATATATATATATATATATATATATATATATATATATATATATATATACGCAGTGCGTATAGAAAAGAATCACCTTCCTCCTAAAAATGACTTGTAAACTCAATCAGGTGAAGCTAATCACCTTCTCAATGGCACACAAAGCCATTTGACTTTCAACTGTGATCAGCTGTGGTCATTTTGATTAGCTCAGCATGAAAAGATCTTTCCTAGAGCATTTTTCAGTCCTTGGTAGTGCAACTGAAGCAAACAATCAACTGTGGGTGACAAGGCACTGTCAAAAGATCTCCGGGATAAAGTTGTAGACAGGCACAAGTCAAGATTGGAGACAAAAAAAAATTCAAAGGTTTTATCAATGCCTAGAAGCACAGTGAAGTCTATTATTAAGAAGTAGAAGGTATTTGGTACAACACAGACCCTCCCTGGATCAGGACGTCGCTCCAAACTGGATGAAAGAGCCAGGAGGAAACTGGTGAGAGAGGCTACCAAGAGGCCTACAGCAACTCAGAAGCTTTGCCAAAACACACCTTGAAGATTCTGAGGCCACATGGAAAAAGGTGTTACGGTCAGATGAGACTAAAATTGAATTATTTGGCCTTAACACCAAACGATATGTCTGGCGGAAATCCAATACAACTCACCATGCAAATAACACCATTCCTACAGTAAAGCATGGCGGTGGTAATATCCTGTTATGGGGGTGTTTCTCTGCAGCACGGACTGGAGCACTTGTCAGGATAGAAGGAAAAATGGATGGGGCAAAATACCGTCAAATTCTTGAGGAAAATCTGCTGCCCTCTGCCAGAAAGTTGTCAATGGGAAGAAGTTTTACCTTCCAACATGACAATGACCCAAAGCATACAGCAAAACTAACCACACAGTAGTTGAAGGAGAAAAAGGTGAATGTCCTTGCATGGCCTAGTCAGAGCCCAGACTTAAACCACATTGAAAATCTGTGGAATGACTTGAAGACTGCAGTCCACAAATGGTCACCATCAAATTTAACTGAAATTGAGCAGTTCTGCAGAGAAGAGTGGGCAAATATTGCAAAGTCTAGATGTGCAAAGTTAGTAGGGACATATCCCAACAGACTAAAGGCTGTAATTAAAGCAAAAGGTGGTTCAACAAAATACTGACACAAGGGGGTGATCCTTTTTCCATCTCAGTGATTCCGTTTTTTTTTTTTGTTTTGTTTTGTTTTTTGTTTTTTTTCTGACATGTTATATCTTTCACTTGGATGTTATAAGCTACACTGAGTAAATACAGCTGGATAAAACAAAAACCGTGTCCATCTTCATTTCAGGCTGAAAAGCAACAAAATGTGATTATTTTAAAGGGGGGGTGATTCTTTTCTATACCCACTATTTATTTATTTATTTATGTATGTATGTATTTATTTATTTATTTATTTATTTATTTATTTATTAATTATGAACACCTATATACAATGGATATATGTCATATTAATATACAGTGGGGGAAAAAAGTATTTGATCCCCTGCTGATTTTGTACGTTTGCCCACTGACAAAGAAATGATCAGTCTATAATTTTAATGGTAGGTGTATTTTAACAGTGAGAGACAGAATAACAACAAAAAAATCCAGAAAAACGCTTTTCAAAAAAGTTATAAATTGATTTGCATTTTAATGAGGGAAATAAGTATTTGATCCCCTATCAATCAGCAAGATTTCTGGCTCCCAGGTGTCTTTTACACAGGTAATGAGCTGAGATTAGGAGTGCTCTCTTAAAGGGAGTGCTCCTAATCTCAGTTTGTTACCTGTAAAAAGACACCTGTCCACAGAAGCAATCAATCAATCAGATTCCAAACTCTCCACCATGGCCAAGACCAAAGAGATGTCCAAGGATGTCAGGGATAAGATTGTAGACCTACACAAGGCTGGAATGGGCTACAAGACCATCACCAAGCAGCTTGGTGAGAAGGTGGCAACAGTTGGTGCGATTATTCGCAAATGGAAGAAACTGTCAGTCTCCCTCGGTCTGGGGCTCCATGCAAGATCTCACCTTGTGGAGTTTCAATGATCATGAGAACGGTGAGGAATCAGCCCAGAACTACATGGGAGGATCTTGTTAATGATCTCAAGGCAGCTGGGACCATAGTCACCAAGAAAACAATTGGTAACACACTACGCCGTGAAGGACTGAAATCCTGCAGCGCCCGCAAGGTCCCCCTGCTCAAGAAAGCACATGTACAGGCCCGTCTGAAGTTTGCGTGAGTGATTCAGAGGAGAACTGGGTGAAAGTGTTGTGGTTAGATCTCTTTGGCATCAACTCAACTCGCTGTGTTTGGAGGAGGAGGAATGCTGCCTATGACCTCAAGTCATAACACCATCCCCACCGTCAAACATGGAGATGTGAACATTATGCTTTGGGGTTTTTTTTCTGCTAAGGGGACAGGACAACTGCACCGCATCAAAGGAACGATGGACGGGGCCATGTACCATCACATCTTGGGTGAGAACCTCCTTCCCTCAGCCAGGGCATTGAAAATGACCTTAATGACTTAGAGAGGATCTGCAAAGAGTAGTGGGACAAAATCCCATCTGATATGTGTGCAAACCTGGTGGCCAACTACAAGAAACGTCTGACCTCTGTGATTGTCAACAAGGGTTTTGCCACCAAGTACTAAGTCGAAGGGGTCAAATACTTATTTCACTTATTAAAATGCAAATCAATTTATATCTTTTTTGAAATGCGTTTTTCTGGATTTTTTTGTTGTCATTCTGTCTCTCACTGTTAAAATACACCTACCATTAAAATTATAGACTGATCATTTCTTTGTCAGTGGGCAAACGTACAAAATCAGCAGGGGATCAAATACTTTTTTCCCTCACTGTATATGATAATATATGCAGGGTGTCCACAAAGTCACCTAGGGGAAATGAACACTTTTTAGCAAAAGGTCTTCCAAAATTATTGATACTTAGTTTATATTATATTTTTTTCAGATAGCCTTTAACAATGTCTTTGACAAAAGAAGAACATATTGAAATCATTCTTATGGCTGGATCGGGAAGCTGTCACAAGGTTGCAATGGACTTATCAGGAAACATGGCAAGCACATCACACATGACACTGTTGCCAAACTTTTTAACAAATTCAAAAAGACTGGAAGTGTTGTGGACCAACCGAGAAGTGGACGTCCACCAATATTCGCTGACGAAGGCACAACCAACGTGGTGCTGGCAAACACAGTCCCCTATGTATGGAGACTTTTGAAACACATATTATCATATATATTGTACCAGCTCTTTCATGCAGTTATTCAACCAGGATAGCTACAAAGCAGAGCAGCATCTCAGCAGGTGAGCAAGAAAGCATCTCAGAGCACACTGAAATTTGACACGAATGAGCTACAACCACAGAAGACCACATCAGATTCGACTCCTGTCAGCCAGGAAGCAGGAATCTGAGGCTACAATGAGAAGAGGCTCACCAAAAAGGACTGATTTTATGACTTAATCTGGTCATTTCCCAAACTCCAATGGTCCAAATCACTGCTGCTTCACAGCTCCAGGGCTTCTCGCTTGATCCTGCACTCGGGTTATTGTCTGTGTACAGATGGGTTTAATCTGGGTTGCCTCTCCTCCCACCTTCCAAATACATGCAGGATTGGCTATTCTAAATAGCCCCTAGGTGTGAATGAGGTGTCGTGTGATGGACTGGCTTAACATCCAGGGTGTGCTCCCACCGAGGCCAAGTGTTGGCCCTGACCAGGATAAAGCAGTTACAGTGTGTAAATGAACCTTTTAAGATTGTATTGTCACCTCATACACTGCTTAATGTGTTATATACGTGTTTTAACTGCCTTTGAACTTTATCTTCCAATATTCCTGCTATCATATGCAAATCAATTACAGTAAGAAAATTGGTCAGTCAGTTGTTTAATCATTCAGTGCTGTACACATACACACACATACTTTTTTCCATCAATGAAAGCCATGTTTTGGCATGACTTTAAGTGATAGTAGCAAAACTGGTACTGATTAGAGAACCAGAAGCAAAAGTAAACAAAAATGTAAAAGTAGGCTAATGACTGGCTGACAGTTGATAGGTAAAAAAAAATCTAAAGCAGTGGAATGTGGGGTTGATTTATTGTGGTTTATTGCTCACATAGAAAGTACTCAGTGGTATGTAGGATGAGTTATTGTTCAGGGATACTGTCCTGTTGCTGAGGGGAGACACTGTTGTGTCTGATGGCACCTGGCAGAAAGATATCCCCAATAACTCTTCCCAGAACACCCTCGGTGGAATGAGAGTGCAGCTGGAGATGCTCCTGGATATTAAACCATAGAGGGGATGACCAAAATTGTGTCTCAGTGTTGGAAGATGCGGTCAGCAAATTTACTACCATCTCCGACACTGCCGCCAGTAAGTCCAGAGTCAGTCCTGTGATGGAGCTGGGTTTTCTAATCAGCTTACCCAATCACTTGATGTCCCCTGCTGCTCACACAGAAAAGAACAGACTGATAAAAGCCCAGTAGCTTGCGTAACTCTTTGATAGACTC
This sequence comes from Cranoglanis bouderius, assembly GCA_023630585.1. NCBI lineage: Eukaryota > Metazoa > Chordata > Actinopteri > Siluriformes > Cranoglanididae > Cranoglanis > Cranoglanis bouderius. The sequence continues at coordinate 9,864,822 of CM042535.1, forward strand.
CTTAGTGTGCTAAGAAGGAAGAACCTGCTTTGGTCTTTGCTATGCATTTATATTGTCTATAAGCAGTAGTGGTATTTCGCTCTTGAACGAATCAGTGTTTTTGAACGAACCGTTTTAAAGTGTGGGCTGTGAAGGAGTTTGTCATTGGTTGCACGTATTGAATGAATATGCGCTTTGCTTTGAGTCTGAATGAGACTGGTAGACCTATAGTGCCCTCCACTAATATTGGCACCCTTGGTAAATATGAGCAAAGAAGGCTGTGGAAAATTTTATTTATTGTTTAACCTTTTGATCTTTTGTTAAAAAAAATTCACAAACATACTCTGCTCTCATGGATTGGAAACAATTGCAAACAAAACACAGGTTTATCAAAAAAAAAAATCTTTGTTAAATATAGGTATGTAACAATTATTGGCACCCTTTTAGTCAATATTTTGTGCTACCTCCCTTTGCCAAGATAACAGCTCTCCTCTAGTCTTCTCCTATAATGCCTGATGAGGTTGGAGAATACATGGCAAGGGATCCGAGACCATTCCTCCATACAGAATCTCTCCAGATCCTTCAAATTTCGAGGTCCACACTGGTAGACTCTCCTCTTCAGTTCACCCCACAGGTTTTCTATGTGTTTCAAGTCAGGGGATTGGGATGGCCATGGCAGGACCTTGATTTGGTGGTCAGTAAACTATTTTTGTGTTGATTTTGATGTATGTTTTGGATCATTGTCCTGCTGGAAGATCCAACCCTGGCCCATTTTAAGCTTTCTGGCAGATGCAGTCAGGTTTTCATTTAATATCTGTTGATATTTGATAGAGTCAATTATGACATGTATCCTAACAAAATGTCCAGTTCCTCTGGCAGAAAAAACAGCCCCAAAACATTAAAGAGCCACCACCATATTTAACCGTGGGCATGAGGTACTTATAAGCATTACTCATTGTTATGAATGACTAAGTGAATTTGGCCTATGTGTTACCTCATATTTATACCCCTGTGAAACAGGAAATCATGGTTGAACAATTTCCTTTTCCGAGTCACACAGATATACTAAAAAATGTAAAATATCAATGGGAATATACATCAAATATATTTTTCCTCATATGAATTGAACAATTATGCCAATAATTGTTTCATACCTATATTTAACAAAAAAAACAAAAAAAACAAAAAAAAAAATATATATATATATATATATATATATATATATATATATATATATATATATATATATATATATATATATATATATAAAAACCTGTGTTGTGTTTGCAATTGTTTGATATCCATGAGAGCAGAGTATTTTTGTGATTTATTTAAACAAAATATCAAGGGTTAAACAAAAGCCGATTTTTCACAGCCTTCCTTGCACATATTTACCAAGGGTGCCAATATTAGTGGAGGGCACTGTACTGATTCTGAGCGAACTGGTACTTGCAGTTTCGCAAACGAAATGAACGAACTATGTAAAAGAACGAGGATCTGCTGACTCACTGATATTGGCTCGGTTGATATATGCGTGTCATTCGTTCAGTTCGCCACCATTTCAACAAGAAGAGAAAGAGAGCGAAGCAGTGCATTTGAAAAGTGTATAGCACTAAGACAAGCCTTATGTGTTGTTCTTGTGTTGTTCTTAGCATAATCCGCTATACATGAATGTGTAAAAATGACTGATCGCAATTTTTTTTTAATTATTGAAGCATTGAAAACTAATTCATATACATATGTAAAAATGTTTTGTTTTTTTCAAATTACATTCGTATCCTCTTTCATGACCACTCTCTCAAAACTAGCCTATACTGGCTGAATTGTCTTTCTTGAAAATAAATTCACCAGATCTTCTCTTTGTGTAGTGCACATGCCGATTTTAATAAGTCACAATACTAAATACACAATACTTGTCTCTTGAAAACTTGCCATTTTTGAATGAAGGCATTGGGTGAATGAAACTAACTTACTCATAATATCTAAAGACACTCTCTGGTGCCACCTACTGGTGTAATTATGTAACTTATGGAAAGGGTCACTGAACGAATCTGTGAACGAACGGAATCAAAAGATTTGAGTGATGGAATCGACATTACCACGGCTTATAAGCAGTTAATGTTATTTATTTTCAGTAAATGCTTTATCCTGGTCAGGGTCACGGTGAATCCACAACCTGGGTACACACAAATTCATACCTGGGGCAACTTATTGTAGCCAATCTACCTATCTGCATGTTTTGAGAGGTGGGAGGAAACCGAAGAACCCCGACGAAACCCACATGGACATGGGGAAAACATGCTAAACTCAGGATCGAACCAGGAACCCTGGAGTTGTGAGGTGGCAAGATAGCCACTGTACATCAACATTAGTTCAACTTTAAAACCATATTGAAATGGATTCAGACTGCTGTAACATTGTTTTGCCATACTTTGTTTAGCAAAGTAACAATTTGAACTGAAAAGAATACAAATTTGTTGCCTTGCTGATCACATCTGACAGGTAATTATTTTTTAAACTAATTTTTAATTTCTGAATTGTCAGATGCTATCTTTTTCCCAGAAATAATTAACTGTTTATCACTGTTTATCACAGTTTATCTCACACTATTGATTTTCTTTTCCCTCATACTGATTTCTTTGCCTGGTTAGTGCCTTGTTGACCCACTCAATTTCCCACTCTGTAATCTAAAATCTACAGCAGGCTACTTGCTTGGTGAGCGGTTCTACAAGAATTTGCCTAAATGAAGCATGAAATTACACTGATGCATAGCTATAATAGAGGATTATACATTTATACAGCTGTCACATACCAGTTTTTGTATTGTGCTGTATGCACCATTACAGAGACTCTGCTAAACCTCCTTTTCATGGTCTAGAATCTTTAAAAGAGCCATTTTTCTGAGTCTGGTTGTGTCAACATGCATTTTTGCAGGTGCAGCAAACACAGAAAAATACTTCAGAAACATTGCAGGCCCCCTGTCTCCTTGAACTATTGTGCTGTGGGGTTTTTTCTGCTGGTTCATCTCTTTACAGAGAAACCGAGAAACAGCTGAATGGTTGATATATGTGCTGCTGATTTAGCCACTGCGCAATCCGCTTGTAATAAATCACACAACAACTGAGTTCAGCTTAATTCGGAAAAAGGTTTGGAGGCAGCTGTAAAGTGAACATGTTACAATGCTTCTCTCTAGTGGCTGTGTGTAGTGTTGCATATTGGTCAGTCATATACACTATTTAGCACTTATTATTTGAAATGTCTTCATTTCTGCAAGGGTTGGTGTGTACCATAATCTGTGTGTGAACAGGGTAATCAGGGACTTTTTTTTTTTTTTTTTTTTTGCAAATATTACTTTTCTTTTGACTTTTCTGTCATCAAGCCAAGATTTTAAAACCAAAAAATATTCCCAATAATTCCCAAGAAGCTGTATAATCATATCATATTGTACTCAGGAGAGATTACCAACCATTCAGTGCTGCTTTTGCACTGGTAATAAGGTATACGCATGTATTAGAAAATTTAGAAAATCCTAAATCTGCTTAATTCATGCAGGACAATAGTTTCTTCTCATAATGTGCCTATTGTATTTAATCAGTTTTCATTTTTAATTTCAGTGTTTTGATTCTCTTTACCTTATTCTTTTACTTTACTCTCTATACTTTTAATGAATCATATCTGTTAGGACTTTAAAACCCTTTGTGTCGAGTCTTTGCTTTCTGGAGATAGCAAATATGCTCAAAGTCAGAAGCTACAAAGTAATATATTACAGTGTATTTAATTAGCTCATAAGAAAGCAAAACATATCATTGGAAGCTTTTATAATTAACTATGTGCAGTTAATTCAATATCAGAAGCTTAGTATTATAAGGTTCCATCTCTTATTCATCCTTAACACAGATATTATAATACTATACCTTATGTTGATTTGATGAGGAACATGAAGACAGTCTATTACCGCTAAAGTACACTGCAATACCCTTGCTGTGAACATATACACTGCATATACACAGGTTATAAATGGATGGCTCTGCTGTGATGTGGAGGGCATTTTGCTAGCATGGTTAGGGTTAACAAAGTTATTCGGACTGATCACCTTTATTCTACGACGAAACATTTCAAGAGTCATCTCTTCCAGGATTACTCTGCCCCCGACCACAGGGTATGAGGGTATACTGAATGGTTAATGATTGGAAAAGTTATGTAAATCATATTCTAGGACCTTCATAATCATTAGATCTCAACCCAACAGAACACCCAGTTGAATCGGGAGACTCTGGAGTGGTGTTGGACAGGGCTCTCCACCATAAAACACCAATCTTTTTGAAAGAATGGTGTTCATCGTTCAGGTACAATTCCAGAGTCTTTTTGAATATCACAGTGCATTAAAGCTGTTGTGGCAGCGTACTAACACACTTTAAATTGAATTTTCATTTAAATTGTCACCCATCTGTATGTATGCTGCAGAAGCCTGCAGTCTTGTAGTCAACATTATATGCAACAGGCCTATATAAATTCTAAATGCAGTCATCTCTGTGTATTCCAATTCAGGATTCTTGGCTAAGTTTATATTACATTTTAAACTGCATTCTCTATACTGATTTTGTTTTTTGTTTTTATATTGTGCACTTATCTTATTCTGTATTTCAAACATGTAATAATTAGAAGATTTACGTAATTATTTCTTCCCAAACTAACTTCAGCACAAACAGAATGCATTCCTATCCAAGCTCCTTGGCAAAATTTAAATTCAATTTACCAGACGCTGCCTTTTGGCATAAAAAAATAAGAAAATAGGGTTGGTTGGTTGGATAGTTGGACGCACTTCATTATTATTTCTTTATTTTTATACTGATATTGTTTTTACTGTTATTGCTATTGTTATCATTATTGCTCTTATTATCGTTATTATTGATGTTTTTTTTCCAAAGCCACTGTTTACTACAATACAAAATACTATTATAAGAAAGAAAAAAAAAAGTTATTTGAATGATAGTGAAATAAAGTAATTATTACGGAGCATGAAATTGACCAAGTCGTAGTTGCAAGCTTGAACCAGTAGATGGAATCCTATAATGCCAACATTCCCACAATCCCTCCCTCCCTTAGCGAATAGATTTCAGCAGCATGCATTTACAAACCAAACCATGTTTACTCAGCTTTCACACACACTCCAATACATCCAAATGGAGGAATCAGGAAGAGACTGCTGTCTGCTGTTATAGCACCGCTCTCACAACTATGCCTCCCTTTTCCCTTTTCTGCCATGGACAAGCTAATCGTGCTCTTGTTTTTGCTGGCATTGTTTATATTCAGTAAGGATGGCAGAGTCACGGCTGGCTTTAAAGGCTCGGCCCGTGCAAGCCTCACCCTTAGTGATGGCTCTCAGGACCAACTGGCATTCTCTGGCCAACAAGGTAGGTTTTGCATGTCTCTTGTTATGCGTTATGATTTTTTTTTTTTATCTCATTCCACAACAGCTACAGGATAAATATACACAAACAGGAAGTGCTCTTGTTGGCTACCAGTACCAGGTTGTTTCTCTGTTTCGCAGATGATTTTCTACTTCATGTACAAGTGCACAACTCTACATAGGAGACTCTTACAGGATGAAAAAAGATATCTGTCCTCAAAGTCATAGGCTACACTAGATATCTAATAGGGATCCATTTGGGACTCAAACAATAGTCTTTATATTTGATAATCCAAGAAATTGTACAATGGGAGTCCTTCCTACCTAAAGTGAAAACATTTTACATGTGCGGAAATGACTAAATTTCCGATCACTAATGTATTGACTTATAATCATCATAACAGACAACATAAAAACTTACAATTACAACTGCAGACCTGATCTCTCAATACACACTGCTTTTATATTTTACCCTCATTTATTCAACACTTCTATGCTGAAAACCTACACAGCTATATTGTGGTAGAAATCTAAACTAGGAATTAAAGTGTGTGGGTGTGTGCTGGTACTTTAATGACCATCAGAACATCTTAAAGTATAAGAGCAGGTTTCCTACTGAACATGAACTCTGTTACAGTCTCTAACAGGACCAACATAGTCTCAATGACCCCCAACACTCTCTCTCTCTCCCTCACTCACTCTTACTCTCTCTCTCTCTCCTTCTCTCACACACACACACACACACACAAACATTATATATTGTTCTGTAGAAAGGTTTTGAGTTGTGTGTGCACAGTATCACTGTAAACATGGATTAATTATTCCATCATCCCCAAATGCCCCCAAAATGCCAATGCACATTGTCTAGTCAAAGTGCAAATAACACAACAAGACAAGAGGAAAAGATGCCATAAACCTAGTTGAGCATTAGTCTTGAAACAATTTGAAATTATGAACACAGCTACCTATCTGCCTTTAAGTGTGTGTGTGTGCATGTGTGTGCGTGTGTGTGTGTGTGTGTGCCTGGAACTTTTTGGCATGATGGATCAGCGGTATGTCTGGAGAAAGAAGAATGAAGAAATAACACTCTGTCCACAGTCAAGCATGGTGGTGGCTCGGTGATGCTCTGGGGCTGGTTTGCATCCTCTGGCACTGGAAACCTGCAGCATGTGGAAGGCAAGATGGATTCATTGTATTAGGAAATCCTAGGAGAAAACGTCATCCCGTCTGTGCTGGACCTTCCAACAGAACAATAATCCCAAGCAACCTCAAATTCCACCAAGGCTTGGTTGCAGAAGAAGTCCTGGAAGATTCTACAGGGCCATCACAGTCACCTGACTTGAACCCCATAGAAAATCTCTGGTGGGATTTGAAGAAGGCGGTTGCAGCACGCAAACCCAAGAATATTACTGAATTCGAGGCCATTGCTCATGAGAAATGGGCTAAGATTCCTCAGGAACGCTACCAGAACCTGGTGTCTGGCTATGCATCTCATTTGCAGCAGGTCATAATAGCAAAAGGGTGCTCTACTAAGTACTAAAGATGCTTGCCATGAAGGGGTTGAATAATTTTGAAACTGGATAGTTTCAAATAAATAATTTCATTGGCAAGCAATTGATGGGTGTTCAGTCTGTTCACCAAGTCAAGTCAGTATAAAGACAGCATATTGCACAACTAACAGTCATGTAATCATTTTGGATTTTGTCCCAGCGCATCAGTAAGACTGAACATTCTTTCATACCAGAAACAGCTCAATGCATAGCTGGAATCTGCCAAACTGCTCCCTCCTGCTCTCCTCTCCATCTGCTGTTTTTTACAGTGCCATACAGTGAAGCTTACAAAATAACTCCACTATCCTTTACAAAAGTGACTCTTAACCCAAGTCCTCCAAGTCCGTGTTATTGCTCCATTTTGACTGCTGACTGATGCTAGAATACAATCCAACCCTGGCCAGAGAATTAAAACAAAAATGATCAAATGGGCTGTTTAAGAAACTGAAACATTCAGCCATGGAGCATTCTCCGCATTCAAATGTGCAAAGAGGTGTTTAGTGAATAACTGTATGCTGGTTACTAAACCTGACCATTCTTAGCTATCCAGAAGTAAGGTACAAGGTGAAGTACAACTGCTACACTGGAGCAATAGTTCATCCTGAGATGCTAATGAGGATCTCCTTGTAATACTAGTATCCATGTATTATTTGCAAACTTTAGTGTTGTTGGATGCAGTATCAAATTAAGGCAATTTATATATTATAGATATGTCAAGGAGCAAAAAAGTCACCCCTCACACTTGATTAATTCAAGTTTTCACTTCATATACTATGCAGCACCAACCATAAACCAAAACAGGTCAAATATATGATCATTCAATAACCAAGGTTTGAAGATGGTGTGCCTATTCTCCCTACCATTTACCTCAATATACTGTTTAATTTTGTTTAAAAATGAAGCCCATTTGGCCATAACTGGGGACAGAATTATTACTGGAATCTTTGTACTGGGATATACTGTACACTCACTGAACACTTTATTAGGTAACACTATACTAAATACTGGACAGGGCCTACCTTTGCTCTCAAAACAGCCTCAATTCTTCGTGGCATGGATTCCAAAAGATACTGGAAACATTCCTTTGAGATTGTGGTCCATGTTGACATGATTGCATCACGCATTTCCTGCAGATTTTTCATGTGCAATTTCATGCTGCGAATCTCCCATTCTACTACATCCCAAAAGTGTTCTATTGGATTCAGATCCAGTAACTGGGAAGGCCACTGAAGAACATTGAACTCATTGTCATGTACATGAAACCAGTTTGAGACGACTTTTGCTTTGTGACATGGTGCATTATCATGCTGGAAATAGCCATTAGAAGATGGGCAAATTGTGGCCGTGAAGGGATGCACATGGTCAGCAACAATATTTAAATAGGTTGTGGCATTAAATCAATGATTGGTATTAACTGGCCAAAAGTGTGCCAAGAAAACATTCCTCACACCATTACACTACCTCCACCAGCCTGGACTGTTTACACAAGGCAAGTTGGGTCCATGGATTCATGCTGTTGGCACCAAATTCTGGCCCTACCATCTGTGTGCCTCAACAGAAACAGAGATTCATCAGGCCAGGCTACATTTTTCCAGTCTCCAATTGTCTAGTTTTGGTGAGCCTGTGCCCACTGCAGCCTCAGCTTTCTGTTTTTGGCTGACAGAGGTGGAACCCAACATGGTCTTCTGCTGTTGTGTAGGGGTTCTTAATAAAGTGCTCAGTGAGTGCAGTTCTCTATATTACAATTATAAGTATATTTTTTAACTTATTCTTTATCTTCTGTGTTAGTGAATTGCTATATATTTATAAACTGTGGAAGAGATGGATCTGACATGATATGAAAGGTTAGATTTTTTTTTTTTTATTGTTCTTTCACCAACAAGGTGATTTCTTTAAAAATCCTCGAGAAATACAAAACTGTCTCATCAGTTGTAAACAAATAAAACTATTTCATGTTCTAGCAATACAAGTGACTTAATAGCATTTGTGCATGAGAAATATCAACCCATGCTTATTAGAGTCCTTTCATCTTCTCTGACATCTAAATCTCCACCCTCTTTGTGTGTGTGCGTGCACGTGCGCGTGTGTGTGTGTGTGTGTGTGTGTGTGCAAGACTGTGTAGTAAATGTGATACAATCTGGCTGATGTTAATGATTTATTCATGTCATGTGTGAGTGTGTTCCAGTGTACATCAGCAGGAAAGTCAGTTGAGGTGTTTGAAAGGAGATCTTGCTAGAACATGAACAATTTTATAAAGAAGGAAGGATCCACTCTGGAAGCTTTTTTGGTGGCAAGTCTTCATGCAGTTTTAAACAAAAATATTTTGGCCTGTCCAGGTCCAATTTTACACAAAAAGTCAAATAAAAACTTTAATTATAATTAGAATATAATGCTGCTAAGTCACATTGCTGTGATCATAGAAGCATAAATACGTGTAGCAATTCAACATAAAAAATATCCAAGCATATATTTGGGTAGCACAGGTTTTGATAGATCAAACCATCCTGTTTATTCTGGATCGAATAAGAGAAAAATATCATTTTTGCTACATTGCTTGTTTACTTGAATTACACTGAATATCTTTTTCCACTGAAGATGAGCTCAGAGTGGATTATACTGGATTTAGCTATTTCCTTAGGTGAGCTCCAGTGATATGAGAGCACTTTAAGAATATTGATTTCCTGATCTACAGAATGATGGGAGTGTTTAAAGCAGGAAAGAGTAGCTCCACTCCTTGTGTGCCAAAGCACTACATAGTAAATCATGACTGGATGTACAGGTGCAACTCAAAAAAAATTAATATCATGGAAAAGTACATTTTTTTCCCATAATTTAATTCAGAAAATGGAACTTTCATATATTCTAGATCCATTACACATAAAGGGAAATATTGCAAGCCTTTTTTTTTGTTTGTTTATTTTAATCTTGATGATTATGGCTTACAGCTCATGGAAATCAAAAATCCAGTATTTCAAAATTTTATAATAAAAGAATTTACAATACAGAAATGTCGACCAGAGAAGAGCTCTGATCAGCTAATCAACTCAAAACACCTGCAAAGGTTTCCTGAGCCTTTAATCTCTCAGTCTGGTTCAGTACGCACAACCAAAAAAAGTTGGCTGGAAGGGAAAAGAGTGGTAGGAAAAGGTGCACAAGCAACAGGGATGACCGCAGCAGAGAGGATTGTGAAGCAAAGCCGAATCAAGAACTTCACAAAGAGTGGACAAGGGGAGCTTCACAAGGAGTGGACTGAGTTTGGAGTCAGTGCATGAAGAGCCACCATGCACCATGACGCATCCAGAAAATGGGCTACAAGTGTCGCATTCCTAGTGTCAAGCCACTCCTGAACCAGAGACAATGTCCGAAGCGTCGTACCTGGGCTAAGGAGAAAAAGAACTGGACCGTTGCTCAGTGGTCCAAAGTCCTCTTTTCAGATGAAAGTAAATTTTGCATTTCATTTGGAAATCAAGGTCCCAGAGTCTGGAGGAAGAGTGGAGAGGCACAGAATCCAAGTTGCTTGAAGTCCAGTGTGAAGTTTCCACAGTCAGTGATGATTTGGGGTGCCATGTCATCTGCTGGTGTTGGTCCACTGTGTTTTCTCAAGTCGAGAGTCAATGCAGCGTCTACCAGAAGATTTTAGAGCGCTTCATGCTTCCATCTGCTGACAAGCTTTATGGGGATGCTGATTTCCTTTTCCAGCAGGACTTGGCACCTGCCCACAGTGCCAAAACTACTAGTAACTGGTTTGCTGACCATGGTATTACTGTGCTTGATTGGCCAGCCAACTCGCCTAACCTGAATTGTGTCAAGAGGAAGATGAGAGACACCAGACCCAACGATACAGATGAGCTGAAAGCCGCTATCAAAGCAACCTGGGCTTCCATAACACCTCAGCAGTGCCACTGGCTGATTGCCTCCATGCCACGCTGCATTGATGCAGTAATTCGTGTAAAAGGAGCCCCGACCAAATATTGAGTGCATAAATTAACATACTTTTCAGGTCAACATTTCTGTATTATAAATTCTTTATTCTACTATTTTGAGATACTGGATTTTTATTTTCAATAAGCTGTAATCCATAATCATCAAGATTAAAACAAAAAAAGGCTTTAAATATTTCACTTTATGTGTAATGAATCTAGAATATATTAATATGAATATTTTTTAATTAAATTATGGGGGATAATTTCCCATGATATACTAATTTTTGGAGATGCACCTGTATATACGTATATTTTTTGCTGAATAATGATGTATAATGACCCATATACATAATATATCGCTAAGTGCATGATGTATCCTTTTCTTTTCTTTTTTTTACTGAGTGCAAACAGATGATGCCTAGTAAAATCTGCATTGTTTGATAAAACTAGTCCAACTCTGACTGAACCTACCCATCAATTAATGTGTTAGCCTGAGGATACAACATAACTCATATCATCAGTACAATGAATCTCCTGTAGCTCATGAAAGTAGGCCAGTTGTAAAAGATAAACTGATTTTGACATGGATGCACTTTAACGTTATAGTCCTTCTGGCATTATAAAATTTCTTCATGCTTTTCACCAGAATTCCTCTGAAGTGAATCCTGTTTCCTCAGTGAGCAAATTGTGCTCAGTCTAATTTTGTTACTATATGAGGTAACTTTTCACGTTCTTAATCCCAAGCTTGCTATATATATGGACCAGAAAAACAGATGTCAACAAAAGCTAACCTATTACACATTACACACATTAGAAAGAAAGCAAAAGAGCTTTCAGAGCTTTCTAAAAGCTGGGGGAAAAAACAGGAGACAGATCTGTGATAATCTAATAAGAGAATGCATTCACCTACCACTTAGGACTCAGGCCATTTAAATGCAATTAAAAGGTAAAAGCATTTCTTAAGCACCACTATGCTACACCAAGATCAGTATGGCTTGATGATAACTGAAACACATCTTTGGAAGGTAACAAGGCTGGCATTTAGCACCGTCAGGCTGACACCACACTTTTAGTGCTATTGAGAAAAGAGGCACAAACAGGAAAAGATATTAAACGACCCATAGATAGACTAAGAACATATGCAGCACTGGAATCTCACCCTACAAATCAACCAGTCATCTTTACACAAAGGCTATGCACCATGCGTGACAAACCATTTTTTCTGTAGCTCCATAAAATATAGTAGGATTATAGTAAACGGTCATCATTCTACCCCAAGGCAAATTTATTATGTCTTCTGTCAGCCTGATTACCTCTTCAGTATGAGTAATGGCTTATGAAAGATGAAATGTCATCACAGAGCATGCTTGCTGATCATGACTGCTAAAAATCTATTACTTATGAAAATATTTGCACTCTATTAAGACACAAGGCAAAGCATTAAAAAAAGCCCTCTCTGTTCAATATATAAAGTGAACTTGTTTATCACAAATATCATATCAGTGAAGTCTCTTATTAATGACTATCTAAAATCTATGGTCTCTCTGTTACAGTTTTTGATTATATAAAAGGAAAGCTCATAGGGGTTATTGTTAGTCCTGTAATGTTCTAGCATTTACCACCAAAAGTGAAAAGTGAAAATTGCATTTAAAGATTCCATTCTGACTGGCGCAGGAGCATCACAGACATCCAAGATTATAATTATTATTGATAATAAACTGAACTGACTTGATATCAGATGCATGTCCATTTCACTACAGCTATCCAAAATTCCAGAATTCAGAATTCCAACAGTTTTCTTTCAGCTTGCCACACATTTGTTTATTTTTTTTTTTTTAGACAGAGCATTCAAGCTTTTTAAGAAATTACTAGAGCTTCTGTAAGGTGCTGATTGTCAGTCATTTACTCTCAAGCATGATTTACAGTGTACATGAATTTACACATAATCTGATCTTGATGAAGTGATTAAAGTTAATAAATCACTTGCTTAGAGACAAGAGCATGCAGTTCATAAGTACTCACACACACACACAGACACACACACACAAGCTCAGAGACATGGGAACGTGTTTTCCATTGGGGGTGCTGAAATTTAAGCAGCATATATCCTATGTAAGGAATCAGTTTTAAAAATGAAACGAAACAGAAGCGCACGCTTGGATTCAAAGCACCTTTTTAAAGGAGACAAGTTTTAAAGCGTGCCCACATTAACTACCAGCATATGTAGAAAATCAGATGTAAAGATGAAACGTTTAAATATATTCTCTACCAGTTACAATTCATGTAATGAATTAAAAGATGTTTAACACGTTTAAATGTATTCACCAATTTATGTAAGGAATTAGCTCGAATGGCGTGAAATATATCTATATATCTAATCAACGTGTGTTGTGACCAGGTAAATTTATACATCAGCCATGAAAGGGAATTCATGTATGTGCACATATACATATAGATAATTAACTACAACGGATTATAATTAATTATGACTATGTATGTGGTCTAGATCAGCTTTTAGGATTAGCTGTAGTCTAGTTTAGAATTATGAACTCTAAAGAGGGAGTTTATCCTTCTGGCCAGGAAGGATTCCCGTTTTGTTATTAAAAATAGAATGGGTAGCGAGGTCTTGCAGTGTAGAAGTGACTCATCACGTGACCAAAACAGAGACAATCAAGCATGGTGATAATAGATTTTAATAACTACGTGTAACTACAGATACACACACAACTAACTCTAAGCACATCTATATACAAGGAAAGAAAAGGTATAGAGAGAAAGTAATGAAATAAAAAGGGTAGCAGACCAAAACACAAACGATTAGCATTTTTCAAAAACCAGCAAGAGCTTACATCTCCGGTAAACAGGGGTACAATCTTAACGCATGTATAGATCCATTAACTATACTTGCATGGCTTGGGTGTTGTCGGTTTGAAAGTTTGCGCGAGGTCGTTTCGAGTTCGCTGGTTCGTCGTGCCGTTTGAAAAGGCGTGGGCCATGAGGCGGTTGCATCCTGTCCGGAGAGAGAGAGAGAGTGTGGCTTCCGGAGGGAAACCGGAAAGAGTGTAGAGAGTGAAGAGTATCTGAAGAAGTGAAGAGTGTGAAGAGAGTAAGAACTGTGAGTTCAAAGCGTGTTGTTGTTTTAAAGACAACACCAACGCACACGCCTCTTTGGGCTATTGGCCAATCAGGAAGTTGGATTTGTTGGCGGGATGAACTCTCTTTGTCTGGTCTCAGGCCTGAATTTGCATGTCCTGGGAGGAGCCGGTTTAAACTGTATTACATATGAAATTAAGAAAAAGCATGAAATAATGTATCCCATTGTAATGTGATATGCATAATCGATCGGGGCGTCAAGAGACGATTAATTACATACCAAATTCGATGGACTTATGAAAATATTAAAAGGTGAAACATGGTTACAGACATTTAAAATAATATCCTAAATTAAACTATCTAAAATCATTATAGTTAGGTTACATAAACACATAATATATGCAAATAGGAAAACATCACACTATTTGGACATCGAATAATTACATATAATTACATGTTACATTCAAAAGAGATTCTTCCATTGTGTGTGTGCACACGTGTGCGCGCGTGTGCGCGTGTAGGTAAGCTTTGTGTGTGTGTGTGTGTGTGTCTGAAGAGGGGGGTCGTGCCCCCTGTAGCATTCCAATGGCATCTGGTTGAAGAGGTTACTGATATGGATTCACAGCTCAAAGAAGCAGAGAAACTTCTTTGCTAATTCCAGGCTTATTCAGAAATCAGTTTGATATGTTCAGACGTTACACCCACGTGGCATGAGCTATGATGTCACACCTGAATGATAGTCAAATAATTTTTCTTTTAACACAGAAAATGTGTTGGTTACCATAATTATACCAGAGCAGTTGATTTCTCGAATCAGAAGGTGCTGATTAATTTCCCCATAACAGCTTTATTTGATTGTAATATAAGCCTATCATTTATGTTAATGTGCTCACTCGTTATCATTCTATAGTAACAGTTCATCCACTAGGACTTTACTGTATATGGCCGATGGTCCACATAATCTAAGCCTAATAATAAATGGATTAAAAATCAATGAAAAGTGTAGGATTGTTGATACTGTGAAGAAGAGGAATAATATCTCCAACAAACAGTGCCTATAGAAAATCATCATACCCCTTTGAAATAGTCACTTTTTTTGTCTTACAGCCTGAAATCAAAACCCATTAAAAAAAAAAAAAAATTGTTGTTGTTCCAGCTTTATTTACACATTCTGCCTTACAACATTCAAGTAACGTAAAAAGGCAACAGTTCGGAAACGTAAAAAAGAAAGAAAACTAGAATAACAGAGTTGGAAAAGTGATCAGTCCCATGATTTAATACTTCGTAGAGCCACCTTTTGCTTTAATTACAGCCATCAGTCTGTTTGGATATGTCTCTCCTAACTTTGCACACCTAGAGTGGGGAATATTTGCCCATTCTTCCTTGCAGAATTCTTCGAGTTCAGTCACATTTCGTGGTGAGCGGCGATTGACTGCTGTCTTCAAGTCGATTCACAGATTTTCAATTGGACTTAGGTCAGGGCTCTGACTTGGCAACTCAAGGACATTCACCTTCCTATCCTTAAGCCACTGTGTAGTTTTTTGGCGGTGTGTTTAGGGTCGATGAACCACCTGCCCATCTTCAGCTGTCTAGCAGAGGGCAGCAGGTTTTCCTCAAGAATTTGGGTGTACTTGGCAGCATCCATTTTCCCTTCAATCCTGACCAATTGCCCAGTCCCCGCTGAAGAGAAACACCCCCACAACATAATGTTTCCACCACCATGCTTCATAGTAGGTATGGTGTGTTTTGGGTGGTGTGTTGTGTTTGGTTTTTGCCAAACATAACGCTTGCAGTTCAGTCCAAAAAGTTCAATCTTGGTCTCATCTGACCATAAAACCTTTTGCCACATGGCATTAGAATCTTCCAAGTGTCTTTTTGCAAAGCTTTTTCAGAAGAGGCTTCTTTCTTGCCACCCTGCCATACAGGCCAGTTTTGTGTAAAGCTTGTGAGATTGTTGTCACATGCACAGACCGAACGATGTCAGCCATAAGGACTTGTAAGTCCTTCAATGTTGCCATTGGCCTCTTGGTAGCTTCCCTGATCAATATCCTCCTGGCTCAGTCATCCAGTTTGGAGGGACGGCCCAATCTAAGCAAGGTGTTGGTGGTGCCATAGGCTTTCCTCAGAGGGATAGTTAAAGCCTTTGAAATCTTTTTGTATCCCTCTCCTAGCTTGTACCTTTCGAACCATGGTGTATTTTTGCGTTGCCATGCACTACTAGTAATGGAATCATCATGGAACAGACGGTTTTCTTATGAAGTAATCAAAACCACTGCAACTGATGTCAGGTGGGGGGCAATTAGCATGGTGTGTGATCTGGTTGTACCTGAGCAAGTTTATAATGCTTACTCTAAGGGGTTGATCACTTATATTATTTCACTAATTAAATTTTAATAATTGTTCAGAATTTTTTTTCATGTTATTTCCACTTAGATGTCGAGGGTTATAATGTGTAAATACAGCTGGCAAAAGTTAGATTTAATTTATTTTAATTTCCAGGGTGTAATGTGACAAAAGTTAAGCATTTTCACAGGGTATGATGATTTTCTATAGGCACTGTACAAACTCAAAAACTAGTCAAAAATCTTTCAACCTATTTGTTTATCAATATAATGTTAGTATTTTAGCAGTCCCATGTCCTTGCTTGAACCTTTCAACATTTTTTATTGTTACAACCTAGAATTGAAATGGATTTAATTGGATTATATGCTATTTATGATTTTTTTCCCCATTAAAAAAATCTGAACATCCTGTGGAGCACAATTAAATTCATTATAACCCTAATTCCAAAACAAAGTTGGGATGCTGTTTAAAATGTAAATAAAAACAGAATGCAATGATTTGCAAATCTCATAAACCCATATGTTATTCACAATAGAACATAGAAAACATATCAAATGTTTAAACTGAGGAAATGTACCATTTTAAGAAAAAAATATGGTAATTTTGAATTTGATGGCCATAACACATCTCAAAAATGTTGGGATTGAGCAACAAAAGGCTGGAAAAGTAAGTGTTACTAAAAGAAACAGCTGGAGGAACATTTTGCAACTAATTAGGTTAATTGGCAACACGTCAGTAACATGATTGGGTATAAAAAGAGTATCTTAGAGAGGCAGAGTCTCTCAGAAGATGGGCAGAGGTTCACCAATCTGCAAAAAACTGCATTCTACAAATTGTGGAACAATTTCAGAATAATGCAAAGAAGAAGCCATATGTGAACATGATCCAGAAATGCCACCGTCTTCTCTGGGCCAAAGCTCATTTCAAATGGACTGAGGCAAAGTGTGTGGTCAGACGAATCGAAATTTGAAATTCTTTTTGGAAACCATGAACCCCGCGTCCTTTGAACTAAAGAGGAGAGGGACCATCCGGCTTGTTATCAGCTCTCAGTTTAAAAGCCTGCTCTCTGCATCTCTGATGGTATGGGGATGCATAATTGCCTATGGAATGGGCAGTTTGCACATCTGGAAAGGTATATACACAGGTTTTAGAGCAACATATGCTTCCATCCAGACAACATCTTTTTCAGGGAAGGCCTTGCATATTTCAGCATGACAATGCTAAACCACATACTGCATCTATTACAACAGCATGGCTTCGTAGTAGAAGAGACCAGGTGCTGAACTGGCCTGCCTGCAGTCCAGACCTTTCACCAACTGAAAACATTTGGTGCATCATGAAACGAAAAATACGACAAAGACGACCCAGGACTGTTGAGCAGCTAGAATCCTGTCTCAGACACAAATGGGACAACATTCCTCTCGCAAAACTCCAGCAACTGGTCTCCTCAGTTCTTCAAACGTATACAGACTGTTATTAAAAGAAGAGGAGATGCTACACAGTGGTAAACATGGTCCTGTCCCAACTTTTTTGAGACGTGTTTCTGCCATCAAATTCAAAATTACCTTATTTTTTCCTTAAAATGGTACATTTCCTTAGTTTAAACGTCTGATAAACATCTACTGTGAATAAAATATGGGTTTGAGATTTACAAATCATTGCATTCTGTTTTTTATTTACATTTTACACAGCGTGCCAACTTTTTTGGAATTGGGGTTGTTTTTAAAAAATGGAAAGAATATGGCACACCCATGACTCAGCCTAGAGGAGGCCATCCAAGAAATGGTAAGTACTTGCCATTTGTTGGTGGTTTATACTGCATCCTTAGTTGCTACACAGGTGAACATTGATAAGGTCATGGGATTCAATGGTTTCGCATATTTGCAGCGTTAACTTCAAAACGGCATGTAGTGATAAAAACATTGCTATTCATTACATTCAAACTTTTACACATAAAACACAAATGGAGCAACCAAATACTGTATATACAGTCTGTAAATGCAACAAGAAATGATCAAATATCTGAGAGTCACTCTGTGGTCTGTCTATATCTAATGGACAGGGTTATAAGTACTCTGTGACAAAAGACTAAAATACAAGCAGAATAACATATTATATGCAGTGCAATGCAGGAAGAAATGAACAGATTTTTACACTAGTAAGACTTCTAGAAGCACACATCTCCATGTGTTATCCAAAATTCTCTGACTCAAATCACCACAGACCAAAACAGTCATCTCTTAATCCAAAGTGATTAAATATAACTGTGCCAAGAATGAAATCTTGGCATGATTAGGTCTAACAAGCCTGAAACTCAGTCACTACATCAATATGAAAATTGATTTTGCAATCCATTAATAGTCTCACAGGATTAATTAAATGAGTTTTCTGCTCATTTTATTGACATTCAGGGAGTTCCTCAGCTGCTTTTTTTTATGCTGGCCATGTGAAAATAAGATGAGTTTGCATTTTGTAATGTACGTGGAGCCAAAATGCCTCTGAAATCACCTCCACTGGAAAATGCCCTTCACTCAATATACAGATATTGTTGTCTCTACTAATGCCATGAATTAATCATATGTTTTTTATGCCTCTCTGACATCCTATGGGAGACTAAAGCAACTATGATGAATTGCTTATGATTTGGGTTCATTATGAAAGTGATATAGTGTGCAAAATCCATGTAAATCAGTACTAATGCCAATACTGAGGCTATTCTGGAGCATTTGCCAGAAATAATTCTCTTTCTTTACTTGTGATCATTTCATATATCAGTGAGATGGCTGTAATCTCTGGACAAGCACTTTTTATCATTTATGATTATTGAGTGCGGTGCTGAAAGATTAATTTACTAATTTACTTGCTATTCATTACTCTGTGGAAAATCGTATAGCTTCTAAATGCCTTTTAAATAAAGGTGGCATAATAGCTCAGTGTTTGTCTCAGAGCAGTCTTTCTCTACTCTGTGACTGAGATACAAGTCATTTTTTCTACCCTGCTTGTCACTCTATGATCCATCCCTCAGATTTCACCATGTGTTTTGTTCATATTTGAGATCACAATATTTTGAAAGCATGTTATTGAATGAGAGAGTTCCTCTTATGTACAGAGCTATTATAGTGAACTCATAAATAAAAGGCATCAATAACGATACTAAAATTGCTGCAGGCCTGTGCTCACTGATGGGACTGATTTGACGCACTGTTAGCATCATCGGGCTTAGTTTAAGCTTCAAGCTTAGTTTAAGCACTCTGCTATATCCCCATGTTTGGATAAATTAGCCATGAAATGTCATGAGCTTTGTAAACATGGTTAACCTGCAGTCCCTGGAGAACCAGGCCTTTTTGTGAGCATTACGGCAGAGAAGAACAAAATGCAAAGAGAACAATTCCTTAAAGGTGCATATTAACACATGTAAGACACTGTCAAACCTGATTTATCAACCATAAATTCATCATATACAGTATAATGTCCTAGTTGAGGACAAAACCCACATTTTTGACAAAACCTTTGCTATAGAATGATTTAAACACTTTAGCAATACTGTATCTTGGTTTCATCAATTCAATAAAGAATGAAAGAGGATGAGAGAAGGAAGGACAGTGACCGATCTAGGAGTTATTGAGGGTGAAAAGGACAAAATGAAAAAGACATAGTATCTGATTTCATTACGTGGGCATAGATGATGGATTTTCTTCTCCATCACTTTTCTAAGTAGAATACTTATTAAAAATGCATGATGGATTTATTTTTGGATGTTTTGGAAATTGCTGGTGTAGGCAGTGTTGGAAGATTACTGTTGATCTCACATCAAATCAGCTTTTAGCCTAACAGCACAGCCCATTTGTGTTTAGGGTATTGTGTCTTTTGAATCCATTTAGAAAGCTAGTGGGTTCATTTGTAGAGTGTCTTTACACACATTCAACCCAAAACATGCAAGTACACAGCGCAGCTGATTATAACAGAATTAAGAGACATAAGCAGGGCAGTTTTAAAGCTGTTATGTTCTCAACACTTTACATACTAGAGGGAAATTACTTTTTTATTCATGTTTGGGTGGAAGAACTAGACTAAATCTAAAAAAAAAAAAAAAAAAAAAAAAAAAAAAAAAAAAGGTTTAGGCCACAATGACGAGGAATATGTACTGTATACATCAGGTTTCTAAGGCTCTCCACTTTTGTCTAATCTAAACATGCACCATATTGCATCAAGTTTCTACATCCCTATAATTCAAGTGTGTTGGAAACTGGAACAGAACAGAATCATATGTACTGCATGTTGATAAGTGTGTATAAATTTTTATTAGAAGCATCCATGAGTCTCTTGCTCGACGTTTACCCACAGGGTCAACGTTCACCCTCAGGGTTCAGGTGAAGAATGCAGTGAGCCAGCAGCCCCTGAGCCATGTATCAGTGGAAGTCTTTGCAAACTACACACTCATCAACTCCACCATGACTGGCAGTGATGGAGTCACCATGCTCAGGGTGCCATACACACACAGCTGGCCTCTCATGCTGGTGGCCAGAAAAGATGGCTACATCCAAACACCATTGCTGTGGAAAACCACCAAAATACCAAGTAAGTAAAAAACAATGTGTAACATATCAAAGTAACCACTGGTGACTTTTTTTTGAGTGGGATGAATGTAGTAGTACACTGTAAACCCTAATGTTGTCTTTACTTAAACAGTCAAGTAATCATGACTAGACATTACTTAAAATGTTGCGTTTTGGACACATAAATCAAAAATCTAAGTTCGTTTAACTTATTTACAGTACTGCACAAAAGTTTTAGGCACCCTATTTTTTAGTACAAACTTTGTTTTTTGATTTTTTATTTTATGACTTCTACATTATCAAGTCAGTACAAAAAACATTTTAGATTGCAAACATTACTTTTCTAGCACAAAATTAGAAAAATGTTTGTATGTCATTAAAGAAAGCAGCAGATTACGTAAGAGACCACTTTTCAGACAAAAAACACAATGAAGGCTGCTGGGTTTTGCTGCAAAAATAAGCTAGTGTGAAAGTCAAAGTCTATAGAACTGTGGCTGGTTCTGCAAGATGCTCAATAAAACTTACCAGCTAATTTCTTTATAAAACTGCACAAATTGTACCGGAGACTACTATTTATTGTCTGAGAAGGAAAGGAAGGATGGATGAGAGAGGAAAGAAGGAAAGAGCAAGGAAGGAAGGAGGGAAGGAAGGATGGAAGGAATGGCAAGAGCAAGGAAGGAAGGAACAGCAAGTGCAAGGAAGGAAGGAAGGGCAAGAGCAAGGCAGGAAGGAAGAGCAAGGGGAAGAGAGAAGAAGGAAGGAAGAGCAACGAAGGAAGGGAAGAAGGAAGAAAGGAACAGGGAGAGCAAGAGCAAGGAATGAAGTGCAAGAGTAAGAAGGAAGGAAAGAAGGAAGGAACAGGAAGAGCAAGAGCAAGGAAGGAAGGAAGGAAGAGCAAGAGCAATGGAGGAAGGAAGGAACAGCAAGGGCAAGAAAGGAAGGAAGAGCAAGAGCAAGGAAGGAAGGAAGGAAGGAAGAGCAAGAGAAAGGAAGGAAGGAAGGAAGGAAGAGCAAGAGCAAGGAAGGAAGGAAGGAAGGAAGAGCTAGAGCAAGGAAGGAAGGAAGGAAGAAAGATCAAAAGCAAGGAAGGAAGGAAGGAAGAGCAAGAGCAAGGAAGGAAGGAAGGAAGAGCAAGAGCAAGGAAGGAAGGAAGGAAGAGCAAGAGCAAGAGCAAGGAAGGAAGGAAGGAAGAGCAAGAGCAAGGAAGGAGGGAAGGAAGAGCAAGAGCAAGGAGGGAAGGAAGGAAGAGCAAGAGCAAGGAAGGAAGGAAGAGCAAGAGCAAGGAAGGAAGGAAGGAAGAGCAAGAGCAAGGAAGGAAGGAAGGAAGAGCAAGAGCAAGGAAGGAAGGAAGGAAGAGCAAGAGCAAGGAAGGAAGGAACAGCAAGACCAAGGAACAGGAAGAGCAAGAGCAATTAAAGAAGAAGGAACATCAAGATCAAGGAAGGAACAGCAAGAGGAAGTAAGGAATGTGTGTTGGAAGTTTCTGCATGCAGTATCATTAATTAATTATGTAGTGAGATTTTTTGTGTGTGTCTATTTTTCAGTTTTTTCATCTGTGACACTGCCACTTTTCTACCAAAACCAAGGAAACATATGGCTGTTTGAAGACTTGGTCATCATAACAGGCAAAATATCTGGTATGTAGCTATGGCTTCTGTACTATGACACAGTACACAATGTTGCTTACTAGCTATGCATGTTAATCTCTCTACATTATGTGTTTATAACCAGATACTGTGCCTCCTGCAAATGTGCAGTTCCCAAAGAGGCTGCTCTCTCTACCAGACAACAACATCTCTTCATTAACAGCCTACCTGACTGTCCCTGGACTTCCTGCACAGAAACATTTCTTCCCCAACACCACAGGCATCATCATGAGCAAGTCAGGTAAGATATAACTGGCCTAAACATGGATGTGTAAGTTATACTGTAATGACAGCTTTTAGAGCCTGTGTATCTGTGTGTATGTTTTATATTCACAGGCTATAGGAGTGTTGAGTTAAACCCAATTGCAGCAGTTAGTGTCCAGCTCTTATATAATGGAATAGATGTGCAGATATCAGGCCCTGTCCAGATCACACTGCCTCTTGCTGAAAGCAGCCAATCACAGCTTTCCTACACTGTCCCAGCCTGGTCATTTGACAGAAAGACTGGTAGGTGTTGTCCTCCTTGGATCACAGTGGTGCAGAAAACTGTTTGTCTGAGAAGCAAAGGAAAAATGGATGAGAGAGGAAGGGTGGATGAGAAAGAAAAGAAGGAAAGAGCAAGGAAGGAAGGAGGGAAGGAAGGGCAGGTAGGAGCAAGGAATGAATGAACAGCAAGAGCAAGAAACGAAGGAACAGCAAGAGCAAGGAAGGAATGGAGGAAGAAAGGAAGGGCAAGTGCAAGCAAGAAGGAAGGAAGAAAGGAACAGGAAAGCAAGAGCAATGAAAGAAGGAAGGAACAGCAAGAGCAAGGATGGAAGGAAGGGCAGGAGCAAGGAAGGAAGGAAGGAAGGGTGGGCAAGAGCAAGGAAGGAAGGAAGGGCGGGAAAGAGCAAGGAAGGAGGGGCGGGCAAGAGCAAGGAAGGAAGGGCGGGCAAGAGCAAGGAAGGAAGGAAGGGCGGGCAAGAGCAAGCAAGGGAGGAAGGGCAAGAGCAAGCAAGGGAGGAAGGGCAAGAGCAAGCAAGGGAGGAAGGGCAAGAGCAAGCAAGGGAGGAAGGGCAAGAGCAAGCAAGGGAGGAAGGGCAAGAGCAAGCAAGGGAGGAAGGGGAAGAGCAAGCAAGAAGGAAGGAAGAAAGGAAGGAACAGCAAGAGCAATGAAGGAAGAAAGGAAGGAACAGCAAGAGCAAGGAAGGAGGGAAGGGCAAGAGCAAGGAAGGAAGGAAGGAACAGCAAGAACAAGGAAGGAAGTAACAGCAAGGGCAAGAAAGGAAGGAAGGGCAAGAGCAAGGAAGGAAGGAACGGCAAGGGCAAGAAAGGAAGGAAGGGCAAGAGCAAGAGCAATGAAGGAAGGAAGGAAGGGCAAGAGCAAGAGCAATGAAGGAAGGAAGGAACAGCAAGAGCAGGCAAGGAAGGAAGGAACAGCAAGAGCAATGAAGGAAGGAACAGCAAGAGCCAGGAAGGAAGGAACAGCAAGAGAAAGGAAGGAAGGGAGGAATAAAGGAAGGAACAGGAAGAGCAAGAGCAATGAAGGAAGGAAGGAACAGCAAGAGCAAGGTAGGAAGGAAGGAAGGAACAGCAAGAGAAAGGAAGGAAGGTAGGAAAAGCAAGAGCAATGAAGGAAGGAACAGGAAGAGAAAGAAAGGAAGGAGGGAGGGAAGGAAGGAAGGAAGGAAGGGCAAGAGCAAGCAAGGAAGGAAGGGGAAGAGCAAGCAAGAAGTAAGGAAGAAAGGAACAGGAAGAGCAAGAGCAATGAAGGAAGGAAGGAAGAGCAAGAGCAAGGAAGGAAGGAACAGCAAGAGAAAGGAAGGAACAGCAAGAGCAAGGTAGGAAGAAAGGAAGGTACAGCAAGAGCAAGGAAGGAAGAAAGGAAGTAATAGCAAGTGCAAGGAAGGAAGGAACAGCAAGAGCATGGAAGGAAGGAACAGCAAGAGCATGGAAGGAAGGAAGCCAACGAAAGGAAGACTAATACAATACTGGATTCAAATGTGTATGTATGTATTAATTGTGCATTTCTTATTTAGTAAAGGCAGAAAAGGCCCTTGTGCTACTGTATACTTTCTTCTGTAAATAAGTTTGATTATTTTTTATTTTAGAAACCTGTGAATGAAATTACAGTAATACTTTAAATTAAGAGTTGGTCTACATTACACCTACATAAGTTTTTCATGATAACTAACATAAACCCAATAAACATTTTAAAAGCTTATTCCAATTGTCTTTGACAGCTGACCTCTGTTGGAATAAATATGTGAGTTTGTCCTGAAAAGCTTATGTAGGCATTGTGTACCGCTGTGAATACTGTAAAGTGTTACTAAAATGATTATTTAGGGCTGTGTGTTTTTCTCCATGCAGGTGCATGGGTGAATCGTGGTCTGGGAACAGTTAAAATGGAGAACAGACATTTAGTTTGGGTCTACACCGCTCCCTATCTGGACTACTGGATTGCTGCCCCTTTTCCCTCATCCACTGGTATAAATGATTTTTCGGTTAGAGTCATAGTGTATGGCTTTAGTTATTTATGATTTTCTTCCAAACATAACCAGATTTTCTCATTTTTGATCTAGGTTACATGGGACATGAAAGCACTCTGGACTTCATTTCGTACAATGCATATCTTCTTGTTCCAGTAGTAGGAGGAGGTTTAGTTATTGCTGTTGGATTGCTTGCTGTGGTGTCATGCTACTGTAGGTAATGCCATTTTAATATCATTTCCTATATCGTTTTCCTCACTGTAAAATCATCTTAATTTGTTTAAATGCCAAATATGTGAAACTGTCAACATTCTTGTGTAAAATGATTTACTATAATGGCTTAATACCACAGTGATTTTGAATTCTCACATCTGATTGGTCGGAAGGTGTTGATTAGTTTTCTATAACGGCAGCATACAATAGTGCTGGCTGCAATGTTTATATTAATCAGTAAGGCAATCACTGCTTATGTATGCAAGTGATAACAAGAACTAACTTGTTTGTGGACATTCCACAACATTAAAAGTAAATATAAAATGTATGAAGTGTAGTCCTTTAAAAAATAAAAAACAAATTACCAAACAGCTGTGGTACAAGAGGAATAAAATTACTTTGGGACCTGCTGTTACTGGGAAAATAATCAACATCGGGGTGGTAACAGTAACTCCACTTTATATCGGGCCATAGTAACACACACTGTTAATGATTCTTTTTCTATAACATCATGTCCCACTGTGTTTTATTCCTTTCATAAGATTCTTTAAGTAAAAGGGTCTTTGGAAGCCTGGATACATAGAACTGGTTTTGCTTTGACACAAAAAATAATAGTCACTGATCATGACAAAAATCTCACAAACATCTCAAACCTGAAATAAACTGAAAATATTAGCTGATTCATTACATAATTTGATAAAATAAAAATAAAAAGATCAGTAATAAATCATTTGTGCTGATCCACTGTGAACAAGTCCAACAGAATGTAATTCACATTGTCTTTGCAGTGTTACATTCATTGTATTAGATGCTTGTCTTTGCAGCGTTACAATTGCTGCATCAATTTGAAAGCTGTTCTTGAACTTTTTCCTCAACATACAGGTGCATCTCAATAAATTAGAATGTCGTGGAAAAGTTCATTTATTTCAGTAATTCAACTCAAATTGTGAAACTTGTGTATTAAATAAATTCAATGCCACAGACTGAAGTAGTTTAAGTCTTTGGTTCTTTTAATTGTGATGATTTTGGCTCACATTTAACAAAAACCCACCAATTCACTATCTCAACAAATTAGAATATGGTGACATGCCAATCAGCTAATCAACTCAAAACACTTGCAAAGGTTTCCTGAGCCTTCAAAATGGTCTCTCAGTTTGGTTCACTAGGTAAGCCACAAACATTCATTGCCAAAGAAGCTGGCTGTTCACAGAGTGCTGTATCCAAGCATGTTAACAGAAAGTTGAGTGGAAGGAAAAATTGGGGAAGAAAAAGATGCACAACCAACCGAGAGAACCGCAGCCTTATGAGGATTGTCAAGCAAAATCGATTCAAGAATTTGCGTGAACTTCACAAGGAATGGACTGAGGCTGGGGTCAAGGCATCAAGAGCCACCACACACAGACGTGCCAAGGAATTTGGCTACAGTTACCGTATTCCTCTTGTTAAGCCACTCCTGAACCACAGACAATGTCAGAGGCGTCTTACCTGGGCTAACGAGAAGAAGAACTGGACTGTTGACCAGTGGTCCAATATCCTCTTTTCAGATGGGAGCAAGTTTTGTATTTCATTTGGAAACCAAGGTCCTAGAGTCTGGAGGAAGGGTGGAGAAGCTCATAGCCCAAGTTGCTTGAAGTCCAGTGTTCAGTTTCCACAGTCTGTGATGATTTGGGGTGCAATGTCATCTGCTGGTGTTGGTCCATTGTGTTTTTTGAAAACCAACGTCACTGCACCCGTTTACCAAGAAATTTTGGAGCACTTCATGCTTCCTTCAGCTGACCAGCTTTTTGAAGATGCTGATTTCATTTTCCAGCAGGATTTGGCACCTGCCCACACTGCCAAAAGCACCAAAAGTTGGTTAAATGACCATGGTGTTGGTGTGCTTGACTGGCCAGCAAACTCACCAGACCTGAACCCCATAGAGAATCTGTGGGGTATTGTCAAGAGGAAAATGAGAAACAAGAATCCAAAAAATGCAGATGAGCTGAAGGCCACTGTCAAAGAAACCTGGGCTTCCATACCACCTCAGCAGTGCCACAAACTGATCACCTCCATGCCACGCCGAATTGAGGCAGTAATTAAAGCAAAAGGAGCCCCTACCAAGTATTGAGTACATGTACAGTAAATGAACATACTTTCCAGAAGGCCAACAATTCACTAAAAATGTTTTTTTTATTGGTCTTATGAAGTATTCTAATTTGTTGAGATAGTGAATTGGTGGGTTTTTGTTAAATGTGAGCCAAAATCATCACAATTAAAAGAACCAAAGACTTAAACTACTTCAGTCTGTGGCATTGAATTTATTTAATACACGAGTTTCACAATTTGAGTTGAATTACTGAAATAAATGAACTTTTCCACGACATTCTAATTTATTGAGATGCACCTGTATGCCACCTAAGAGAAACCAAATAGTGTGCAATGGTATTTACAGGTTGTGCACAAGGTTTCCAAGCATACATGTCATTTAGTCTTTCTGTATTTATTCTAGCTTTCTATTTATATATGTTTTTCCTTTAGAGACTCCCTGTGTAAGCGAAAAAGAAAGCGAGTCCACAGACGAAAAACAACTGTTCAGAAGAAAGACCAGACCACTGGTAGAAACAACAGCAATGAGCAATTGGACATTTCTTTTAAAGCTCCTACACTTCACAAACACAGGCATCGTTCAGCTGCATTCCAAAGCACATCAGTCTGTAGGAGGAATCAGCCTGAGATGAAAAGGAAATTCAATTGGAACATAGGGAAAACTGGCCAGGCAGAAATTCGAATCCATGAAAACATAGCTAAAAGTGCTCAAGAATCTATGAAAACCTTACAGACACCACAAAATGCCAACAGTAATGAGCTTGTGATACCAGTCTCGCTGCATGAAAGTGTGTGTCTTCCAGAAAGCTTAGCTCTGTATAACCAGTCTGTAGCTTTGATTCAGGTTCCACACCACGTCACTTCATCAGACCAAGCTTCAGGAAGCAGGTCCGCCACGCTACCTAGGAAGGTGGTCCAGTACAGTGGCCTGGAAAAACAAGTTAACAAGCAAACTTTACCAAAAATGGCACTACTCTCAGAGGTCAAACAGCAAGCCCTAACTATGGAGATGCCATATGGAGAGTCCAGAGCTAAAGGCTGGAGCTGCTTGTTGGAGTCTGTGTCTGTCCCAGATACCCTGAACAAAGCTACAGGAATGGACACTTCTTGTGGGACTCATCAAGGAAGCTCTGAGCAGACACTACTGGAGCTGTCCAAAAATAAACCCTTCCCTCATCCAAAAGCCTGGTTCGTTTCTCTGGAAGGAAAACCTGCTGCACAGGTCTGCCACTCCATTGTAGACCTTCGGAAATGTCATCTCCTACTCACTGACAGTCAGGACACCAGCCTGGACTCGGGCGTCGACCTCAACGAGCAGCATCAAAAGCCGAACCAGAGCTATCCGAAAAGAAACACAGCTCACACACGGGCAATCTACTCAGAGAATGCAGATCTGAGCAGCTGTGAGAGTGGTACAATCATAGCCTGCACCCCAGAAGAGCTCTTGCTCAAAAACACACACCAGAGCAGCAGGGGAACCGAGTCCTACTTGCCAGAGGAGAAATGTGATGATGACACTTCATACGAGGTCAGCGAATGTGCACCAAGCCCTCGAGTGCAAAGGCTTAGAAGGGCAAAGGAAAAGCCAAAAAGCACCTGGCACCTGAGGGAGGAAAGACCACTTATGAAGCTAAACTAAAGGCACATTGTTAAAAATGTTTTAATTATCATCATCATCATCATCATTATAATACCACAAAGACTATAAAACCTCAAATAAAATGTCAATCTACTGAAAACACTACTAGAAGCCATCATCAACTTTAAGTAGTTCCTTTCTGTTAAATTTCTTCTTTTTTGTCCTTTAAACATAATATTACCCTTGCAAAGTTATGTAATATTTTCTTTCTTTAACTGCAACAGGTTTATTTGTTTCTTTCTTTCTTTTACACAGACCTACTCCACGGGGGGGTGGGGGGGGGGCTCATTAAAAATTGCATTTTGTTTTTTATTTAGTACTGCCCTGAATAAGCTATTTCACATAACAGATTGTAACAATTTAAGGGTCGGGCAAGGAGGAGGCGGGAACCGGCTGAACATAAACGTAAAGTTTAATAGTAAATGAAACTGAAACCAAACATAAAACACACAAACTGAACACAAAATGCACGTGCGTCTCTCTCTCTCTCTCTCCCTGGCGCTTCCAGCCGCTCCTTTATCTCTCTCTCTCCCACTGATTAGACAGATCAGTGCCAGGTGTGCATCCTCACAGCCTGGCCACGCCCACCTCCTCGCCACACAGATGTTTACGTATAGTCCACAAGGCACAATAATAACTGAATTTACACAAATGAACCAGTTCAAAAGTTTAGTTTTGTTAAGCATCAGTGAATGTTTGCACCTTTTGTAATAGTTGTGTACGAGTCCCTCAGTTGTCAATGTTGGAAAGGGGTCAAAGATGCTGGAAAAGCAAAGAATATGCAGGACCTGGAGGATTTTTCTGAAGAACAGAGGGCAGTTTAACTGCTCAGGACAAACAAGGGACTCATGAACAACTATCACAAAACATAAAAACAGTCGTTGATCATCCAGGTAACAACACACAGTATTAAGAATCAAGCACATGTAAACTTTTGAATTGGTTCATTTGTGTAAATTCAGTTATTATTGTGTCTTGTGGACTATATGTAAACATCTGTTATGTGAAATAGCTTATTCAGGGCAGCACTAAATAAAAAACAAAATGCAATTTTTATGATTCCGATTTTTTTTTTTTTTTTTTAATTATTAACGTTTTACAGAGTCTGCAAGGGGTTTGTAAACTTGTGACCTCAACTGTGTCATTGTAAAACTGAATGAATGAATGTATAGCGGAATGAAGCTTACTGCATACATTTAATTCTGAGCTTTTCTTTCTTTCCTCTTTTCTTTCATTCTTTCTTTCATTCTCCAAAGCTTGTATTAATTACAGTTAATTAATACAGGTTCCTATTTGTTCTGATGTTAATTCCCCAAAGCAGTCTGAATGTTAAAAGTATTTAATTTTATTGTATGAAATTACAAGTGCACTGTTTTTATAGTTACTTTTAGTTAATTTCTAATGAACTGTCATAAAATAGGCCAAGGCCTTTTGACAAATGAGACATTTTGTAGGCATTTGGTGCGGAAATTAATCTTAAGGATAAGCTGCTACTTCAGAAAGATGTTTCCTCATGCCATGACTGCTTAAAAAAGGCCTATTGCATGCTTAACACATACGGTGACATTTTGTGTTATACTGCTTTGCTGTCATCTGTCATGTTTTTTCAATATGCAAATAAACAATTATGACTGTTTCTATATGTAGAATCTGTTTTAATTGTCAATTCTAGTTATTGTTTTTTCCATTTTGTTTTTGAATTAGACATTTACAAGTAGCAATTACATCAACTGCTGAATCGATTCACCCTGAGTAGAACATTAGCTTAAATGTGCACTGTTTGGTCTGTGAATAACCTGCCCTCATGATTCTATGGCAGACTATGGTAGAAATCCGGGGTTTAAAACACTTTTGGAGCCAGGGACCTGTTTAACTGTAAAATAAATTTCCTTTAGCACAGTTTTAATTTATAAACATAACCCAACTATTCAAATATAAGGCCATTATTCAAAACTGTGCAACTGTTTATTTACTGGATTCAGTTTCATTTGTTTATTCCTGAACTTTCCACTGGGTACAAGATGTTATTTGTACATCTACTTGTTTGGATTAAACCCATTCAGTTAAAGTGACCAGTCAAAATTAGCTAATAATTGTAAGACCTCATTAATACATGGAACTTTGATAATGGTGGGTTGTGATTTCTACACAAAAAAATAAATAAATAACTAAATCACAGACATCCTGGCTCTGCTTCACAGACCACTGGTATCAATGATAATGTTGACATGTATGACAGAACACACTGGGGGGGGGGGGGGGGGAGCTTACTGAATTTAGCTACTTAATTCAAATGTGTACATGTGATTGAATTGAGTTAACATAATTTGTTTTTTGTACATCCAACATGATTTGATCAGATATTTTCAATGCCCTAAATAAAATCAAAATCCACACTCACTTGAACTGAGGATCAAACCCAGGTTGCTGGCATTTTACATCAGCCACATTACCACCTACCTGCAGTAGTGTCACATCACACGCCACGTTAATGTTTCTACTTGAGTGGGCACTATTACAAGTACAAAGTACAGCGTTTTGTATACAAGTGTAATAATAATAATAATAATAATAGGTGCAATATTAATTTGTATTTATGGCCTGTCATATAGCGGGAGATGTTATATTAATACACAAATTATGTAATCATAATCAAACGTCTTATATAGTGTTGTCTGTCACTTCGGGTGAAATAAAAAATAAGTGTTAAACGGGCAAACACTAGCCTACAAATCTCAGTAGCCACCTCCAGGCGTGTCACCCAGCCGCGTGATGAAACATATTATTTAGGTTACCGTCCTACTGGTATTTCTTCCAAAGTTTTATAGGCTTGTGATATACTACACTTGTAAAAGAAATAAAGTATTCGTCAGAGAGAACGTGCGACCGTGTTTCACTTCTGGTTATTATCAACTTCTTCTTCTCCTCTTGCGGGTCAATCACAATACGGTATCCCACAGCGCCCTCAGGCGGTTTCTCGTTGCAACAACACGACACAACAAGGCTGTATTGAGTTGTTTCACTGACGGAAGTGCTAAAATAAACGCGCACGTTTTGTTACGAAACGGATGTCTGAGCCTCTGAGTTTATACTTGAACTAAAATCTGCATTTTCCATTTCAGGAAGAATGGACATAATCACAAAAAAGAAGGTGAAGCTTATTAAATGGTTACGTGTGGACGAATACATTTTGCAGCACGTCCAAGCTAAGGAGTTGATAACCATGGATGAATACACGAAACTGAAAAACCTCTCAGACCCTGGAACACAAATAACCGAACTCTTGGACCTTATGTTGCTAAAGGGACAAAGTGTTTGCATCAACTTTCTAAAATTGCTGAAAGAAGACGACGTGAATGAAAGCAGCCCGGAGCTCAAGGAGTGGATAACTTCAATAAATACTTCAGGTAAGTGAGATTTACACGGTGTTACACTGTATTCAGTGCTGTAAACTACACGTCATCTCCAAGTCTGCAAACACTAAAACACACTCAATCCGAGCTGCCAGGAAGTCACGTGGTCATTTCACCTGGTGTCCTGTTTATACAGTCAGGTCCATAGGTATGTGGACAATTTTCGTAGTTTTGCCACTACCACAATGGATTTGAAATGAAGCAATTGAGATGTGATTGAAGTGTAGACCTAATTCAAGCGGTTTACCAAAAATATTGCATTAACCGTTTAGGAATTAGTCCCTCCATTTTCACAGGCTCAAAAGTAATTGGACAATTGACTTATTTTATATATTAAAAATTAAATACAAAATGGTATAACCCAGTCCAATCCGAGCATAATACGTTACTGAATAAAAACTAAATCACTTCTGTGTTTAAATCTGCATAACATTGAAGATTATTGTGCTCTTTCTCATCATTATTAGGTACTTAGGGAGTAGTTCAGTCACAAATGCTATTTTTTTCCAACAAAGAATTAATGCAAATAGCCAACAATTAGCTTACGTGAATGACATCATGCGAACAGGTAGCATCTATTTATCCATTCAGGTCAAGCTATTTAATACTCAACATGTTTTCCAGCTTCTCTATTACAACTGAAGGTAATAATATACTTCACATATATTAAGGAACATTGTCAACACTGCATACTGCATCATGAAACAATCAGTCGCCCCCCCCCTGCAAAATATAGAATCATTTGTAGCTGGATGAATGTAATCACTAAATACTGTTTCACACAATGTCTTCTTTCCTCTTTCTCACAGAAATAAAAGCAGCTCCACAGAGCTCTGTCCAAAGCTCAGGTGTGTCTAATGACCATACCACACATCCTGAATATTTAATAAAAAATTCCATTCAGCCAATACCATGCCTGTTTATGTGGATGCTTACTGGATGTTAAAATGCAAATCTTTTTTCATCAACAGGTACCTCAGTGAACATTAGTGCAACTGGTGCCAGCAATGTTTGCAGCCCTGTAATAAGCGGCTCTCAGATTTCTGGCCTCAGTATGGACATGAATTTTGGTCCTCAAAAAAAAACTGATGAGAAAACGCTGAGAAGTGGTTTCTCAGACCGAGAACTAGGTAACTCCTGATCCACTGACATTTAAAGCATTCATGAAAAAAGACCAGTCGCAGTATAAAAGGTTTTGGTATACATTACACTTTCTGCCTAAAGTAATTTCATAATGAGTTTCTCCTTCTCTTCCTTCTCCTCTTCACTCCTTTCTTTTTTATATACTCCAGATAATCAAGAGTTTTTAAAGAGGAACCGAGGTAAACTTGTTGATAAAGTAAAGACTGTTGATAGAATCATCGATGACCTCAACCTTACTGATGAAATGGCGGCAAACGTGCGAGCTGAGCAGACAGAACAGGCCAAGATGAGGAAAGTTCTGGAGTACACAAACAGCAAAAAAGCTGCTAAGCTTCTGGTTGAGGCCTTATATAAACATGCAGCTGATGTCATGGAGGACCTGACCACGGCCTGACAGCTCAGTGCAGCATTTAAAACCTCTTCATTGATGGTGTGGGGCATAAATTACAGACCAAATACCTCACATTTTTTAAAATAACATTGAGGTGTGTCTTTTTACTTAAATTTGTTTTATATCACCCATGATCATTCCACTATGTTTTTACAGTTTTATATTTTTATAACTGGTGTGGGTATGAGACAATCTCTTATGGAGACAATATCTTGATGGAAAAATCAATAAATGCATGAATAAATAAGGAATATTGAGTAGAAGTGCATATATGAGTCCATTACAAGTATTCTGTGTATGTGCTAAATTGTTTTTTTTTAATGTTAATGTTTTTTTGTAGTTCCATAGTACATTTTTCCCCCAGCAGTGGGAAAAATGTACATCATGTAAACGGTTCAGCATCTCCTGGCTGACTGCTCACCATGAAACTGGCCTACAGTAAAATCATTCTGTTAATCTATTCTATTAAAAGACAGACTAATAGTTCAGTTTGACTAATGAGAGTAATGTGACCTGCTGTATCTGCAACTTATAGCTATAGATCCTGGTTGGTTAGCATCCCTGTGCTGAGTGTGTTAATAGAGCTCTGCTACAAAGTGTGGTTCTTCTAAAATACATCAATGAGTGGTGTTGGAGTTGGTTTTGCTGATTGTTTGTAATCAGAATACCTGTTAGGATTAAACCCATTCAGTTGAAGTGACTAGTCAAATTAGCTAATAACTACAACCCCTGGCAAAAATTATGGAATCGCCACACTTAGAGGATGTTCACCTGGCTTTTTTACTTCGTAGCAAATAAACAAATCACAGATATGACACAAAACTATTTTTGTTTAATCAATTTTTGCTCCTCCTCAGGCTTTTATGACAGCCTGAATTCTTTGAGGCATGGACTTCACTAATGAAAAACAATATTCTCCATCAAGCTGGTTCCAACTTTATCGAATAGTGGTTGACAGATCAGCGTTGGAGGATGGAGCCTTGTAGGATGGAGCCTTGTGATGGACCAGTTTTTTTTATTTCCACCATAAATTTTCAATCAGATTGAGATCTAGACTGTTTGCTGGCCATGTCATTGAGTCGATATGCCTTTCCTGAAGAAAAGCTTTAACACTTTTTGCTCTGTGGCAAGATGCATTAGCATCATGAAAATCATCGATTATCTATTTTCTATCGATGGAATGAGAAAAGTGTCCAAAATGTACACCTGTGCATTGACTATTGAGGTCTCCCCTGGTCCTTTACCGGACATGCAACCCCATATCATAAATGAGTGGGGAAATTTGATTGTTTTCTTCATGCAGTCATCTTTATATGTTTCATTAGAACAGCACCAGACGAAAGTTCCAACATCATCTCCTTGGCCAATGCAGATTTGTTATTCATCACTGAATATCACATTTACGTTTACATTTACAGCATTTGGCAGACGCCCTTATCCAGAGCGACTTACAAAAGTGCTTTGAGTCTCTATCATCAAATACATCCCAATACTGGTTCACTAGGTCATGGCCTAAGAATACCATCTGTCTAAAAACTCTGTTGGAAGATAAAATGGTAAGACAAACACACAGACTACACAATTTGGTTTTTTTGTTTGTTTGATTTTTTTATATAAATGAAGTGCTAATTTAAGTACTTTAGTAAGAGGTAGGTCTTTAGACGTCGTTTGAAGACTGCTATTGACTCAGCTGTTCGGACATCTAGGGGAAGTTCATTCCACCACATAGGTGCCAAAACAGAGAAGAGTCTTGATGTGTGCCTTCCTTGTACCCTGTGCTAGAGGATCGGAGGGAGCATAGTGCAGTGCGGGGTGTGATAAGTGATTTGAGGTAAGTGGGTGCTGGTCCATTTTTGGCTTTGTAGGCTAGCATCAGTGTTTTAAATCTGATGCGGGCAGCTACAGGAAGCCAGTGGAGGGAGCGTAGCAATGGAGTGGTGTGGGAGAATTTAGGAAGGTTGAAAACAAGTCGAGCAGCTGCATTCTGGATCAGTTGCAGTGGTCGAATGGCTCTCAGAGGCAGACCTGCCAGGACTGAGTTGCAGTAGTTCAGTCTCGAAATGATGAGAGAGGCACCTGAGTGGCCTGTCCAGATAGAAATGTATGAATCCTTCTTATGTTTTAAAGGGGAAATCGACATGAGCGTGTCAGATTAGCAATGTGAGAGGAAAAGGACAGCTGATTGTGCATGGTTACCCCGAGGTTGCGTGCAGTAATCGAAGGTGGGATGGGACATGGTGATGAATCACTTGCGATGAACAGCAGTTCAGTTTTGCTGGGATTAAGTTTCAGCTGATGAGCTGCCATCCATGAGGAGATGTCTGCCAGACATGCTGAGATCCGAGCAGAAACAAGAGGATCAGAGGGAGGGAAGGAGAGGATGAGTTGAGTGTCATCCGCATAACAGTGGTATGAGAACCCATGTGATGATATGACCTCACCAAGAGATCGAGTATAGAGGGAGAACAGAAAAGAACCAAGTACTGAGCCTTGTGGGATGCCAGTGGAGAGTCTCCAGGGAGCAGATGTGGATCCCCTCCACGTAACCTGGTATGAGCAACCTTCCAGGTAGGAAGCAAACCATTGCCATGCTGCACCACGAATTCTGAGACTCGTGAGTGTGGTCAAGAGAGTCTTGTGATTGACCGTGTCAAATGCTGCTGAAAGGTCAAGGAGGATGAGGACTGATGACAGTTTGGCTGATCTAGCAGCACGTAGCTTCTCAGTGACAACCAAAAGGGCAGTCTCTGTGGAACGTGCCGCTTTGAAGCCAGACTGGTTGGGATCTTGGAGGTTGTTCTGTGCGAGATAGAGAGACAGTTGATTGTAAACTGTGCGTTCAAGAATTTTAGAAAGAAAAGAGAGAAGTGATACTGGTCGGTAGTTGCCAATGTCCGAGGGATCCAGAGTGGGATTCTTCAGGATGGGAATAACCCTTGCTCTCTTGAATGCAGTAGGTACATGACCAGATGATATGGAGCCATTCATGATATTCGTGATGTAGGGGAGGAGGTCTTGTGAGATGGTCTAGAGCATTGTGGAAGGGATTGGATCCAATGGGCAGGTGGTAGGATTGCAGGACAAAATGACCTACAGGATCTCTTCTGATGCTAGATTAGAAAAATGTGCCAGGGAAGGAGAAGAGGAATCCTCAGTGGGTAGTAGGAGTTGGGGTGAAAGTGAAGGTCTGGCAAATTTTTCGATCTTCCCATCATAAAAAGTGGCAAAGTCTTCAGCAGTCAGAGAGGATGGTGCAGGAGGAACCAATGAGTTGAGCAGTGAAGAAAAGATATTGTGGAGCTTGCGAGGGTCTTATGTAGAAGTTTCCAGCTTTCCCTTGTAGAAGGCAGTCTTAGCAGAAGTCACTTCAGATGATAATTTGGACATGAGAGCATGATAAGAGGCAAGATCTGTCTCGAGTTGTGATTTCTTCCACTTTCTCTCTGCTGTTCTTTGTTCTCTCCAGTTGCTACACAACACATCTGACAGCCAAGGAGCAGGGTAAGAAATCTTCCAGGGTTTAGAGGATAGAGGGCAGAGGAGGTCCATGGATGAGGAAAGTGAGGATAGGAAATTGTCTGTGGCTAACTCCTATGGTAAGAAGAAAAATGAGTTGGGGTTTGGAAGGGATGATAGGGTGCAGGAAGCTATGGAGGAAGGAGAGGTAGAATGGAGGTTTGGACGAGTATGAGAGAAGTATTGATAGCTGGTTTTAGGCAGGATAGGGAGGGTGATGGTAAAGGATACCAAGTGATGATCGGAGGTGTGGAGTGGGGTAGCATTGATGTCTGTAGCTGGAGAGGGGCGACTGAAGACCAGGTCCAGGACATTTCCTCCCTTGTGTGTGGCTGGGCAGCTGTTGAATGTCAAGGAGTAAGAGTGTAGCAGAGGGAGAAGGCAAGAGGATTCGAGCTTGTCAGAGGGGAGGTTGAAGTCTCCAAGGACTGTAAGAGGGGTACTGTCGGTAGGGAAAAGACTGAGGAGCCTGTCCATTTCTTCAAGAAAGTCTCCTAGGGGACCAGGAGGGCGGTAGATGATGATGATGAGAAGGTTGATTGTGTCATATCTGTGCTTTGTTTATTTGCTATGAAGTGGGCCAGGTGGGCATTCTCCAAGTGTGGTGATTCCATAATTTTTGCCAGGGGTTGTATAAGACATCAGTAATACATGCAACTTTGATAATGGTGGGTTGTGATTTCCACAAAAAAAATTAAATAAATAAACACCTTCTGGCTCTGCTTCAGAGACCACTGGTATCAATGATAAATAATGTTGACATGTATGACATAATATGATCTGAAATTATAAAACATAACTCATGGTTCATAAAAATATGAACTGTTTTAATACATTCTTATTCAAACTTAAGAAATCAAAAGGATCAACTCAAAATCAGTTTTTACTAAATCCACTTTTATCATTCAACTTTTGTCACTTCCAGCCATTTGGTTAAACAGCGCCCTCTGGTGGTAATCCCATTGAAAATGTTATGTCAAATTTTGAAAGTGAAATCAACACACGCATAAGCAATACCCGGTACGAACGAAAAGACAGCAATACAGTGCGTATATACAGACTTTAATAATACTAATACTAATACTAATAATAATAATAAGAAGAGTAATAATAAATCTTTCTTTAGTAATGTTTAATGCACTGAGGAATTAAGAAAAAAGGAAAGCAGTTTTTTTAACGCCTAAAGTGATACTAACTAACTAACTAACTAACTACTGCATTGTTCACAGTCAGGAGTGTGTTGGATTGTTGTTGTTGTTTTTGTTGTTGTTGTTGTTGTTTTTCCACTTGAACTAAAATCTGTATTTTCCATTTCAGGAAGAATGGACATACTCAGAAGAAACAAGGTGAAGCTTATTAAATGGTTACGTGTGGTCGAATACATTTTGCAGCACGTCCAAGCTGAGGAGTTGATAACCATGGATGAATACACGAAACTGAAAAATCACTCAGACCCTGGAACACAAATAACCGAACTCTTGGACCTTATGTTGCTAAAGGGACAAAGTGTTTGCATCAACTTTCTAAAATTGCTGAAAGAAGACGACGTGAATGAAAGCAGCCCGGAGCTCAAGGAGTGGATAACTTCAATAAATACCTCAGGTAAGTGAGATTTACACGGTGTTACACTGTATTCAGTGCTGTAAACTACACGTCATCTCCAAGTCTGCAAACACTAAAACACACAATCCGAGCTGCCAGGAAGTCACGTGGTCATTTCACCCAGGAAGTCACGTGGTCATTTCACCCAGTGTCCTGCTCATACATTCAATTAACTCACGTGAAGCTTGTTGAGCAGAGATAACATTTCAGAAGCAGAACTTCTCCAAAATAAATTACAATTGGATGAAATGTCCTTTTCAGTACAAAAAACAAATAGCTGTGATAAATCACAATTCTCATGTGACCTTGATATTGATGTCCAGTTTGGTATTGCAAATAGAGATGATACCACTTTTTCCTTTTCCAATACCGATACTAAAATCTGAAGTTTTAACAGATATCAATAACCATTCACAGCTACTAAGCTTTAAAATATTTTTTTTTAAACTGAAACACTTATATAAAAAAGAAAGATAGAAAAAAAGACAAAAATACATAGCTTAAAACACAACTTACACAAAACCACAGCATTTACACAAACATTTACATTGCAAAAATAACAAATTATAAATATAATTTAAAAATCAATCGTAACAAAAAAATGAATAAAGCCTCCTCATATGCAAACATTTGTGGTTTGAATTTTTTTTTCTTTTAAATCCCAAATCCATTTCCAATCTTTTCCATTTGTTACAGGATTGGCTCCAATTCATTCCTTTTCTCTCAGATAACGTAACAATTTTTTGTTGGTGTCGACACTGATGGTTGGTTCTCTCTCTAATTGCAAAGCCCAATACTGAATATAAACATACACAAATGATATAATCTATCGGTAGGCCTACTCTAGCCAATGATGTCAAATCATTTTTGTCATTCATCATATATGTTAAATATATATTTAAAAATGAAACACAAAATGGTATAACCCAGTCCAATCCGAGCATAATATGTTACTGAATAAAACTATTCACCTCTATGTTTAAATCTGCATGACATTTCAGATTATTGTGCTCTTTCTCATCATGATTAGGTACTTAGGGAATAGTTCAGTCACAAATGCTATTTTTTTCTAACAAAGTATTAAAGCAAATAGTCAACAATTAGCTTATGTGAATGACATCATGCGAACAGGTAGCATCTATTTATCCATTTAAGCAAGCTACTCATTAATCAACACTTTTTCTAGCTTCTCCATTACAACTGAAAGTAATAATATACTTCAACAATGCAACAATCACTTTTCCCCCTATGCAAAATATAGAATGATAGTTGGATGAATGTAATTGCTAAATACTGTTTCACACAATGTCTTCTTTCCTCTTTCTCACAGAAATAAAAGCAGCTCCACAGAGCTCTGTCCAAAGCTCAGGTGTGTCTAATGACTATACCACACATCCTGAATATTTAATAAAAAATTCCATTCAGCCAATACCATGCCTGTTTATGTGGATGCTTACTGGATGTTAAAATGCAAATCTTTTTTCATCAACAGGTACCTCAGTGAACATTAGTGCAACTGGTGCCAGCAATGTTTACAGCCCTGTAATAAGCGTCTCTCGGATTTCTGGCCTCAGTATGGACATGAATTTTGGTCCTAAATAAAAGAAATGATGTCATGGAGGACCTGACCACGGCCTAACAATTATGGTGCAGGGCATAAATTGCAGACCAAATACCTAACCTTTTCTAAGACAATATCACGAGATGTGTCTTTTTATTACTGTTTCTGTACACAATATAAATTTGTTTTATAATCACCCAGGACCACCATTCTACTAAATTTTCACAGTTTTTTATAATTGGTGTGAGCATGTGAGAATCAATATCTTATGATGGAAAAATAAATATATACACATGACTAAATTAGCAGTATTGAGTAGAAGTGCGTATTTGAATGAATTAAAAGTATTCTTTGTATGTTTTTTTTTAAAGCTCCATAGTACTTGTTAGAGTTTCCCTCGTTCTCGGAGTCACTCGAACACTTCCGCATTCCTCACGCCACGTTGCTGAGAGCAGCGCCTCTCCATTCACTAAAACCCGCTGGACTATGCATTCACGAACTCTCGCTTTGTTTACATCACCGTGTGCTTGTGTTTGCGCTTACGTCATGTCTCCGCCTCTTTTATGTTTATTGGTTCTCTGGTTTATATCATGTCTCCGCCCCTGCTCATTCATAGGTTTTCCGTTTATGGTTTAATTATTAGTTTCAGGTGTTCGGTGTAACGTCGTTTGTCTTTGATTTGTCTGTGTATTTAAACCTCCTCCCGTTTCCGCTTCCTCGCGGAGTATTAAAGTAGATTAGATGAAATAGAGTGTTTCCTAGCATGTGCTGTACGCCTGTATGTACTTCCTAGACCATAGCTCATAGCTCCCTGTTCATAGTTACTAGACCATAGCTCATAGCTCCCTGTTCATAGTTCCTAGACCATAGCTCATTAGCTCTTAGCTCATAGTTCGTAGCTCCTAGATCATAGCCTAGTTTTGTGCGTTTGTTTCTGTTTTGCTTCACTTCGTTTTCATGATTTAATCTCTTTTGGAATATATGCCTTGTGGATTATCTCTTTTGGGAATTACTGCCATATGGATTATCTCTTGTGGATTATTGCCTTACCCTTTTGTGGATTATGGTTTATTTCCCTTTGTTTTGGTTCCATTACTTTTGAATGAGACTGTTCCTAATAAACTGACTTTTTTCCCCTGCGCATGCATTCTGCCTCCCTCCGTCCGTGTTTCGTAACAGTACTAGGCTAACAGTATTAGGCTAGTAGTAGTAGTAGTAGTAGTAGCATTATCTGAGCTCTACTAGTGTTTTATAGCTACAGCTCTTGGGAGGCAAGTTAATAAAGGGTAAGAAAGACTGTTTCTTCTATAAAGGTAGAGAATGCAGTCAAGCAGGCAAAGCAAGACAGGCATGACTGTACAGTCGCTCACAGGAACAGTCCACCTTAACGTCAGCACTTTTCTTTAAGCCACAAATTAAGTTTCGCCTGGTTGTAAGTGCAGCCACGAATGGCA
The DNA here is from genome assembly GCA_023630585.1 of Cranoglanis bouderius. Lineage (NCBI taxonomy): Eukaryota > Metazoa > Chordata > Actinopteri > Siluriformes > Cranoglanididae > Cranoglanis > Cranoglanis bouderius. The sequence continues at coordinate 9,906,807 of CM042535.1, forward strand.
CTTCTTGTTCCTGAGCTTCGTAATGACATTCCGTAAGGATATTCCCGCCTGAAGCAACAAATAGTATTAGTTTTTCCACACGAATCACGACAAAAACAACACTTCTACCATCAGAGCCAGTCAACCCTGCACTACTACTTCCACCAGAAGTTATACCCATAATCGTTTTTACAGCCGCACCACCAGGAAAAAGTATCAATTAAAAGTATTCTGTGTATGATTTTTTTTTTTTTAAAGCTCCATAGTACATCATAATACACCCCAGCACTGGTATGATGTAAACGGGTCAGCGTCTTGTGGCTGCTTGCCCTGCAACTGTCACACAGTAAATTATACTGTTATTCTATTCTATTAAAACAGACTAATAGTTTTAATAGACTAATGAAAGTAATGTGACCTGCTTTATCTGCAACTTATAACTATAGATCCTGTTTGGTTAGCATCCCTGTGCTTTCCATCAGGTGCCCGAGTGTGTTAATAGAGCTCGGTTACAAAGTGCTATTTATCTCATAATCATGCTACAACAGCAGAAAGTACTACTATGCCATCATCTCCTCCACCACCACCATCACCACCATCATCATTAGCCTATGATGAATAAAATTATGGGTCCCTCCACTGAAAAATAAGCCAACCATATAATCACTGTTACTCTGTAGCTACTGTTAACTGTTCCACTTGATCTTATAGTGAAACTGTACAAACTCTATGTACATATCATTGTAAAACTCATCATGTCTGAACCAAAACAATTACATCATGACCTTCTGAGCTTAGCTGCTTGTATTTTGGTTCGTTCATTCATTAAATCCCTCCTTTTTCTGTTGTGGACTACTCAAAGCAGCTTGAAAGTAATGAATAAAATGTTAAGCCACTTAATTTATTTCTCATAATCTAACACAGAATTATTTAAGCTCTGTTAACATTAGAGACACTCGGTAAGCATTTAGCACGTCATCAAAACTAACTTGGACAGGAATGAGTCCTAACCAGTTGTGCGCATCATGGTGTCATTGTTCGAATGCAATAATGCTGAATCATTTAACCAACCTGGATGGTTGGCTTTTTTTCTGTCAGCAGTCACATTTCTACAATATATCCAGGCCAGTTAGCCTTATTAAAACATTGCTGCTGTTGTCATCGTCATTACAGTTTATATATTTTTGTTTTATATACTTTTGTTTTGAGGATACAAACATAGCATTGTTATTTAAATAATTCACCTAGACTCGTAGATGTTTATTGGCTCTATGTATATTGCAGAAGCTGTGTACAGGACAATACATGCCTCCATTCGGGTTCCTTAATAAAGTTGATCAGCTATCTCTGCTGGAAAACATTGATTGCCTTAATACATTCTGATTACAAACAATCAGCAAAACCAACTCTAACACTATTGATTGATATAATTTAGACGATCCACACAAAAGTTTTAACTTTTAGTCTTAAATTTGTCTATAGGCCTGTCCATTTCCGTTTGCACATGCAGTGCCATCTAGTGGTCTAGTGCAATCAGAAATCTCTCCGTTTATTGCGAAACATCGAAAGTGAAAGTAAGGACTTCGCGTGTATAAAAACAAGCCTTTCTGATCCTCGAAGGAGAAACAGCTGATAAGGTGCGTTAATACAGGGTAACCGTAATAAATAAGCTATAATCTTACTTAATGTACTGAGAGAGTTTCACAAAACCAGTCAGAAATGTATATAGAAAAACCGAGCCCGCAATCTTTAAGACACATTTTAACACACATGATGCAATCAATATCAGACGTCAGGCTACATTCGGCTATACATTATGTTTTCTTTGTATTTGAAAGTTTACATTTAAATCTACAGCTCTGCATGTTTCTCTTTAGGAAGAATGGACATAATCATCGATAAAAAAGTGAAACTTATTGAATGGTTATGCGGAGAGGAATTATTTTTCCAGCATGTTCATTCCCGGAAGTTGATAACCATGCATGAATACACGAAGGTCAAAAGCATCCAAGATCCCAGTGCGAAAGTTACTGAAATCTTGGACACCATTTTGAAAAAAGGAGATTCGTTCTGCATCGATTTTCTAGAGCTGCTGAAGAATGACGACGTGAATGAATCCAGACCGGAGCTCAAAGAGTGGATAACAACAGTCAATACCTCAGGTAGCAGATTACTGTACTGCACTGTGAACTCTCAAGATTCCAGATTCAAGTAGCATTATTGATATGGTAAAAGGCTTTACACTGTTACATTCGCTTTACACAAAGCAATTGTAACATTAAGTTACAGACATACACATTTACACACACACACACACACACGTTTATAATGTTATTGTGCGGCTGGTGGTCCTGCTCTCTCTCTCTCTCTCTCTCTCTCTCTCTCTCTCTCTCTCTCTCTCGTCATAAGAATAAGAACGCTCTATTGGCATGACAAATATTAACTTTTTTAGTCTATTGCCAAAGCTTAGGGACAGACACATTAGAAAATAACTAAAATACTCTGCTCTCATGGATATCAAACAATACAGGTTTATCAAAAAAAAAAAAAAAAAAAAAAAACTTTGTTAAATATAGGTGTGCAAAAATTATTGGCACCCTTTTAGTCAATACTTTGTGCTACCTCCCTTTGCCAAGATAACAGCTCTGAGTCTTCTCCTATAATGCCTGATGAGGTTGGAGAATACATGGCAAGGGATCGGAGACCATTCCTCCATACAGAATCTCTCCAGATCCTTCAAATTTCGAGGTCCACGCTGGTGGGCTCTCCTCTTCAGTTCACCCCATAGGTTTTCTATGGGATTTAAGTCAGGGGACTGGGATGGCCATGGCAGGACCTTGATTTTATGGTCAGTAAACCATTTTTGTGTTTATATTGATGTATGTTTTGGATTATTGCCCTGCTGGAAGATTCAACCACGGCCCATTTTAAGCTTTCTGGCAGAGGCAGTCAAGTTTTCATTTAATATCTGTTGATATTTGATAGAGTCCATGATGCCATGTATCCTAACATAATGTCCAGGTCCTCTGGCAGAAAAACAGCCGCAAAACATTAAAGAGCCACCACCATATTTAACTGTGGGCATGAGGTACTTTTCCATATGGCTACCTCTCTGTGTGCGCCAAAACCACGTCTGGTGTTTGTTGCCAAAAAGCTCTATTTTGGTTTCATGTGACCATAGAACCCGGTCCCATTTGAAGTTCCAGTAGTGTCTGGCAAACTGAAGATGCTTCAGTTTGTTTTTGGATGAGAGTAGAGGCTTTTTTTTCTTGAAAACTTTCCAAACAACTTGTGGTGATGATGTAGGTGACTTCGGATTGTAGTTTTGGAGACTTTCTGACCCCAAGACGCAACTAACTTCTGCAATTCTCCAGCTGTGATCCTTGGAGATTTTTTGGCCACTCAAACCATCCTCTTCACAGTGTGTTGAGACAATATAGACACACGTCCAATTCCAGGTTGATTCATAACATTTCCAGTTGACAGGAATTTCTTAATTATTGCCCTGATGGTGGAAATGGGCATTTTCAATGCTTGTGCTATTTTCTTATAGCCACTTCCCATTTTTTGAAGCTCAACAACCTTTTGTTATGAATGACTAAGGGAATTTGGCCTGTGTGTCACCTCATATTTATACCCCTGTGAAACAGGAAATCATGGTTGAACAATTTCCTGTTCCTACTCACCCAAGTGAACTAAAAAAAAAAAAAATTAAATATCAATGGGAATATACTTCAAATATATTTTTCTCATATCAATTCATAGAGGTGCCAATAATTGTTGCACACCTATATTTAACAAAGATATATATATATATATATATATATATATATTTTTTTTTTTTTTTTTTTTTTTTTGGATAAACCTGTTTTTTGAACAAAATATCAAAAGGTTAAACAATAAAGCAAATTTTTCACAGGCACCTTTGCTCATATTTACCAAAGGTGCCAATATCAGTGGCGGGCACTGATATATATACATACAACCCCAATTCCGAAAAAGTTGGGACGCTGTGTAAAATGTAAATAAAAACAGAATGCAATGATTTGCAAATCACTTACTTTTCCAGCCTTTTGTTGCCCCTGTCCCAACTTTTTTGAGACATGTTGCAGCCATCAAATTCAAAATTACCTTATGTTTTTCTTAAAATGGTACATTTCCTCAGTTTAAACATTTGATATGTTTTCTATGTTCTATTGTGAATAACATATGGGTTTATGAGATTTGCATTCTGTTTTTATTAAAATTTTACTAGCGTCCCAACTTTTTGGAATTGGGGTTGTATATATTACACACACACACATATATATATATAAAATGTATAATAGTGCGCATGTGTGTGTCGGTCTCTGTCTCTCACACACTCTCTGCATTGCTGTCCAGTCTATGATGAATTTCATCACTTTCTTCATGTCTGACCTTTTTAGCTCTTGAAGATAAGAAAAAGAACAGCAACACCTCTCAAGCTGGTAATATGGAAATTACAGGTAACTCCTGATTCACTGGCAGGGTTTAGAGCTTCCATGAGATAAAACCAAAATCCATAGTATGAACAGCTTCTGTACGATAAACTTTTTGATAAATTTCTAACCTCTTCTGTCTCTTCACTTCTTTCTCCTCTTTACATACTCCAGATAATCAGGAATTTCTGAGGAAGAACCGAGGTAAACTTATTGATAGAGTAAAAAATGTTGATAGAATCATCGATGACCTCAACCTTACTGATGAAATGGTGGCAAACGTGCGAGCTCAGCTGACAGAACAGGCCAAGATGAGGAAAGTTCTGGAGTACACAAACAGCAAAAGAGCTGCTAAGCTTCTGATTGAGGCCTTCTATAAACATGCAGCTGATGTCATGGAGGACCTGACCACGGCCTAACAGCTCAGTACAGCATTGAAAACGTCTTCATTGATGGTGCAGGACATAAATTACAGACCAAATACTTCCAGTTTTTAAAGATAATTTTGTAAGATGTGAATCAACATATTTTTCTGCCACATCTGTCATGCTACTGCATTTCTATATTTTCATAATGCTTTACAGCCTTCCATAATCATTCCAGCATTAGTAGAATATAGTCTCCATAAAATTAAGTATCATGGCAAGATTGTAAATCGACTAACCATATTTGCTTCCAAAAAAAAAAAAAAAAAACACACACAACACGGGTACTGCACATATTACAACTATTCAGTTTTTATTACTTTTTTACTGTACACTATCACATTTGTCATGTCTCTCCAGTTTTCTATTTTTTTTATCTTCCATAATCATTCCAGTATTTGTTCAATACACTCTACATAAAATTTCAGCTTATGCCGTTTTTGTGTTTTTTAGATTGACTAACCCTGTGACTGTGCTGCTTTAAAAAAAAAGGGGGCATTTTTTTTTTTTACATTTTTAAAACCATCCTCCCGACTCGTGTCTGCACTCTGAATTTCAAACGTAAAACATTAATCTATGGCATTCATAATTTGTAACCCTTGATGCTCATTTTATATCAGAATATACACTATATGGTAAGAAGTTTGTGGACACCTGACCATCACCAGCACCCATATGTGCTTGTTGAACATTCCATTCCAGATTTAGTCCCCCTTGTTGTTATAATAACCTCCACTCTTCTGGGAAGGCTTTCCACTAGATTTTGGAGTGTGGCTGTGGGGATTTGTCCATTCAGCTGCAAGAGCATTAGTGATGTCGGGCGAGGAGGCTGTTCCAGTTCATCCCAAAGGTGTTCAGTGGGTGTAATGGTCAGGGGTCCAAAAACATTTGTTCTAGTGTATTTTATATGAAACATTAACACCTTTTTTAAAAGCATAATTTTATATGTATGTGGCAGTGACAGTCGGAGGTTCAATTAAAAAAAATTCTCAGGAAATAAATACATACATAAATAGAGCAACAAAGTTTCTGTGGTTATTTATAACAATTATTATTATTATTATTATTATTATTATTAACCAATTAATTATGTCTTCTGTGTATTCTAGTATTGATGGTATGGTATTGATAACAGTCTAAAACTTACAATTTAGAAGACTAATAATGCAGAGTTAAAAGTTTTTGTTTATTACCAGTGAACTTGCAGAATTTGAGACATGTTTGGCAAATTATTAGCACTTCACCCAAACAAAGGCAAGCAGAAATAAATCCTAAAAATAATGTATACTCATGACAACTTAACCAATCACAATTAAGCTGTGTGGGATGAATTAGACAGAGTGCATTGCATGATGTTAGTTGCAGTTTTATGAAAAGATAGGGAATTTCACTTAAAGTTTGGAGAGAGCAAATTAACTAAATTACCTCGCAAGAAGGTATGAACATACCTAAAAAATGCAATTTGATTAAGCTTAATTGTGATATTACTTAGGGATGTGGATGGTGTAAGCACCTTAATGTACTGAAATTGTAACAAAGCTTATTTACTAGCCAGGGTTAAGCATACTTATACATATATTCATCAATTATACTGAAGTTGAAGATAAAAGCTGTACCATACTACCTCAAAAAAAAATAAATAAATAAAAAATGGCGACTATGGCCCTGGATGACCAGGTGGACCAGAGGGCTGTCTTCACTTGATAAACAAGCATGTTGTTGGTTTTTTTTGCAGACTAGACTAGTTATGAGTTAAGTTCATTAAACTGTCCTTCTATATCAGTTTCCTGATTTGTTTATACTCTGTTCTTCTGGTGTAGGTGAAGCAAGCACCACTAGAGAAAGATAAATTAATTAACACTTCAGTATGTTCATAAGTGAGAAGCCAAGCAAAAGCAATGTTTGGGTTTAGTTTTGCACTTGTATGTTCTCACATATAGAACAGAGAGTTATGGATGCTTTGACAGCTGTGTTAGCGACAGCTGTGTGCCCCTCACTTTTAAAATGGCGACTATGGCCCTGGATGACCAGGTGGACCAGAGGGCTGTACCACAAAGCAAGCTCAAAAACCTTGGCTTTTCGGAATGATAGCCAGCACTTAACCAAACGTTCACATGCTGGCTTAATCTGTATCATGACGGGTTAAATGCGTAAATTATAATAGATAACGTATAATTTCATTTGAATTCACATGACACTTCATGTAAGTGTACTTACAAATAAAATAACTAGCAGCAAATTGTCATTAGTACTTGCAGCTGCAATCCGAACTATGTTAGGTGCTCTTGGCAGGAAATAAAGACAAAATATAAAAATATTATACAAAGTGGTAAGTTTGCTACGTGTTCAAAAGTTGATGTCCTTACTCTCTTCTTTGTCTGATTGCTCTCTACATCTAATAGGAAAAAGAATTAAAAAATAAAAATCTGGCAATTCTCCTTCACATCCAGGCTATACACTGGTTAAAGAATTGGCCCTTTAATGGAAGACCCTCTGAAATACCTCTTTAGACCCAGGAGTCTCCAGCATATCATTAGCAGTTGAATACAAGTTGACTTAAATAAAAGGTTATTCGAATAGTTGTGTAAGCATAAATAAGCTGTTTTTCCTCTTTGTTCAATAAGACGACTATAGCCTGGCAGCACTACACATGAAGTGACTTGCGTGGGCACAAATGAGTAAAGTGCAGTTAAGTGCTTGAACATAAAACAGATTCTCCAAATTGATGGGGCCAAAAATTATAATTATGATACAGTCTCTGTGTGTGTGAGAGGTCAATGCTTTCACATTAAATTACTACAGTGGTCTACACAAAGTCTTGTAAATCTCTCTGCTAGCAATATTCTTTTTCCTGCTTAATCTACGGGGTTTACAGAAAAATCAGTATTTAAAAATCTGAATTATTGAGCATTTTATCATCTCCCATTTCTTATCGCACAGAGGAAATTGCAGCAGTAGAGAAACACTGATAAAAAATAAATCACAAACCAACAACACAAGTATTTGTTTTTAAATTGGATACTTACCATTTTTTTGGGTCCAAGACAAACGAATTCTGTTGCATTCGCAGGCGTTTCCGTTTTTGCAGAGCTACAGTTCATGTTATGATTTTACAGAAATTTCCCACAGCCACCTGTTACCCATAAATCAGTGCTGATTAACTAACCCTAACCCTAACACCTGCTCCCGACTTCCTCACATGATTAGAGGTTACTGCAAGTTAGTTTTTGAAATATATGACACGTTTGTGTTAGGGTTTCCCTCTCCGCGCGCTGCTCGCCTAGCCTAGCGAGTAGCGCACTTCCGCATTCCCCTCATTTTCATTCATAAACTCGGTTGGACTTTTCCCATTCACAGACTCTCGTTTTGTTTTCTTCGCCATGTGCTTTGTTGTTTTTGGTTTACGTTATGTCTCTGCCCCCGTTTGCTTATTGGTTCTTTGTTTTTGGTTCACGTCATGTCTCCGCCCCTGTTTGTTTACTTTGTGGATTAATGCCTCGCTATTTTGTGGAATTATTGCCTTGCCTTGTGTGGATCAATACCTTGTTATTTGGTGGATTATTCTTTGACTGTTTCTGACCCTGCCTTTATGTTGCTTGTTCCTATAATTTTGGTTATTCCTAATAAAGTGACTTTTCCCCAGCGCATGCATCCAACCCCCGTTTGTGTTTCGTAACAGTTTGGTTGTGACTGTGTATCTTGTAGTGAAACTTATTCTATTTCCCTCAATATAAAATCCCTAATAGTTTAAAAAAATAAAATCCCTTTTGTTTGTTTTGCAAATTTCACATTTTAATTTAATATCTACGAATTAATTTAAACTGTATTTAATAATTTAATATTGTGCTCGAATGGCAATCCATGGGTTCTTCATGGCAAGCAAACAAACAAAAATCTCACCCTTTATTGGAGAGTTCGCTCCTTATGATGATTGGTGGACCTCTCAAAGGGGCAGAACCTCGCAGACAACTGCCAATCACTGACAAGGTAATGAACATCACTGACCTCTCAAACTTTTCTGTTCTCTTTTAATGGTACACGTTATAGCAACGGCTGAAAGCAGATCGTGAAATCTCAAAGCAAGTGTTATGATAGGAGTCAAGATAGATAATTTATTTACATACCTTCTATTGTTCTGCTTTTTCTCTTTTCAGAGGCCATGTGGACACTTTTCAACCACTGCTGGAGGATGTTGCTAGTAATCTGGGCCCCCTGCCAGGAACACTCAGACAAAACTGAAGTACCAGATAACCTCTGTGCTGCATTTAATATTTTTTCCATGATAAAATATTAAATAAATTGATGCATGAGCACAAAAATGCTCTTGATTTATTTTGTTGATGTTAATAAAACTTGAAGCTTCTTAGTGAAGGTCATTTTTAAATCCAACATAGTTTCCAGAGCCTACAGGGACGGCTGCCTGGGTTCTGGTCACCACACAGGGTTAAAGTGTTAACCTTCCCTGCTCAGGTAGCCCTGACACCATGTGTGCCTAGGGTGCAATTACTTTTTTAATTACATGGATAAATAATAATTCTAAAATGGCTGCAGCCTTTCACAACATATAAAAGGGGATTCCCCTTGAGGTCCCGTCCTATAATATTGTAGCATGGACAAATTTTCCAGTTGTAGTACCCAGATGTTGAGTCCTGTTTAGGAGCACCTGTCAGACTGTACCACCATTACCCTGCCTAACCTCCCTACAGCATAAACTCTCAATTCCTGCTGGTGTAGAAACACCTGGAACATGTTGCAAAGTTAGGGTTTGCCCTAACACTGTGTAAGACAAAAGTATAAATACAGATAACGATAATGGTTTAGCTGTAACATTCATAAATGTGATGTGCAATTCACATCATGACAATCCTTCATACATCCATTTTGTATACCGCTTATCCTTACTGGGTTGCGGGGAACCTGGAGCCCATCCCAGGGAGTATAGGGCACAGGTGGGGGACACAGGTCCATCACAGGGCACAATCACACACTACAGACACTTTTGAACATGCCAATCAGCCTACAATGCATGTCTTTGGACTGGGGGAGGAAACCAGAGTACCTGGAAGAAACCCCATGCAACCCGAAGCACAGGGGGAACATGCAAACTCTGCACACACATGGCTGTGGCAGGAAACAAACCCTCGACCCTGGAGGTGTGAGACAAACATGCTAACCACTAAGCCACCATGCCATCATGACAATCAGCGCTCTATTAATTATGCATCTGATGCAATTGCACTGAGGTCCCAATCTGAGCAACCCATAGAGTTCAAATATACTGTATAGAGAGCACACTGACCAATAGCTCCAGCTCACAATGACTGACACGCATTGTAGGTTATATGTTTACACAACCAAGTTATAACAATTAAAAAGAGCTCTTCAGTTGATTTCAAACAACACCAGCCCTGCACCACTGCGATCTACATTGGCCAAGAAAGAAGCCCAGGGATCTCAGACATTTTAGCCGACTTTGGAGCTCAATTTCCGGTTAAAATGACATCTCAGGCGCTGCTACGGAGCTCATTTTGTTTCAATCGATCATTTTCCTCATATCAAAGACTTTGATTATTCAATAAACTTTGTGGGGACAATTTATACACTTATTTGGTTTTTTTTTTGTTGTTTTTTTTTTTACAGTATTCTATTATACCTCTGCTCATAGCAATTTTTGATTTATTTAGTTTTATACAAACAAAAATGAACATTGTTTTGCATTGTTTATGATGCAGAAATAAAAAAGGAGTCTTTTCAGTCATCAGTTTTCTTCATTAAAATGTTGTTCAAAATAGTTTGAGAATCAAATTAAATCGAATCATTAAGCCAGTATCATGGATCGAATTGACTCGTGACTGGAGTGTATGGTTACAACTCTAACAAGCAACGTCTGAAATCAAATCGTGGCCCTCAAAACATGTCATGGGGACTTCACAAGCATCTTTAAGAAACTTCTTAAAACCCCATTTTGACAATGCTGATTTTAATTACTCTCATCAGTAGCCTTTCTTCTACTTCTTTTTTTTTTTTCTTATCAAATTTGTACCTTGTGTAAAGTTGTGAGGTATAAGGATTGTGGTTTTGAGGTTTATGAAGTACTATGAGGAACTGTGAGGCATGTTGCAATTGTTATGTAACTATAGAGATCATTTATAAAAAAAAAATAAAAAATAAATAAAAATAAATAATAATTAAAAAAAAAACATTCGTTTTGTTACTTTGAAAAAGAAATACTGTGGAAAGTTACTGCGGAAAAAGTCAATTGGCTGAGGGACTGTAAAGAAAAAAGAAACTAGAAGTTTGGGACATGCCAGGCGGGGGTTAGTTGTGGTGGTATTTAGCCCCGGGATAGGAGAACGCTGTAATGTGGGAAGTAGGAGTTCCCAGTTATCGTGAAGCATCAACAACAACGAAGGTGACAACGTTAAATATGCCTTAAAAGTTTAACATTCTTGGTGTCTTGGCATCAGTTTTATGCTGGATTCTGTTGTTACATCTGATAGGTTATATTTTATCAGCTACATAGCTCTCTAAGCAAATATTAACTAGTCTGTATGTTAGCTAGCAAGCCTTAGCTAACTGGTATGTTGACGCTAACGAGTTTATCGTGTTAAACTAGTCAACGATGATTAAATTAAAGTTCTTGACCGAATTTTTTTTTTTTTTTTTTTTTTATGTTCGTGTTTGCAGACTTTAACGGTGGGAGCACACGTTCAACATAGTGGAGTATCCCAGGTAGCGAGCTAATTAGCTAATTGCTAACAGCCCGGCTAAGCAGTTCTATCTTAAAAATATGGTCTTAAAAGGCGAACTTGACGGTCTCTTGGGGTTAAAGTCATGAGCGAGGCTGTTGGAACACCTGTTGTTGCTGTTGTGTATCGGTTTTGCAAAATGTATGATAAATCTATTTAAAATGCTGCATTAGCTGTTGTTGCTAGCTTCTGTGATGCTTAAAGTGGCTTTATTGCTGCGTTCACGACTTCTGGGAACTCGGAATTTTCCAACTTCCCACTTCCCAAATATCACTGTAATCTGTTTTAAAAAAATAAAAAAATAAAATAAAATAAACGGGAATTAAACAGTTGTTGGGTTAGTGCTTAATTTATTTTTAAAGTGGTTGTGAAATTCACTGTTAATAGCGCCGATAATTACATTAAAGAGCAGTTTGACCAAAATATTTTCAGAAAACGAATTAATATTTCAATTATAAAAGTATCGCCCAGTATTTAACGACTCCAAATACAAGCAGAAACTCAAAATACTGCTTAAAAACCTTAAATCACGCTGTTATTACTTGGTCTGACTATGAGCGCAGCCATGTTGAAGTGACGTCACGGAATCGCAACTCGAGTAGGAATTACGAGTCGGAAAAGTCGGAAGATTCGCAGTTTTCTCTTGGTCATGAACGCAGTATAAGCCAGTACACGCCTACTGAGAGCTGTGGGTGTAACCTGATCAAAAATCATTGGTAGGTGACTTGACTCATGTATTTATTGTCACCAGATGTCATTAGTCATACATTTCTGCATATGTTGTAAATGTAAAAGGTAAAACTGCACGTCGCTCCGTAGCCCAGTAGCCATGCAGAGGTGACTCGGTGGTTAAGGCTCTGGGTTACTGATCAGAAGTTCTGGGGTTGAAGCCACAGCACTGCCAAGCTGCCATAGTTTTATGGCCAGGTTTTCATGTTTTGCTTCCAGATGTCTTTTTCAGAAAGCTGCTTCAAACAGCTTTACATAGACATCCCTGTATGTCTGTGTAAATCCAAATATTAAATATTCCTCGCTGTACTGTTTTGGAGATTTTATTGACTAATTTGCACTTGGCTGTTCCACCTCTTGTGATTTTCCCATTTTAATTCATTTAAAGGTTTTTAAAGATGAAGATGCTTTAGCCATGAAGAATGGTTTATCTAGCTAACAGTAATTTACACTAAACTCTCACATGCTAAGAAATAATATCTCATGGCATGAATCATGAGTAATGTAATCTTCTATCAGTTTTTACTTTCGAGGTTACAGTACAATGTATGTATAGAATTTAATTGGTTTAATTTTGTTGTGTACTTGTAAGAAATGTATATTGTTAAAATTCAGCTTAAAACGTCAATGACGTTTCCATCACAGTTTCATGAACCCCCTGCAATGCCACCACAAACCCCTGCTTGGGAAATCCTGCTGTAATGTATATGTGACAAATAAAGACGTTGTCTTCTCTTTTTTTTTTTTTTTCTTCTAGCCTGATGCCATAGATCACTAACACCTTAGCCCACTGACCTATTGCCTCTCAGTCAGTGAGGTTATATCGTGACTGGTGGCGGTGGAGGTCGTGAAACTCTGCAGAGACTGTAGTTCAAGCTCCAGAGTCAAACCAGGGACTCTGTGGTAAATGCGGTCAATTTAAAAGGCACATCTGTTTGGTAAATATTCATTACTCACAATCATTTTCCTTATCCTTTAGGACAGGGTTGTCTAAACTTGTGTCACTGGGGGTTTGTTGCGTTTTTGTTCAACCCAGTTGGTGGGTTTTACGTTTTTTATGTTGAAAGCTTGACAGAGTGGTGTAAGGATTTCACTCACCAGTTAATGATTTTAATGGGAGCAGTGATGTGCCTGGGACTGAAGAACTGCTGTCAAGTCAGGTGTAAGTCTTATTCTGGAGGTTCAGAGCACATCACAATCCATGCAACTATACGCATATATTAATGCTCTGTTCTGATTGGATTAGTTTATCAGAGGGATGCCTGTTATACATTTCTTACATGTCTCCTCAATGAACTCACATCTGGACAGCAATAAAATTACTACAGGAGGAGTGAGTTTTTTTTTTTCATGTTTGCCTCACATGATCATACTGTATGATCATGCTTCATTCAAAAAATGGCATCCAAACAGATTCACTTTGGGGCAGACCAATATAATAACAATAATCAGAGTATACGAGAAGCATCCATTTTCCGTTTCACAGCTCAGGAAGTGTTCAATACCTGAGGGAGGGTCACTGATATGTGCGCTACGAGACTAAATATGGCAAGTAGCAGCAATCAGACTTTTTTTTTTTTCCCAACATGAGGCACCATCTTCATAGAAAATTTGTACAGAAGCACACACACAGCAAGATGTGAACCATGACATGCTTCCATATCTTAATGTTATATTTACGGCATAGCAAGCTAAAATCTATAATGGATCATGTGTGTGTCCAGCTTTGTGTTTATTTCCTTGATTAGTGACCCCAAATGGTAATTTGCTGACTAAGAGGGAAAAGACTGCTGATTGGTCATTTTGTTTAGTAGCTAATGGAGTTTGCCTGATTAGCTTTTTGACTTGGTTATAAACTTTAGAAAAAAATTGTTTAGAAATTCAGAAAGCCAACAATCACCATTGAAATTACACCAAAAAATGAAGTAACTGTCCCAGTTTTTACTCTATCATTAGCCAAAAAAACAAATTGCGAATCCCAATACACTTGCATGTACACGTTTGACAATATAGGTAGAATATATTATAGCTACAGTGCCCTCCACTAATATTGGCACCCTTGGTAAATATGAGCAAAGAAGGCTGTGAAAAATTGTCTTTATTGTTTAACCTTTTGCTCTTTTGTTAAGAAAATTAAACAAAAATACTCTGCTCTCATGGAGATCAAACAATTGCAAACACAACACAGGTTTATCAAAAAATATCTTTGTTAAATATAGGTGTGCAACAATTATTGGCACCCTTTTAGTCAATACTTTGTGCTACCTCCCTTTGCCAAGATAACAGCTCTGAGTCTTCTCCTATAATGCCTGATGATGTTGGAGAATACATGGCAAGGGATCTGAGACCATTCCTCCATACAGAATCTCTCCAGAGCCTTTTTAATGCTGGTGGACTCTCCTCTTCAGTTCAAAAAATAATGTTAATGTTTATAATTTTATTGACTTTCACAAGTCTCTGAAGGCTTCTGCCCATGCTTCAATTTTTAACATGTTGAGTGAGAATGGATGGGAAAACAATTATTTATACATAACTTTAATCAAAATCGAAATAAAATAATAACCATATATATTTCTGATGTTCCATAGTTTTCAAAAAAATGTTGAGGACAATGGGCACACGAATGTTGAACCCCACTGTTCGTAAGCCCCATCCTGAACGAGAACCTCGTGTTCATCCCTGCAGG
This sequence comes from Cranoglanis bouderius, assembly GCA_023630585.1. Classification (NCBI taxonomy): domain Eukaryota; kingdom Metazoa; phylum Chordata; class Actinopteri; order Siluriformes; family Cranoglanididae; genus Cranoglanis; species Cranoglanis bouderius. Next base: position 9,921,835 of record CM042535.1, read on the forward strand.
CCAGGTAGGACACACACACACACACACACACACAGAGAGAGAGAGAGAGAGACAGAGACAGAGTGTTGCGTGAACCCAGTCTGTGGAAAACTTTGGATCCTTAAGGGAATCCAAAAACTTTCAGATTAAGGGATACATGACTACACAATGATTCTTGCTATGTATACATAATGATACGAGAATTTAAAGTTCAACCAATAACCAAATTTCATAGATAAGCAAAAGAGTGATAATTTCAGGCACAATGTTTCTCAAAGAAAAGTAAGATTTATACGGTATGGATGTAATTTATCATCCTAGACAATTAGATTAAAAACAAAATCTGTCAAATTAATAACATTTATGTGAGGTTCTTATTCTGTAGCCTTACTAACTGAGGTTTTGACTCCAGGGGATGCTGGTGTCCCCCATGATTTCAACGACATGGCTTGTGGGGACAGTATAACTATTCCTGGCCCTCTGATGAGGTGAGACCTTCTTTCTCCTCTCATATAACACACACAAGCTGGACATTAAATATGCAAACTATTAAAACAGTAATGTTCTGAAACCAGGGGGAATGTGTAGTAATCCGTATCCATCTGTTGCAGCAATAAAATGCAGATCGACGACCTGGTTTATTTTATCCAGAGGAAATCTCAGGAGTGTCTACAACATGTGGATGAACCTGAGCAAAAGGAGGCCTATTACTTCTGGCAGATTATGGAGTTGCTCTGCATCAGAAACGGAGTAAGTGTTGTAGTTCATTATGTGCTGATTGCTTAAGCCAAATTACTAATGATATAAATGTATCAAGAGATTTTTATTTCATCTGCAAGAAAGTAAACATCTGAATTGTAAGTGCATGAATGAATAAATATACCTACAGTAAATTAAAGTTAAAGATGTTTCTTTTACAGGATGCAATGCTGGCTGAAGTCGCTACGCTCCTCTTCAAGGGCTATGGCTTTCTGAGGAAAAAGGTATCAAAAGTTAGTTTATTAATACACCAGCATTACAACTGTCTGTATTGTGTGTTGTAATTGTGTATTTTTGTGGTGTTGTTTTTGTTTTTGCTGACTAACATGACAATTCCTGCTACAGCTTGGTGTGGTTAAAAACCAGGATGGCTGGTGTCTTCCTCTGGCACGACTTTTATGCTCCGCTAAACCACAACATGAGACCTTAAACGCTGTGGTTGAAATGGGAGAAAGGCTTGGTATGGATCAGTAACAGTATTTTTCTGGAATTTACATGTTGTAAATATATCATGAACTGTTTCACGGACCCTGATCCTCACATGCATGTTTCTTTCATCTTTCATCTGCAGACTCTGAAGGACTAACCTATGCAGCACATATCTGCTACGTGGTGGCACTGGAGGAGCTGCAAACATGTCAGGGATCCAGCTTTGATCTGATTGGATGTGACAGGTATTTTATTTGTGTGTGTGTATGTGTGTGTGTATTTTTCCTCACTTGCTACTGAGACATTTTTCTCTTTGTACCAGTTTGCCAGTCAGTCAGTCAGCCATGAGGGAAGCTATTGAGAGAACTGAGGTGTACGAATATGTGCACTCCCTGACATCAGGGCTTGCCCAGCCTAACTTCCAGGTTGGAATTTCCATTCTTTTCTTTTTTAACGCAAACTGCTCAGCCTAATGTAAGTGTGAACCATTGTACTAAGAATAAATGACTGTCTATCTTAGACCTACAAGTGCTATTACGCCAGCAGGCTAGCCGAGTCTGGACTTTTTGATCAAGCCCTTGATTACTGCGAGGCCATCGCTAGAGCAGTTGCCACCTTCCCTTGCAAAATCACAAAGACCACGATGGAACGGACTATTGCGGTAAATACGATTATCCATATTTGTGAAACGGGTTCAAGATTTTAAATGGAAAGCATTGTCTTTATCACCGATTTACTTTCCCTGTCTGTCTTGTAGCTGTCTGAGAGACTACACCAATGGAAGGTAAAAGAACCTGAGTGGCTGCTAAATCTTCGTCAGCTGCACACAGACAAAGCGTTTAAGCTTGAGGACTCAGAATGTGGCCTTATGACTGGTGAGATGCTCACTCTCCAGTTTCCTCTTGTGGAGCACCACATTACCCCAGAGGGTATGTTAGAATCCATCATTTGCACAAACACTATACTGAACATTTCAGAATCATGTAGCAAGGAATGTACAGTGATGTGTAGCTAGCGAATTCATAACTCTGTAAATTTACCTGTGGATAAAGAGACATGATGTTGACATGCTGGTGTTTATTAAAAGGTTAGACACTAATACAGTCATATTTCCCTACAGCCTACATTAGTTTTTGGGTAAGAGACAGAAATGATAGGAACTTGGGAAGCTTGGATTGATTATACAAAAGTATTGAAAAATATTGAGAAGTCGCATGTGCAGAATGTGTAAGCTGTAAATTTATTTCTTGAGACTTCTCTTGTTGAGGGAAATACTTTATTTGATCGATCACAAAATAGGTGGAAAGTACGCATACCTTTCACTTACTTCTCGATTACTTATTTGTTCATTTCATTTTAGTTCATTTTTATATTAAGACTGTATTGTTTTTACTCGTATTCAAGGTACCTTACCATACTCAGAGATTTTGACACGCTTCATTCATTACTGCCTGCTGCAAGAGAAGACAACACGCATGAGTCTCTTTCATTCTAATTTCCAGTCCGTACTGGGTTTCGCTGGGTTTTTTCGGGATTGTTGCAGCCAAAAATGCTTGATTTTGCTGCGGCTTTTTAAAAAAAACCATTTTTTTTGTTGTTTTTTGCGGAAAACTACTTGAATTGGCGAAATCACAATTGCACAAAATTGTTTTGCACGCTCTTTCACAGTGATGTTTGTTGGTAAATGAGACCTTTTAGCTGTACTCATGTTCGACACACATTGCAAGCTCCTCTGAATATTGCGGATTGATTTTGTGTTCATTTCTGCGATCGCAAAAGCACGAAATCTTGGAGGGACTGTATTTCAATTTAACTTAACTGAATGATTGTCTGTTTGTTTAACAGAGGGGTTTGATTCACGGTACACACCGGGAGAGCTGCTGGGAGAAGGAGGCTACGGATCTGTTCGTGCGGGAGTACGTAAGGCAGATGGTAAACAGGTAATATGACTGCACATCTACAGTTATTTGCACTAATCATAACAACGCAGTACATCTTATGGACTTATAGATTTTCTAATAAGAATGTAATTATGTTTTGTGTATGTGAACAGGTAGCCATTAAATATGTGGGCAAGAGTCGGTATGATGAATTCATCACCATTGTAAGTAAACTTACTTTACTTTTGAGATACTACAGAGAAGCCATTAAAATAACAACCAAATAACAACCACTTCATAGACCTGATAGAGCCCAAAATGATCACCTCCTAATCATGTTTAAGAATCTGATTTTATTACCCATCACCCATAACCGATATCAGGGTCAGTACCAATCCAAAGCTGTTCCATTGTAACATTTCTGCTTACCATAGTTCAGACGTATTTACTCCAAACCCATGCTAACCTATGTCTGTTCTAATTTCAGCCCGGAGAGACACAGAGTCTCCCTCTGGAGGTGGCGTTAATGAAAATGGTGTCCAAGCCATTTCGCTGTGAGAATGTGCTGGAGCTGATAGAGTGGTTTGAGATGTCCAATTGCTACATCTTGATCCTGGAGCAGCCCAGCCCCTGCATGGACCTCGGTGCATTCTGCAAACTTCACAAAGATCGACTGTCGGAACCACTGGCTCGACAAATCATGTGTCAAGTGGTTCAGGCTGCTCGTCACTGCTGTGACTGTGGAGTTCTTCATGGCGACATCAAGGCAGAGAATCTTCTTATCAACACTGACACAATGGATGTGAAATTGAAAGACTTTGGCTGTGGGGATTTGCTCAAAGACACCCCCTACTCAAAATATGCAGGTAAGTGCGTAATAGGTATGGGACAGAATCAAAGACAGTGGAGAACCAATTTTGTGACGTTCCTGATGGTGCTCTTTCTCTCTTTTTCACTCAGGCACTTGGGCTTTCTGTCCTCCTGAGTGGATATGTGAAGGAGAGTATTTGGGTCGTCCTGCTACCATCTGGAGTCTGGGTGTTCTCCTGTTTAACTTGGTATGCAGAGACTTGCCCTTTCATAACGAAGATGACAACATTAATCAAAACCTGCGCTTAGCTCCTGGTCTGTCTGGAGGTGAGAAAATGCAGAAGCATCACATTTAGACCTGTTTAGTAAAGATGTAAAAACTGTTACAAAATGAATTGATTTTTTTTTAGTATTTGAATTTTGAATTTCTATCTAAATGTCCAATTTCTGCCTGAAATGCATCATCACTGCACATACAGGTTGCCGTGATCTGATATGGTGGTGTCTGGAACAAGACCCTCACTCTCGGCCAACCTTCGAGGAAATCCTCGGCCACAAATGGTTTATGTGACTTCAGAGCAAAGTCAAGGTTATGCAGCTAGAAGAGAACAGACCTAATTATAATGAGCTATGAATAGTCTAGATTATGTGGCTTGTACTGGATCAATATTGAGTTCTGTAACAGAGATTGCTGTGCATATGTAATTAGGGGGCCAAACACCAAAGGTGCATAGGCACCCTATAGTGATCGTATGTTTTCTCATTATTTATTAGGGGGCCAAGCACCAAATGTTTGTCGGCACCCTTTAGTGATTGTGTTTTCTTATTAGGGGGGCAGGCACTGTAGATTCTGAGTGTTCTTGATGTAATAAATTTGTGATTCCTCAAACAGGAAGTTTGCCTTTTTGAATTTTAACAAAAACTGTTTTTTCCACTTCATTTCCTACAAATTTTGTCCAATAACCATAAAATTTGAAAGCAAGCATTGAAAGATGAACCTCCCACTCCCTCCCTCCCTCCCTCCAAAAGCTTTTTTTATTTTAAACTCCTCTGTTCTAAAGACTCCTGAGCTGGGAACTTTTACAAAACACTTGCATCTGAGACTCCTTCCATAAATGTTAAATACATGTCTCCTTAAAAAAATGCCACCATGTCAATGATTATAGGTTTTACTTTGTTAAACAACAAGGGTTTTTTTTATCCATTTATTGTTAGTCTTAGATTATGTGGACTATGTGAAGTCCTTGTTCATGCTACAGCTGCTGTCTGCTGTCTAAACTGCTGTTGTACATGAAATTTCACGTGCACACCTTCTGACCAATCAGATTCGAGAATTTAACCATGCCGTGTTATAAAAAAAAATTTTTACCAACAACTTTTGACCAATCAGAATTGAGAATTGTACAGCACTATATTCTCCAATATCTTGGAGATTCTGTCCAGTAACTGACTCCAAATTCTTTCGTATCCTCTCCGGTGTCGTATTTACTACAAGTCTTTCTACCATCTGTCATACTGCCCTTTTCAAATCTGGCCTAGATAATATGAAATTACTTCCGTGAGTAATTTTACAGCTACAAGGAATTTTCATGTTTTTACCCAGAAACCAAGGGGAGATGTATGGCTTCTGACTGTTTCATGTTCTACCATTCTAACTTGCAGATAAATTTATTGACTGCTTTTTGCCAAAGGTTCTCTATAATAATACAATTTATTTATGCACATTCCTCACATCCACTGTGCTACAGCAATAACAGAGGTACCAACATTTACGGTTTAGCATGGTGTAGCATTTACAAATTTTTGAACCCCCTTGCTATGGTGATAAGGGAAACACCCCATGTATTTATGCTGTCCCTGATAAAGCAGCAGTCAAACCAAATGTGACTGAAATTCACCTGCTGGAAAAGCCAATGGGCTCCTTGCACTTAGGGCTATGAAGTATTTCTGTTTTGAAATAGCACAGTTCTCACATCTCCAGTAGCGCTGTTTTACATTTGTCAGTACTGTTTTTGTCCTTCATAACGCAATCAGAATGAGTGTCTACCACAAGGTATTTAAGACTGAATATGTTCAGCTGAAGTGCAGCATCTTCAAAATCTAACAGCTTTAAGCTTCCACAGCTTCCCATAGCTCAGAGTGACCTCAAGAGACAATGAAAAGCAAATCTCGATCATGACTATTTCACAATTTCCACCCATATAAAGGCCTGTAGTAGACATTTCAAACCAGAGCAGCTATTTGAATCAAAACCACCAATGGTTGGAGAATACCTGAAAAAAGTGCTGTGTCGTTGCTCTTTTAATGGAACGGCTTCAGAAACAGTAGTGATATCTAGTACACCACTGTAGCACCCCATTATCAAGGAATGATACCATGACTAGTTCTTTGCTGACATCTAGACGGTGATTGAAGTACATACTATTATTTAAACCATTTTCCATTGTTTTAATATAGTTCTTTTATTGACACTGTAAAGTCCATATTAGCATAGACACATTGGGTCATTTGCCCCAAGCCCCTACCCCCAACAAAAGCTAAAGCTGTGGGGACAAAAAAAGCAGAAAGGGTCCAGCTCTGGGTGAATTTTGGCTGGTCTGATCTTAGTCCAAATGTTTGGTGCACCGGTTTTAGCTGAATTAAACAATGTCGAGCAGAGATAGAAGAAGAATGAATCTGCCAGAGGATACTATCCCAATCTTTGTCCTTAAAAGTCAACTGCAAATCAGTTTCGGCTCAGGCTGTGGGAGAGCGGGTTGTTCACTAATCGCAGGGTTGGTGGTTCGATCCACATGCCGAAGTGTCCTTGGGCAATACACTGAACCCCAAATTGCTCCCATGCTAGCGCCTTGTGTGTTTGTGAATGGGTGAATGAGAAACGGTGTAAAATGCATTGTAGAATCACTAAGGTTAAAAAGGCGCTATATAAGTGCAGACCATTTACCATTTCTGTCTAACTGAAAGGGCAAGAGAGAAGACCAGCAAAAAGATTAAACCATAGCTGTTTTTGAGGCTTACCAATGGATTAAATCTTGTGGTCTTTTGGTGTTCCTGAGCTCACTTCCCTGAGCATGCTTCCCTTTTAGGAATGTACCAAATAGGAAGACTATTAGAGTCTGTCAAAAACAAACAACCAGTAAAACATCTTAACAGCCCATACAGTTCTGGAACAAAATCCTATGGAGATATGAGACAAAGATCAACTCATACCAGAATGATGGGCAGAGTACAGAGAAGGGAAGAAACTGTTCATGATCCAAAGCATTCCACCTCATCTGTGAAGCATGGTTGAGGTAGTGTTATGGAGTGGGTATTTATGGCTGCCAATGGAACTGATTTCCATGTATGTATGTATTGAGGATGTGACAGCTGACAAAAGCAGCAGGATAAATTCTTAAGTGTATAGGGCTATATTATCTGCTCAGATTTAGCTAAATGCCTCAAAATTCATTGGACAGCACTTCACAGTGCAGCTAGACAATGACCCGAAGCATATTTTGAACCTCAGGTGATTGATGGCCATTGCAAATACATTTATGCATCCATTATATCTCTGTACAGTTCCTCTCTCCATTTATTCAGTAATGCTTTGGCTGCCAAGTTTCAGTTTTAAGGTTTAGAATTGTGAAGCCCATCAGCAGCAACACAGAGTACTCAGCACATGGTATTGACCGATACCGACTTGTTCACCTGAAATCTGGTTCGTCAAGGTTTCTTCATGTCGTCTCAGGAAGCTTTTCTTTTCCACCATCATCTCTGGCTCGCTCATTAGGGATAAATTTCTAAATATATTTCTGTAAAGCTGCTTTGTGACCATGTCCGTTGTTAAAAGCACTGTACAAATAAAACTGAGTTGAATTGGGCCTAGATTTTAGCATTCTGAAGAATGAGATCATAACTGGCAGATCTTAAGGGACTTCCTTAACACATTTCCTCTGCCTCTTCCTACAGTAATGCACACATGTACCAAATGTGCGCCTTTTATGTGCCCATTTCTGAGGATAACACAGCTTTACTATAACATGGCTTCACAATTAGAGATAAGTCAGATTTTTGGTCAAATGGAAGGAAAGGGGGAAAGGAGAAGAAAAAAAAAAAAACACCCCCACACACAAATTTCATTAACGCAATACATATTTAATCAAGGAGTAAATATGAGCTTATGCATTTTTTTCTGCAAGGTAATCAGACTGCCAGCTGTGTTTTAACAGCTAACATGCATTAAACAAAAAGAATTTATGCAGGAGTCCTGCAAAGCTGTGAGAATAGAAAATCCTCTGGAAGATAAAACAGAAGTTATCAAGCAAGGAGTCAAGGATTTCAAATATAAAATTTGTCTCAGGTCCTTGATAGGCACCATTCAGCTCAAGCACACACATACTTCCTGTTCATTTTGCACAAACACATTTAACACACATCCTGCTTTTTCAGCTGTTAGCAGTTTTGGCTCAACACTTGCGGGGCTGCTGGATGAAAAAGCAGCGCTGCATGTGCAGTTTCTCTACGCTGGGTCTGACCTTCCCGTGCCGCACTGAAACTGGAGTCTCAGGGAAATCATGGCCCAACTGCAGAAGCAAAAATAACATTTGTGGAGGAAATTACATACTCTTTAGCGAGAGGAACTCCAGCCATAAAACTGCAATTTGTCTGAAGTTCAAAATCAATTATTCTAAAAGCACTATTAGTTTACATTTGAATACATCACACATAATTCACCATTACAAATTAAGATAACAAAAAAAGGAGGTTAACTGAGATTTCTTGGTAAATGAATACTCAATTGTTTCAAGAGTTCCAAGTTTCATACACAAAGGAATAAACTAAGTTTATGCAGTTAATTCACAATACGTTTTGTTGCAACTGTCTAGCCTTCATAGAGTTCACATGCCATGTTCATGGTATAGCAGGGTAAAAGACAAACAGACCTTCTCTAGTGGGCCTGCCATTAGAATACCCAATTGCTGCATCCGAGAGAAGGTGGTCAAAGACCTGAAACACACCACACACCCGGTGAAGAAATGCACTGACAGGAAAAACACAATTTCATACATCACTAATAATACATGCATGGTCAATTTCACACAAGCTATTAACCAGTACTTCACCCTGTGCAGTTTCTGTTCCCTGTTCCTACCCAGCACTATAAACATCACTTGTAATAGTGTTAAAATTATTGTGCATCAGCAAACACTTCAGTATTTCTTTACAGATTTTTGCTGAAGGTTCTGAAAATACACTTTTAACAGCACTGCTCACCAGAGGATGCGGGATGGTAAAGAATTACATTCAGCTCGGTACCTGGGTTTATCCGCTCTCTTGCTTTCCTTCTCTGGGGTTCCATCCTCACTGTTTTTCTTAACAACTCGTTTTCCTCCTGCTTTTACTGCAATAGAAATGAACATGCTGGTTACTCAAAGCAGTCACTAAGTGCAATTTTATGCATCAAATCTACCTTTCCACTTGGCATGGGCCACAAGATTTACAAAATACACTCCAACTATGTCTGACTCGCCACCCATGTTAAAATAAGTGTTGTAGAAATGTTCCACTTTGCTGGTCATGCTGCACCAACTCTATCAAACAAGCCTTGTTGGTTATTCTGCTTTAGTAACTGCTTACTAGCTTTAAAAATTGAATATAAATATCAATCATTTTGTGGACCTAGGGTTTTTGACATTCAGTAGGGCAAATGCCACCCTGGGACCAACTCTACAGCAGAGTCTAAAAAAGCTGGCTGGTATTGTGTAATAATCTTTTTTTTTTTTTTTAAATAAATAAATAAATAATAATCAAAGGATCAATTCCTTCAATGCACATGTGATTAGATTCTGAGTTCCTGGAAAAGAGGCATGCAATGTATGGTCAAAAATACATCAGTGTCTTCAACAGTTGTCAAAAATGCTTAAATGCTTGCAGGTTATCCCGAATCTAAGCGAAGACATTCATGGGTAAAGTCATTTGTGGTATGCCCATCCCAACAAAGAAGAAGTGTACATAATAAAGCCAGTGTCTGAACCAGATGGGCAACTCCCTACAAACCCTGGAGCACTAGGATTGGCACAAGAATACCTAATATTAGCTAAATATCTCCCTCCAGTTAACTCTTAGACAGCCAACTACAGAATCAATACATCCAAAAAGGCCAACCCTGTTGAACCCAAGAGTAAAATAGACACCAAACCACAGCCAGTCAAAGAGTGTCACCTGCATCATGTGCTAAAGCTGATGATTCAGCAGAATACAGGAAAATAAATCTCAGTAAAAACAAAGCCAGGCCAATGCTATGTTACATGGAGAGTGCTGCCGAGTTTCAGGAATAATGTAGCACAAACAAATGAGACTATTTTGAAAGAATGTGGACATTCTCGGAGTGCTTAGTAACATAAAAAAATAATAATAATAAATGAGTGCAGTCAAAAATCATGATCTTTATGGTCTAAACCAACAGAGGAGAACAGAAATACTTCCATTTGTTTCATCGTATGGAGCACAAATTTCACAGTGGTCCAGTGTTTCCAATTTAGATTGCAGCCCTCTTTTGACTGCATTTCCAAAAAAGAGCTGTGTGACAAATATGTTGACTTTCGAGCAGACATTAGAGACCATCATACACTTGATATGGCTCTCCAGGGTATAAAGTCTGACTGAGCTGCATTCACATGAGCCATTGTCCCCAACAGCCAATCACCGATCGTCGTTTCTCCTACTTGCATACATCTTTGTTCTTTTTTAAAGAAAAGTAAAACACATAACTACAGAAATACTAAACTGCAGTGCAATGAGCAAATAATTCCTTCTATATGAACCAAGTTCTAATAAGTTTGAATGTATTATTTTCTATGCTCTCATTCTACACTATTCAGAGTGTCTTCAGTAGGCCAAATCTTACTTCTTCACGTGACGGTTCGATATGCGTAGGAGAATGAAGACTCCATGAGTATGCAAATTAATCTATCGCGTCATCTGGAGCCTTCGCGACCTTTTCAGCATGCATTAGCTACTTCCCCCTGAAAAAAAAAAAAACCAGGAGTTGGCAACTGCAAGGTTTGCTTGTGCTGTTTCTACTCGTCTCCTGAAGTGGCACTAAGCGAGCTACAGTTGCAAAGCTATTGTGCAACACTGAACTGCTGTGAGCACGAACACAAAGACTCTCCAATTACCCATTTGTCTGATTTCATTCAGGGTAAAATTAACCAGCTAATGTTTAGTGAATATCCTGCACATGTCAAATATACATCAGGAACAGGTGACAAAAATTTAGTGAAATGAATTTTTTTTTTTTTAAACAGTGTATAGCTCGCTAAAACGAGCTAGCTTAATAATATCACGCTTTTCAGTTTCTCGGTTTTGTTGTGAACGTGTGCAAAAGTGTTTTCATCGAGGAATTATAAAAAATAAAAAAAAAATTAAAAAAAAATTCACAAGGTCCCCAACAACAACAACCCGCACTCAGGACTTTCATTATTTATGGTCTAAAACATCCCTGCTGCACTTTAAATGCAATAAAAGCTGTTATTTAAACCAAGCTCCACATTCACGCCTAAACAGAATCGTCAAAAACAAACAGAAACCAAACACAAAGCTTTCACTCACTCACTCACTCTCTACACATTAAAACACGATGTCATACCTGCAGGAGGATGACCAGCCTTCAACGGTAAAGTGCTCCTCATCCCAGCTTTAGACAGTTGCACCATGTTCAAGTTTTCCTACTTATCCTTTACACAAACACACAGAAATATCCTCCGCCCCTCAGTCTGCTTTGTTTTATACTCCTGAAATGAACGTAGCACTGAGTATTCGTCAAAGTGGAAAGCCTACAGTGCCAAAACACCCTCAAAACAGTCGCTAGGCTCTGAGTGACTCACATTCTCAACTACCAGTTCCTTCCTCGTTTACAGAGTGACATCAAATCAACATGGCCGCTCACTGTGAATGTATAGTGAGAATGTACCCCTTCTATAGTTTTAAATTAGTTTATACTGGCTTTAGATCAACTAATACACTATAGAAGCCCGTTTCCACCACAGAGGGAAAAAAAGGTAACTGCAACTTTATATCTCACAATTCTGACTTCTCGCAGTTGTGAGTTTACAGCCGTGGCCAAAAGTTTTGAGAATGCCACAAATATTAATTTTTACAAAGTCTGCTGCCTCAGTTTTTATGATGGCAATTTGCATATACTCCAGAATGTTATGAAGAGTGATCAGATGAATTGCAATTCATTTCAAAGTCCCTCTTTGCCATGAAAATGAACTTAATCCCAAAAAAACATGTCCACTGCATTTCAACCCTTCCACAAAAGGACCAGCTGACATCATGTCAGTGATTCTCTCGTTAACACAGGTGAGTGTTAATGAGGACAAGGCTGGAGATCACTCTGTCATGCTGATTGAGTTAGAATAACAGACTGGAAGCTTTAAAAGGAGGGTGGTGCTTGAAATTATTGTTCTTCCTCTGTTAACTATGGTTACCTGCAGGGAAACACGTGCCGCCATCATTGCGTTGAACAAAAAGGGATTCACAGGCAAGGATATTGCTGCTAGTAAGATTGCACCTAAATCAACCATTTATCGGATCATCAAGACCTTCAAGGAGAGAGGTTCAACTGTTGTGAAGAAGGCTTCAGGGTGCCCAAGAAAGTCCAGCAAGCGCCAGGACCGTCTCCTAAAGTTGATTCAGCTGCGGGATCGGGGCACCACCAGTGCAGAGCTGGCTCAGGAATGGCAGCAGGCAGGTGTGAGTTGCATAAACTTCATGTAATTGTCAATAAAAGCCATTGACACTTATGAAATGCTTGTGATTATACTTCAGTAACAGTTAGTAACATCTGACAAAAAGATCTAAAAACACTGAAGCAGTAGACTTTGTGAAAATTAATATTTGTGTCATTCTCAAAACTTTTGGCCACGGCTGTACATCTCTCAATTCTTACTTTATTTCTCGCGATTACGAGTTTGCATCTCGCAATTCTGACTTTTTCTCATAACTTTGAGTTCATATCCCAAAATTTCGATTTTATTTCCTGCATTTATGAGTTTACATCTTACAATTTTGACTTTTTTACTCTCAGTTTAGACATCCACTTGGTGCAGTACCTGAAACCTTAAGGTAACGAGTGCATGTTAGGGTCTGGGTTTCCTTGTCTTGACTAGCTGATGAGTGTTGTTCTTATATAGCCTATTTATAGAGAATGATTCATGCTTTGTCGGTGCGTTCTTTGTAACCCATTAAATGTCAAGTGGATGTCTAAATTGCGAGAAAAAGATTGTGAGATGTTAACTCAAAATTGTTAGAAAAAAGTCAGAATTGCAAGATGTAAAGTCGCAATTACCTTTTTTCTTTTTTTCTTCTCTGTGGTGGAAACCGGCTTCCATAATACACAGACACGGTACTTGGTTAAATCAATAACACTGACCATACTAATCTCTGTTTCGAGAAGGTAATCAACAACCTTAGTGTTATCACTTATATAACTAACGTTAGCTGGCTAGCTTGTTGGTAACACTACTTGCTATTGTCCGGTGTTGTTACTGTACTGCAATTTCAGTCCAAAATATTGCATGAATGTGTGAAGTTCACTATAGTGGAACTAATAGTCAGTCAGGCCTGTAACTGTAAAAGTGCAGATGAAGTAGATTTTTATTAGCTTTACGCCCTCTGACAGCAAACAAAAGACGCGCTTTTGTGGGCGTTTCCATGTTTTATTTCTTTCTTTATTTTTTTCACTTCGCATGTCGAACATGCCGAGATGGGGAATGACATCATTACAACTTGCAAATGACCATTTACAAGGGACCCCAAACGTAGCGTAAGTACATAAAGAATCCTTTTTTTTTTTTTTTTCTCTGGGTAAAGCAGATTTATCTCAGCTCAACAATTTAGCTTTGGTTAATTGTGTAAAGCTTAATGGAAATTTTCACCCCGAAACACATTAAATGCTTATACTTATGCTTATATATGTGTGATGTTTAGCAATTCTGGTGCTAATTTGTTGGCTGGTGCTGTATTTTTATTATTCCTATGAGAAGTTAACAGTCATTTGCTACAGGAATATCACAGGGGGGCATTGCTAGTGATGACATTTAATAGGAGAAACAATTTCAGCAGTCTCAAACATTACAGATAATAATTACGTTTCATTGTTAGTTCTTAAAAACAACAGACTTCTTGTCTCACTTACCAATATCTTGTTCAATGTCATATTAATGAGAAATCCAGTGTAGAATTAGTGGTGACAAATTTTGTACTCAAAGTTCCAGAATGCACTGCATCTATATAACACAGTTGGTCTAAGTTATAGCAGAGACTCGGCTCAGGTAGTTAGCGGTCTGCAAGATGACGAGCTTGGTGGCACTGATGGTGGTTGCTTTGAAACCTGATCTGTTTGGGCAGGGTGTACAGATGAGGACTTGAGAGCTAGACAGACTAAAGGACTAAAGTGCGGCTTCTGGTTAAGTAGAGATGAAGCAGTCCAGTGGCATGTAGGTAACCTTTAGCCAATGTGAAAAAAGAAGCTTGTTAATGAAATTGATTAATTTAATCATATAATGAATATTTTGCCCAATTGAAGATTTCATATTGATTTTAAATATTAATATGCAAGTCACTCAAGGTGGCCGTTTTCCTTTAATACATATTGAATATTGCACATAGATGACATAATAATAAATGACTAAAAGGTGTTTCTGCTTGATGTGTTCTCAACCAGAGAACAAAAGTTGCCAAATCTACTGCAAGCTATGTTAAATCTAGCCACATGCTGTAGAAGATAACAGACAGCCACTTCTACACAAAAACCACGAGCACAAGAACAGCAAAAAACATGCTGCTGCTTTCATGTGGTTTTTTGATGCTTTTGTTTTCCTTTCACTTCAACATGAAAACACCGTGTGCATGGCATTAATGTTTACAGTGCTCTGCTGTAGTACAAAAGTGTGTGTGTTTAATTAAGCTACTGCCTACACAAAGTTGGTTCACAAAAGCATATGTCTAAACAGCAATTTTTTTAGGACTTTATAAAAAGCAAAGTACTTTATGCCAATTTCATGAAAGACATTAAAATTTCATTAGTTCCTCTACTTTGTCTGCAGATTCACCTGGACACACTTATGTAAAAACTAAATTTGATATACAATACCTCTGAATATATTATATTACCACTGCCCCCAAAAACAAATAAATCATGTATAGTATAAAATGAAATACATTTTATCATATTTAAACACTTGTATATAAAATTTATTATTATTTTTTCATCTTCAGTACCTACTTTATTATGGTCAGGGTCGTGGTAGATCTACAGCCTATCCTGTGAGGTGGAAATACACCCCAGATGCCAGACACACACATTTACACCTAGGGGCAATTTAGAGCAGCCAATCCACCAACCCGGAGGAAACTCATGTGGATACAGGGAGAACCTGCATAACTCCATACAGACAGTAACCCGAGCTCAGGATAAAACTGAGGACTCTGGAGCAGGTCACTTCCTGCCCCACCGTGCTGCCTCTGTATAAATTAAGAAATGTGGACACCTGTCATAGAGTGAGGCAGGAATGAGCACTTCCGGTTCCATCGTCCCGAAGCCAATGGGTTTTTTTGAATGGGTTTTTGGTTAAATACCTGAAATAAGGTCTGTGGTTAACACAAGTGCAAGGTATTTTCACGTTTTTTATTCTATAACATAAAATACATCAGTAACCCCACTCATAATTTTTTTTTTTTTTTTTTAAAGCTTTTACATGTCTTGAAAAAGACAGTTAAGTGGCTAAATGGGACTACAGAGGTTGTCTGGGACATTAAATGTCATCATGCCGAACAGGAAAACTCATCTACTACAGGTCATCTACAGTGTTTATACTCGCGTTCTTGCAAACTACTCCAACTCAAATTTATCATTTTATAGTATTTTCCAATTGTAGTGTTTTTTTAAATAAAGATTAAAAAAGTTGTCGGAAGCTTAGTGTTGGTAACTTTAGCTTTTTACTTCTGCCGATTGTATTTAGGCTTCAAAATTCATAAAAGTTGTTCATTTGTGAAGATTATCTTGATGAATAAAACATATAAGAATCATAAACGATTGTTGGTCACAGAGCTTATTTTCTGCAATAATCTAAAAGCCAATGGAAAAATCCTATTGGATTTTGGTCAAGGGAACCAGGGTGATGCTAACTTCCGGGCTGGCCTACAAAAGTATGTCATCCCTGCACCACTCTATTCACAACCACATGTGGGCCTTCTGGCAAACCATTGCCGCAAGGTTGAAAGCACACAATTGTACAGGATGTCTTTGTATGCTGTAGCATTACAATTCACTGGAATTAAGAGGCCTAAACCTGTTCCAGCATGACAACGCCCAAACATGACAATGTGCACAAAGCAAGCTCCATGAAGACATGTCATGTCAAGGTTGGAAGAACTTGAGCGACCTGCACAGAGCCCTGACTTCAACCTCACAACACTTTTGGGATGAACTACAATTTAGTACAACCGCAATTCCAAAAAAAAAGTTGGGACGCTGTGTAAATTGTAAATAAAAACAGAATGCAATGATTTGCAAATCTCATAAACCCATATGTTATTCACAATAGAACATAGAAAACATATCAAATGTTTAAACTGAGGAAATGTACCATTTTAAGGGGAAAATAAGGTAATTTTGAATTTGATGTCCATAACACATCTCAAAAAAGTTGGGACGGGGACAACAAAAGGCTGGAAAAGTGTCTCTCAGAAGTAAATATGGGATGGAATCTGGATGGAAGCATATGTTGCTCTAAAACCTGAATATACCTTTCAGCATTGATGGGGGCTTTCCAGATGTGCAAGCTTCCCATTCCATAGGCACTAATGCACCCCCATACCATCAGAGATGCAGGCGTTTGAACTGAATGCTGATAAAAAGCTGGATGGTCCCTCTCCTCTTTAGTCCTCTTTAGTTTAGAGGATGCAGCGTCCATGGTTTCCAAAAAGAATTTCAAATTTCGATTCATCTGACAACAGAACAGTTTTCCACTTTGCCTCAGTCCATTTTAAATGAGCTTTGGCCAGAAAAGATGATGGCGTTTCTGTATCATGTTCACATATGGCTTCTTCTTTGCATGATAGAGCTTTAACCTGCATTTGTGGATGGCACGGCGAACTGTGTTCACAGACAATGAGTTCTGGAGGTGTTTCTGAGCCCATGCAGTGATTTCCATTACAGAATCAAGCTTGTTTTTAATGCAGTGCCGCCTGAGGGCCTGAAGATCATGGGCATGCAATATTGATTTTCACCCTTGTCCCTTGCGCACAGAGATTTCTCCAGATTCTTGGAATCTTTTGATGATATTATGTACTGTAGATGATGAGATATTCATAGTCTTCACAATTTTACGTTGAGGAACATTATTCTGAAATTGTTCCACAAATTGTAGACGCATTTTTTCGCAGATTGGTGAACCTCTGCCCATCTTTACTTCTGAAAGATTCTGCCTCTCCAAGGTACTCTTTTTATACCCAATCATGTTATTGACCTGTTGCCAATTAACCTCCAGCTGTTTCTATTTAGTAACACTTACTTTTCCAACCTTTTGTTATCCCCGTCCTAACTTTTCTGCGACTATCAAATTCAAATTTACCTTTTTTTCTTAAAATGGTACATTTGCTTAGTTTAAACATTTGATATGTTTTCTATGTTCTATTGTGACTAACATACAGTGGGGGGGAAAAAAGTATTTGATCCCCTGCTGATTTTGTACGTTTGCCGACTGACAAAGAAATGATCAGTCTGTAATTTTAATGGTAGGTGTATTTTAACAGTGAGAGACAGAATAACAACAAAAAAATCCAGAAAAACGCATTCCAAAAAAGTTATAAATTGATTTACATTTTAATGAGGGAAATAAGTATTTGATCCCCTATCAATCAGCAAGATTTCTGGCTCCCAGGTGTCTTTTACACAGGTAATGAGCTGAGATAAAAAGGGAGTGCTCCTAATCTGTTTGTTACCTGTAAAAAGTCACCTGTCCACAGAAGCAATCAATCAATCAGATTCCAAACTCTCCACCATGGCTAAGACCAAAGAGCTGTCCAAGGATGTCGGGGACAAGATTGTAGACCTACACAAGGCTGGAATGGGCTACAAGACCATCACCAAGCAGCTTGGTGAGAAGGTGACAACAGTTGGTGCGATTATTCGCAAATGGAAGAAACTGTCAGTCTCCTTCGGTCTGGGGCTCCATGCAAGATCTCACCTCGTGGAGTTTCAATGATCATGAGAACGGTGAGGAATCAGCCCAGAACTACACGGGAGGATCTTGTTAATGATCTCAAGGCAGCTGGGACCATAGTAACCAAGAAAACAATTGGTAACACACTACGCCGTGAAGGACTGAAATCCTGCAGCGCCCGCAAGGTCCCCCTGCTCAAGAAAGCACATGTACAGACCCATCTGAAGTTTGCCTGAATGATTCAGAGGAGAACTGGGTGAAAGTGTTGTGGTCAGATCTCTCTGGCATCAACTCAACTCGCCGTGTTTGGAGGAGGAGGAATGCTGCCTATGACCTCAAGTCATAACACCATCCCCACCATCAAACATGGAGGTGGGAACATTATGCTTTGGGGGTGTTTTTCTGCTAAGTGGACAGGACAACTGCACCGCATCAAAGGGACGATGGACGGGGCCATGTACCGTCAAATCTTGGGTGAGAACCTCCTTCCCTCAGCTAGGGCATTGAAAATGACCTTAATGACTTGAAGAGGATCTGCAAAGAGGAGTGGGAGAAAATCCCTCCTGAGATGTGTGCAAACCTGGTGGCCAACTACAAGAAACGTCTGACCTCTGTGATTGTCAACAAGGGTTTTGCCACCAAGTACTAAGTCAAAGGGGTCAAATACTTATTTCCCTCATTAAAATGCAAATCAATTTATAACTTTTTTGAAATGCGTTTTTCTGGATTTTTTTTTTTTTGTTGTTAGTCTGTCTCTCACTGTTAAAATACACCTACCATTAAAATTATAGACTGATCATTTCTTTGTCAGTGGGCAAACGTACAAAATCAGCAGGGGATCAAATACTTTTTCCCCCCACTGTATGGGTTTATGAGATTTGCAAATCATTGCATTCTGTTTTTATTTACATTTTACACAGCGTCCCAACATTTTTTTTTTTTTTTCCTTTTGCTGCTTTTCCTCATTGAGAAAAGCAGTTACTTCTGTCATCTGTTACTTAACTTTCACTGAAAATTTCTCTCCTTGTATCTCCTACATCCTAGCCCTTGCTGATCCTTCTACCTCACTGACGATACAGCTTACTCCTAATTTCCTTAGTAGCCCACTAGTCTAAAACACGCCTGATGGTCATGGTAGGGACAGTTGTACACTTAGCACTCTTAGCTTGTATGCACACTGTATTTAAGCAGTTTTGTTGAAAATGAAAAACACAGTACAGATAGAACAGTCACTGAGAGCGAAGTGATTTAAACGTAAGCAGGATTATTTTATATTTAATGGAAAAAAAAACACATACTAAATGTACAAAAGGTGTACCACTCCACTAACAACCAATCATGAAGACACCTTGTCATTGAGAAAACAAGCTGGATTGTTTACGTGCAATGTAAAAGAAATATTGATATAGGAACCTTCCAAATGGCAGACATGCTTCCTCTGATAAAGCTGGGTTTCATGGCATCAGTAGTGTTTGTAGGTTTCTGGAGTATTTGTTGCTGCTGTTGAAGTGGTTGATGTAGCTGTCTTAACTCCTGTTGATGATTTACCATATACTGCAACCCATCTACATGGGCTTTAGTAGATGTATTAAGCTTTGCTGTATCAAAGGGTCTCAAAAAGTTCTATAAGGGTTTGAAAACAATATTATACAAAGCATAAACACAATAATACATTGGCATATTTAATAAAAGGCAAAATGAGAAAGGCTGCAAGACTTCATAAAAAAAAAAACAATGGACAAGTATATGCTAAATAATGACAAGATAAACAAGCAACAAGGTTTTATTACTCAGGGGAGGCAGACCGCTAAGAACAAAACACAATGAGAAGAAACACAGGCTAGGCACTGGCAACTTCATTCTATAGTTTTTGTGTTTTTTTTTGTTTGTTTGTTTTTTTAAGTACAAAGCAATAATTTTATATTACTGCTTTTGTAAGTCTTTGGTAACTGATACTGGAAAGTGGTACTTTGTAAACTCATTTTAAAAATGTATCTGAGAATAAAATGTTACATAACTATGTAATGGTACGGATGGAATATGAATATTTACTTCATGGTTTCAGTGATTTGTGTTTGGAGAGAAAACTAATTATGTCCTTGTAGGTGTGTTGTAGTATATGATAAATCACCAATAATGAATAAGATATGAGTTTTGTAATGTTGGTCAAAAACCACTCAATTTGTGTAATTGTAAAAATGAATGTGTATTATATACAGCTCAGAAATATATGAATGTTACTTAATGTTACTTTTACAAATTAGATGTACGACGACCAGCTCCGTGGACAATCACTGGCCAGATTGTCAGACTGGACAGATTCTTGTTTACATCTTTTCCATGCATTAATTTTTGTTATACCACAGCGCTGTTGAATTCTTGATTCTAATTGATCAGAAGGTGTTGATTAATTTGCTGTTACAGTGGCTCTGACAATAGTGCTGACTGTAATTTCAATCACAGGCTTATATGAATGCACTTGTGCTCATTTCTATACCAACAGCTAATTCAGAGGAGTGTGTATGGAGGACAGTTCCACATAATTTAGGTCTAATAATTGAGGTGATAACGGTAACTCTGTTTCATACCAACTTGTTATTGATTATTTTCTTATAACAACATGCGCCATAGTGGTTTATTTCTTGCATAATGGTAGTAGTAGTACTGAGTGGACTGGACTTTTTTCTTTTTTTTTTTTTTTTTTATACAATAAATTATTTGGTAACTAGGAAGTGCACTAAACTCCTAATAGGCAGTACACTCACTAGCCTAAAGTTGTGAAAGCTTATGCTCCTTTTCCAGTACTTTCCAACAGTACAGTTTAATTTCCTGTTTACTTTCTTTTTCATTCTTTCATTTCCTATTTTCATCCATGTTCTGTCCAATTCCCTTATTTTCTTCTTTCTCCTCTGCTACTCCTCTTACCATACCTCTCATCTCCTCTTTCTTTGTTCTGTCTCATCAGCTGTTCCTCCTTCTAAAATGATCATGGTTTGCTGACCTTCCATATTTATTTACATAGATAAAGTGGACCTCTGACTCTGACTTTTATTTCAACAGGGGCACTCAAGAACACAATCTCTGCAACCAAGGATAAAGAACAGCTTTTCAGCAACCCTGTTCTCCTGACTCTCTCGGTTATGCAAGGAAAAAGATTTCCCACAGCCCCTGTATTGTTTTGTATATTGCACCTTGCCCTGCAGACATGAATGTTCATCCTACTAAATGTACATATAATGAGTATAATAACAGTAATCACTTTCTTGATATTAATTCCCCATGACAAATACCCATTGCTAAGTTCACATGAGAAACAGTTTCTGTTTATCCAAAGTACCTTTAAAAAAAGAAAAGAAAAGAAACAAACAAAGAAAAAACGCCATACTCTCCAGAAGGTGGCAGTGTAGGAACGAGGATATGGGTGACGTCATGCTCTACCAAATGCTGATTGGAGAATGGGTTTCTGAAGCACAAAAGCAAGTATGATATCTCAAGAAAAAAAGTGGGTGTACATCTACTATTATATATACTATTAATATACTATTATTACATACAACTACAAAGTTAAGAGCGTTGAGATTCAGGAAAATTAGATATAATATAATATATGCAGTTTAATCCATGAAAATTTCTGATGAAAAATGAAACAAAATCAACATATATACACACACACAGATAGATAGATAGATATGGTTCTGCAAGATGTTTAGATGCAATAAAACTTACCAGCCTATTTCCTTATAAAACTGCACAAATTGTACCAGACTATTTTTATTTTTTTGTCACACCAAATATTGACTTTGTTTCATTTACTACTGTTTACTGCTCTTTACAGTACTTTTTTAATGTAGAAACATTTAATTTCATTATTTTGAAGGCATCTTTGTTCTACAGCATTTCTTTGCGTGTGCCTAAAACTTTTCCACAGTACTGTATATATGACATACCACATCCCTGTGGGATTGGGTGATAATTACTATGTACCAAAAACTACCAAAAAGCTACCTTTGGGCCCAAAACAATCTGTAAACAGTGTGAATTTAGGGTATACTAAATTTTACAATTTGAATGTTTGGTCACTGAATAAGCCGATGTGGTAATCATCTGAAAACAAGTTACTGACCTGAATCTGACACCATCAGAGGTTTAAAGCAGTGACAGATTCTGACAGATTCTATGTAAAGACTCGGTGACAACAGGCCTGCAACAGAAATGGGCAGATTTAAAAACAACAGCAGCAGCAACAACAATGGGATAGCAAGAGAAAAGAATGTGGTTGAGTGGTTCCTTCAAAACAGTAAGTTGTGACAGTAGCACTTTCTCTATACCTGTAAACAATTTCAAGACAGAAAAACTCCCTGTCAGTACTACACAGAATAACTGCCAAGTGTGCCTCATCTCACAGATGCTGACAAACTACAGATCGTTTCAGGACAGGAACACACTGCAGCCACTGCTAAATTTATCCCAAAATGTCACAGCCTGAGAAACAGGGAGTAACCACACACAGTGGACCATATGCTTTGATATAGACATTAGGGAGGAACTTCAACCATCAGCAGTGTGTAGCACCCACTTGTGATACAATGACAGCAACATTGCACCAGTCTGTTTGCTTTAGGTGCCTTATATTTGAATAGTTGGATTATATTCACAAACTAAATACAGCCTAAGTTGTCAAAGTGGGGTTCTCCCGTTAAGAAGAGTTGGGTAGGCCATTATAGAGCTCGAGATCACAGTCTACCACAATTAAAATGTTTGTTTTTGTAATTATTTTGTTATTGAAGTTAAGACTAATTGACTACTAACTTCAATTTTAAATAACACTAGGAAAAGTGTTGATTTGATAGGCTAAAACTTTTTTTTTTTTTTTTTTTTAATCTACATTTTAACACAATGTTAACTTGTTTGTGTGTGACGTGTAAAGAATTCCTTTAATGGCTCCAGTAAATAAATATGATGGTACACGTTTGCCTTTTGTGCCTAATATTTAAATAGTTTGAGTATGAAGGTGAATGCGTGAATTCAAGGGTAATACGTGAATATGTAGCTGCAAACAACACCTGATCTACAGGTTAGAACCGAATTCAACCTTTAAATTTATTTCATTCACTGATGTGAAATTTCAAAATTTCAGACACAGGCCAAAAATAATAAATACTAAATCAAATCGGAATAAAACCGACCAGTGGCGTCATTCAAGTGCGACACCCCCACTTAGGACACCCGCCCACTTGTGCAATGCTAGGCAACCAGGACGCCAAACAAGCGCGTGCGGATACGGCAGGGTTTCGACAGAAGTTTTGTGAACAAAGTAGCTACTTTTGTCGGTTGTTATATTTTGTAACAACACGCAGTTTTACATTTTAATAGAAAGCGTCTTTCTGCTCTAAATGTATTAATATTGTGTTGTAATTATTGATCACTGATCTCGTCACATCAAGCAGATTTTTATGGCTGGAAAAAAGAAGGAAGTTAGTTTACAGGTGATTTATAATAACGGAGCACAGAGGCTCTGTCTTTGTGTTTTTACTCATTTTCACAGCCTTGAAAGTCATTTTTCTAATCTCAGGTGTCCATCAGTGACGACGAGCAGTGGGGTGAGATGCTGGCCACGAAAGGGTTAACAGGTGAGAGGACGGAGGAAAACGTTTTGCACAACCAAGATGTGTTAAACAAAATAACTTTCATTTCAGGACACAGCATGAGTTTTCCAAAGCACTCTGCATAAGGGAAAGCTCGTGGTTATAATTCATTGATGAAGTACTGAATACAAAACTCAAAAAGTCAGTAGCACAAAAGTCCAGCCAAAAGCTTAATCTGGATTGTTTATGTCCTGATTATTCCTGAAGAACTTGAAATGACAGTTGTTGAGTCTAAAAGAGTTTACTGTATGTTTGAGAATCTGGGAGTGTATATGCCATACATTTGATAATGTATGGCAACGACTGCATTTCGTCACCTTGTATTTATACATGTGTAATGACAAAGTTGAATCTAATCTAATAACTGTCATTCAGAATACATTTTAAGATTCTTAATCTATTTTTTTCAAAACATTAAGTGGTTTGTCGGCTGCATAGTTACTATATTTTGTATTTGTGACTGTATACATTCTCTCTCTCTCTCTCTCTCCTATTTAGCTGTTGGATATGTCTGGCAAAGCACTTTGACCTTTATTGTATGAATAGTGAATTATAAAATATATTATATTATATTATATTATATATTCTTAAACTCTTTGGACCAGGGAGCCCTGTAACTCAGACCCCCTCAACACAGGTTTCTTTCCTTTATTATTATTATTATTATTATTATTATTATTATTATTTATTTATTTATTATTTTTTTTAAAAAACATAATTCAATTATTTAAATATTAGGCTTTAGACATTATTCAAATGTATAAATTAATATTCTGGCCATTTGCTGGAGCCCTGATTTCACTGACAGAACATGTGTAGTCCAATTATTTATAGTGGGACAACTTATTTTTGAGTTATCGATATTTGGATTAAACTCATTCAACTGAAGTCAAACAGGCTACTAACTATAAGAATTCAGTAATATACTGTATATTCTAACTGATAATGGTGGATTATGATCTCTTGCGACAAAAAAAAAGAAAAGAAAAAACCCACTTTGAGAACTCCTGGTATGGATTATTATACTTTCAGAACATTATTAAAGTTTATATTAGCCTGTCTGGGACATGCTGTACAGCCTGATAGCATAATTCCTTCTGTTCATTGTGTTGTATTGTATCTTCTGTGTCTCTCTGGTCTGTCAGTGGTGGACGTGTTCCAGCAGTGGTGTGGACCATGTCGTGCCGTCGTCAGCCTGTTCAGAAAAGTAAAAAATGAGTTGGGAGATGACCTGCTGCATTTTGCCATAGTAAGTAAGCCATTAGACATGAATCTGAGAATCTGAGAACAAGAGTGCTGTTCTAGGATCAGATGCCTCCATGTTTTTGGGGGAATCTTTTTTCACAAAAGCACATCCTTCACTACTTCTGCTATAAGTTCTGAGTTGGCCACAATTATGTGCAAAATTTTGATTTATGTGCCTTTTTAACTCCCAAGGCAGAAGCTGATAGCATTGAAGCACTAGAGAAGTACAGAGGAAAATGTGAGCCCACCTTCCTGTTCTATGCTGTAAGTCGATAAAGAAAGATTTTCAGTCCTCCTTCACTACTCATCAGTTCTGTGGATAAATATCAGGAAGTTTTTCATATTTTAACAGTCCAGTCTCTGTGGCTTACTCTTACAAGACTGTAAGAAGAGAGACCTGCATTAATCTTTGCTTATAGTTTAGACACACAAAAATTACTGATAGCCCTTAGCCAAAGGGAGTATAAATTATATTAAACAATTTAAATATCACACACTTCATTTATTTAAATAAACAAGGCTGATATTTCTTGTGCTACATGTGAACAGTGAAAGCTGCTTTTTTTTCTTCCGTTCCTGTGTGTGCAGGGTGGGGAGCTTGTGGCTGTGTTGCGAGGGGCGAACGCTCCTCTGCTGCAGAAAATGATAGTGGAGGAACTGGCCAAAGAGAAAAAGGTGCTCGAGCAGGACATTAAGCGAATTGTGGTGAGCTCCACCATCCTTCAAACATGAATGAATTCCTGATGCCCCACCTTCTTCCTAGGAAACTTCCTATAAATGTCCATCTGTTTCTGAACTACTTCCCAAGATCCTTTGGGCACGATAGGGCTGTATATCTAGCACAAAGCAGAAGCCGCTCAGAACTTTTATTTTTTCAAAGGGAAGAATTTGTGATTAAGCTTTGCTTTGTTATATGGATCTGATTGTACGTGAATCCCACAAACCTTCAGGAAAGCACAATTAGCCAGAATTACTTTGTATTGTATTGCTCCAGTGATGGAAATTTGGATAAAACTACATTAAACACCCTTCCATGTCTGTCTCCTAAGGCTTTTATTCAGTGTAACAGTCGTAGTTTAGAATTTGTTCTAAACTACAACTCAACTACAATTCAACATCTGACTTTAGACTTTCGGTACAGGTTAGTTTGGAGTCATGCGGTTATCGTTCTTTTCTCAGTACAGGGAAATGTGTCACAATTCTTGCTAATCACACAATCACGCATACAGTATGTTACAGATGCAGTAGATAGAGATTAGGTTGAAAAACACTGAGTATTTGTTGAATTTATATATTTTTATGTATTGTCTCAGGTGGAGGATGATGGGTTGAATGATGAAGAAGAAGTGCAAGAGGAAGCAGAAGCTCATCAACATTATGAAGAAGCTCTTGGTACTTACACATTCTGAAGTAATACCCCTTTAAAGATATGCACCAGTGTTAAGTAATAATCATTATTTTGCCCATCCTCCCTTTAGTGCCTGCTAACAGGTCTTACACAGTGGGAATCATAAAGCCAGACGTTGTTGCACATGGGAAGACAGATGAGATTATTATGAAGGTACATGCTCAATATAATACAGTACTATTGAATTCTTGAATCTGATGGTGGAAAGGTGTTGATTAAATTTCTATAATAGCAGCTCTGACATTAGTGCCAGCTACAAGGTCAATCACAAGTTTATATAGTATTGCATTTGTTCTAATTTGTTATTGTTTCTAGTACCTACAGGGATTTTTTTTTAAAATGTCATTATTGATATGGTGAAGTTTTCTGTGAGGAGATCTTGATTTAAGATTTTTGGAAGGAGTCTCCAGTATCAGTGCTTTGTATCAGTCAGAGATAATGCAGTTCCTTTAAGTTTTCCAACAATGGAAAGCCTTCAGGACGGATGGCTTTGGCGTTTCTCAGTAAAATGACAAGCTGCGTTTTTTTTCTTATTAAAAAGTAAACAGAGAGGCTGATGAGGAAACTAATGTTTATATCAGCTTTAACGTAATTAATAACGGGAACTAACTTCTTTTGTGAACATTCCACATCATTAAATGTAACTATAAAAGGATAACAATGTACGTGTCATGTTCAGTTGACATACACAGTTGGTATAGAAAAGAATCACCCCCCTTTAAAATAATCACATTTTGTTGCTTTTCAGCCTGAAATGAAGATGGACACAGTTTTTGTTTTATCCAGCTGTATTTACTCAGTGCAACTTATAACATCCAAGTGAAAGATATAACACCAACATGTCAGGAAAAAAAACAAAAAAAAACAATCACTGAGTTGGAAAAAGGAGGTCACGCCCTTGCTTTAATTTGCCTTAAGTTTTTAATTACAGCCTTTAGTCTGTTGGGATATGTCTCTACTAACTTCTAGACTTCTAGACCTTGCAATATTTGCCCACTCTTCATTGCAGAACTGCTCAAGTTCAGTTAAATTTGATGGTGACCGTTTGTGGACTGCAGTCTTCAAGTCATTCCACAGATTTTCAATGGGGTTTATATCTGGGCTCTGACTAGGCCATGCAAGGACATTCACCCTTTTCTCCTTCAACCACTGGGTGGTCAGTTTTGCTGTGTGCTTTGGGTCATTGTCATGTTGGAAGGTAAACCTTATTCCCATTGACCACTTTTGGCAGAAGGCAGCAGATTTTCCTCAAGAATTTGACGGTATTTTGCCCCATCCATTTTCCTTCTATCCTGACAAGTGCTCCAGTCCCTGCTGCAGAGAAACACCCCCATAACAGGATATTACCACCTCCATGCTTTAATGTAGGAATGGTGATATTTGGATGGTGAGCTGTATTGGATTTCCACCAGACATATCGTTTGGTGTTGCGTCCAAATGATTCAATTTTAGTCTCATTTGACCATAACACCTTTTTCCATGTGGCCTCAGAATCTTCAAGGTGCGTTTTGGCAAAGCTCAGTTGTGGGTGGCTTTTTTTTCTTGCAACCCTCAGATACAAGCCACGTTTGTGGAGAATTTGTGATCTTGTTGTCACACAATGCACACAATGACCACTCTTTGTCATAAATTCCTGCAACTGCTTCAGAGTTGCTGTAGGCCTTTTGGTAGCCTCTCTGACCAGTTCCCTCCTGGCTCTTTCATCCAGTTTGGAGCGACGGATCCAGGGAGGGTCTATGTTGTACCAAATACCTTCCACTTCTTAATAATAGACTTCACTGTGCTTCTAGGCATTGATAAAGCCTGTGAAATCTTTTTGTATCCATCTCCTGACTTGTGCCTGTCTTTATCCCGGAGATCTTTTGACAGTGCCTTGCCACCCATAGTTGATTGTTTGCTTCAGTTGCACAACAAAATGCTCCAGGAAAGCTCTTTTCATGCTGAGTTAATCAAAATGACCACAGCTGATCACAGTTGAAAGTCAAATGGCTTTGTGTGCCATTGAGAAGGTGATTAGCTACACCTTATTAAGTTTACAAGTCATTTTTAGGCGGGGGTTGATCCTTTTTCAAACTCAGTGATTCTGTTTTTTTTTATTGTTTTTTTTATTATTATTATTATTTTTTATTAATTTTCTCTGACAGGTTGGTGTTATATCTTTCACTTGAATGTTATAAGTTGCTCTGAGTAAATACATTTCAGGCTGAAAAGCAACAAAATGTGATTATTTTAAAGGGGGGTGATTCTTTTCTATACCCACTGTATGTTCGTTCATAATAATCCCAATTCCAGCAATAATAATCTGTATGTTTTTTTTGTTTTTTTTTCCTCACTCAGATTCAGGATGCAGGCTTTGAGATATTGGCTCATGAGGAGCGCACACTGAGCGAGTCAGAGGCTCAGGAGTTTTATCAGCACAAAGCAGCAGAGGTAGTGTAATCTAGCATGCATACTGCACAAAGGTCCAGTTATCTGGCTGTCTTATCACCCTCTCAAACGCACATTCAGCTTTTCAGGATGTGTGCTTTGATTTCATAAGAAGTTTTTTTCACAGTTGCTGAAGGTCCCACAGAGCTCATACACGCTCATTTGGATAGATGTGTTTATGATACAGAACAAATTATATTTATTCTTTGTAATGCAAAATGGCTACATTCATTGTCTCCTTGCGATTATTGTTCTTTCTGGAGGTATACTATGTGGAAGCCTAAGAATAGAGCTGCTGACAATGTACATGTTCCTACTTTTGCTTACTCTGCAGAACCACCAAACAGCATGGAACTGAGCCTCAGGTTGTCTTTGACGTAGATCAGTAATGTGTACACATCATGTCTTGTGTGTGTGTGTGTGTTCCTAGCCATACTTTCAGGAGCTGATCCGCTTCATGTCCAGTGGCCCCTCCCATGTTCTGGTCATTTCTTATCCTGAGGGTACTGATGATGTCATCTCAGCTTGGCAGGCATTCCTAGGACCAGCAGATATAGAAGAGGCCAAGAGAGAGCATCCAGAGAGGTATACTTCATATAAGCCACATCGTATAGATGATGAAAAAGTTATGTAGTTTAATCCTTAAATACTTTAGTCTTTCTCAACCAGTAGTCATATATACCACAAATTAATTTACAGACCATTCTAGTGTAAAATCTTAATGTTATTAATAATAACAACCAAATAATAATAATAATAAAATGCTTGGTTTTATTATGACATGATGTTGTTGTTGTTATTGTTTTACTCAATAATGTAGCTTGTACAAAGATACATTTTGTCAGGCACTGTATTATTTCATTTATTATATTCTATTTTATAGATTTCATTTCATTCTGTATTTGTGTATTTTCTCATCTCCTTTGGTTTATTTTTGTACACATAATTTCATTTACACTATTTGATTATATAGCACTTTCAGCTAACACGTATACAAAAGCATTCTATAAAATGTATATTGTTATATAAATATAA
Source organism: Cranoglanis bouderius (assembly GCA_023630585.1). Classification (NCBI taxonomy): domain Eukaryota; kingdom Metazoa; phylum Chordata; class Actinopteri; order Siluriformes; family Cranoglanididae; genus Cranoglanis; species Cranoglanis bouderius. The sequence continues at coordinate 9,951,665 of CM042535.1, forward strand.
ATATTGAGGAATCCTTGGCTTGTGGGGTCCTAACTAGAGGGGGGTTGGGGGACAGACAGTAGAGGAGGTAAATAAAGTCACTAGTCACCCAAAATATGTACAACCCCAATTCCAAAAATGTTGGGACGCTGCGTAAAATGTAAATAAAAACAGAATGCAATGATTTGCAAATCTCATAAAGCCATATGTTATTCATAATAGAACATAGAAAACATATAAAGTGTTTAAACTGAGGAAATGTAACATTTTAAGAAAAAAATAAGGTAACTTTGAATTTGATGGCAGCAACACGTCTCAAATAAGTTGGGATGGGAGGCAACAAAATCAAAAATCCCAGCACCACCAAGCTGCCACTGTTGGGCACTTGAGCAAGGCCCTTAACCCTTAACTGCTCCCTGGGCGCCGCAGCAAAAATGGCTGCCCACTGCTCCGGGTGTGTTCACGGTTTGTAGTGTGTGTGTTCACTACTCACAACTCCTAATGTGTGTGCACTAACTTGGATGGGTTAAATGCAGAGGACAAATTCCAAGTATGGGTTACCATACATTGGCCTTCACATGTCACTTTCACTTTCACTTTCAAAAGGCTGGGAAAGTGAGTGTTACTAAAAAGAAACAGTTGGAGGTTAATTGGTAACAGATCAGTAACATGATTGGGTATAAAAAGAGTATCTTAGAGAGGCAGAGTCTTTTAGAAGTAAAGATGGGCAGTGGTTCACCAGTCTGCGAAAAACTGTGTTTACAATTTGTGGAACAATTTCAGAATAATGTTCCTCAACGTAAAATTGCGAAAACTATGAATATCTCATCATCTACAGTACATAATATCATCAAAAGATTCCAAAAACCTGGAGAAATCTCTGTGCGCAAGGGACAAGAGTGAAAATCAATATTGCATGCCTGTGATCTTCAGGCCCTCAGGCGGCACTGCATTAAAATCAGGCATGATTCTGTAATGGAAATCACTGCATGGGCTCAAACACCTCCAGAACTCATTGTCTGTGAACACAGTTCGCTGTGCCATCCACAAATGCTGGTTAAAGCTCTATCTTGCAAAGAAGAAGCCATATGTGAACATGATCCAGAAATGGCGCCGTCTTCTCTGGGCCAAAGTTCATTTAAAATGGACTGAGGCAAAGTGGAAAACTGTTCTGTGGTCAGACGAATCAAAACTTGAAATTCTTTTTGGAAACCATGGACGCTGCATCCTCTAAACTAAAGAGGAGAGGAACCATCTGGCTTTTTCTCAGCGCTCAGTTCAAAAGCCTGCATCTCTGATGGTATGGGGGTGCATTAGTGCCTATGTAATGGGCAGCTTGCACATCTGGAAAGGCCCCATCAATGCTGAAAGGTATATTCAGGTTTTAGAGCAACATATGCTTCCATCCAGATTCCATCCCATATTTACTTCTGAGAGACTCTGCCTCTTCTATGTTCTATTTTAAATAACATATGGGTTTATGAGATTTGCAAATCATTGCATTCTGTTTTTATTTACATTTTACAGAGCGTCCCAACTTTTTTGGAATTGGGGTTGTATTTAACCTTTAACCTAAGTGTCCTTGCATTAAATATTGCATTTTCTAAAACCATATTTCCAAATAAGTAGTATTGTTTGTACCTGTAGGTAATGACAATGCTGATTATCTTAATACGCAACAGTATTTACAAAATCACTAAGATTTTCCTGTGCAAAAAACTGTGGGAGTGAACAGCACTGCTCTTCATCTGCCACAGTTTTCCATTATGTCCGTTCACCTCATTTCTACAGAGCCACTGAGGTGACATGGTGATTTTTTTGTTTGTTTTTGTTTTAAATAGGATGTGGCCACAAATTAATATATTGAGGTCACATGTTACTATTTCCAGGCCACAAACTAAGAATATCATGGCTACCAATTATTATCTTATGGCCACACATTGTGTAACTTTAGCCCGCAAATGAATGTGTTGTAGGAATGCCGTACATAATACATGGCCTCCAATTAATTATTTGGCAGGGACACACAAAAAAAGCCTATTCACTTTGAGAATTTACTTAAGATGACGCAGGCTAATGGTGTACTGTTGTACTGTATACATGTTGCAATGCCAGTGAGTGTTTTTTTTTTTTTTTTTTTTTTTTTTTTTTTTTAATACATCCATTCCATGATACGAAATATTAGCAGTCATCTCCATGCTTAGGTTCCCTCGGCCACGATAGTGCAATTCGATTAATTTCTCTGTCTCACTCAGTTTAAGATAAAACACTTGCCACAAGTTAAGCATGAAGTGGCCACAAATAAGTTCTCAAGAAACTTAACTTATGAGCTCAAAATAGTCATTTGTGGCAACTTATTTAAAATCAGCACCATGTCACCTCAGTGCCTCTGTACATTTCTATATACAATGAAGGAAGAATTAAGGATAACAGGGCCAGAGGGGGCGAAGATTTATGCAGCTTCTCACTGCATGCAGACTACACAAATTTTAAAACCTAATGTGAGCTGAGGACCATATTACTGCATTCTCATACATTCACATGCCATGTGAATAATATAAAATGGCTCCAAATATCTTATAGAACAAAATATGAGCGAGATCAGGAAGAGCAGATGTGTGCTTTTAGTGAGACGGTCCCATATTGTTTTCACAGATATGAGTGTTAACAGATACTATAACAGTATGCATCCTGTGCTTATCGTCAGCTTCCCCTTCTCTCTGCACTCGCTGAGAACCAACAGTCACACCATCTGTTCTTCTTCTTTCTCTCTCTCTCTCTTTCTTTCTCTCATGCTTTCTCTTTTTCTCTCTGTCTCTGTTCAGTGTGTGTGGAGTTTTTTTCCGTCTAACTATACCTCTCGAAATTTTCTTTCTCTAACTTCCCACTACCCCCCTGTATTTCTGTCGTTTTCCATGACTTTCTCTCTTGGTTCACTTTCCTTTCTCCCTCTCTCCATGCATCTCTTCCTTCTCCCTCGTTCTCATCTCAACATATTGTTCCTCTCCTCTCGCTGATCATCTTTCTCTTTCTCTTTTGCTCCCCCAGTCTGCGAGCTCAGTATGGGACTGAGGATCTCTTCAATGCTCTTCACGGCAGTCGTGATAGCGAGGAGGCTGGTAGGGAGCTGGCCTTCTTCTTCCCCAACTTCGGACCTCCAGAACCGGAACCGACGCCTGTGGAGAGGACACTGGCACTCGTTCGGCCTGACGCAGCCAGAGAAAACAGAGGCATGTGCCAGAAACACGTCTGCTTGCATGGAAGTACAACCTACAGGCACAAATATGCAGAGAGAGTGAAAAGGGAGATCTATATGGAAATGTGTATACCATCCCAGTAGTACATATGGGTGGGTGGGTAGGTGGCAAAATATCATACAATATATAACTTTGCTAAAAGATTGCTAGGAAAAGAGAATTAAAAACTAAATCAATAATATTTATGATCTACAGAATAGAAATAAATTATTTCACATGGGACAAAGGGGAAAATTAAACATTTGGTACAGAAAAAAGCAGCCATGTCCTGTAAGCATCAGTACTAGCTATACCTGTGATACTCTGAGAGCATATTGTAGTGTAATTTATCAATATTATATCATCATATCACCCAGCACTAATGTAAAGACACTTTGATTTCTAACTTACACAGTCATACAGTCCAACCTGCCCTGTCTCAGCAATCCAAAATCAGAAAACCACATGATCTTACTTTGGTGTCATAGTATGATGACAATCAATTTTTAACATTTTTTTAATTAAACTTGAGTAATAAGAATATGGATTTGTGTTGGCAGATGAGATCCTAGCAAGGATCCATGAGGCAGGATTTACAGTGGCCATGCAGAAGGAGGTGACATTAACAGAGGAACAGGTGCGGCAATTCTATGGTCAGCACCAAGACGAGGAAAACTTCCAAGCTCTCCTCACTAACATGATCAGGTAATCACTTTACAGTAGTGTAGCATATGTCTTTGTAGGATTTGCAAAGACATACTCTTGCAATAGTATGACCTATTGCTCTACTGTACTACTACTACTCTAAAGCTCTTTGGTCAAGCATGCCTTTCATGGCATATAGCAGAATCTTTAACATGGATCAGCTTTAAAATTGTCTTTAGATGAAGCAGATACGTAATAATAGAGTTACTTTTTCCACACTAACAAATATTTATTTATTTATTAAAGAACAACAGATCATCCTTTTAATCTGTTTATAGTTACATTTAATGTTGTGGAACATCACAGAAACAAGGTCTGTTATGTAATAATAGTTATAAACAGATATCCCGTTATCAGCCTCTCACTCATGTTATAACAGCTATAAACAGACATTCCCTTACCAAACTATCTTTTTTACTCTGTCTTCAAGTTAATAAGAGAAAAAAATCCAAAGATACCACAAAGCACACTGCCTGGAAAACCAGAAAACTTAAAGCAACAGCTTTATCTCTGACTGTTATAAAGCACCGACACTGGAAACTCCTTCCGCAAATGCTACGTAAATGTCCATATCAACAATTACACATTTTCTAACCTTTATATGTGAAGTGTCCTGTCATATAAGTAACAACCTGTGTAAGTTGGTACTATAGAATCATAACAGAACAAGCACATTATACAGTATAAACCAGCCAGAACTACTGTGTAAGTTATGCTGTTATAAATTAACCAACACCTTCTGTCCATTCAAAATTGAGAATTGAACAGTGCTGTATTATAAAATATAACAATTTTCTGTGAAATTGTATGCATGTTTAATATAAAGTGTGTGATTTGCTGTGTGTAGTGGTCCTGTGCTGGCTCTGGTCCTGGCTAAACAGAGGGCTGTGGAGCACTGGAGAAATCTGCTGGGACCCAAAGACCTAACACAGGCAAAGCAGGAACATCCAGACTGGTACACAGCATCTGAGTTTATTAGCTTTAATTCAATTACTGAAACCATAGTTTTTGTGGGAAAATGTGGAGTCTGGAAAAATCTAAAAAAGTTCCTTGAGAAACTGTATGTCAGAAACTGTCAGAAGATAAATGAAGTTCAAATAGCACTATACTAAAGCAAGGTGAATTCAATTCGGTTCCAAAATTCAGATGAAGTAGATTTCTTCTTCTTCTAAGTTTCCTAATTTCTTTGCGACAACCTTGTTACTAGCCTCTTTGCGAGGTTAACAGTGGCCTCAATAGACATACGTTTCTGAGAGTTAGTTCATGTATGCTTTTTAAAAAGATAATTAATAATCCTGTCAGGATGTCATGTTATCTAGTTGATTTTAAAGATCTATGAATATGACCTCATAGTAATCCTGTTAGGTTATATAGATAGCTAGCAACCAAAATCTGTGAAAATACACGAAAGCAAGTGACTTGCTTGTTCCTATTTGAAGTATTCCCCCCCCCCCCCCCATGGAATGGAGCTACTGAAAGAAGACTTTAACTTACATTTTAAAAAATAAAGTAATGTAAGAGCTAGGTTTTGTAATAATTCGTGTAAAATCCAGAGCTGGGTAACACATGGAGAAAGCAGAAATAGTGTAGCTGCGAGAAACATTACCAAAGTATCTGAGAAACAGAGAGGGTGCAGGTCCATTTTTTTTCAATCTAACTCAACAAATCTAACTGAACATTTAGTGCCAGCACCAACAACATCTTTCTTTAATTAAAACAGTTCTGATAGTCATGGCATCAGTGAGGGGTTTCTTTTCAAGCTTCTCACTGAGAAAATGGTTTAAGGTTTTTAATCTGTCTTTATTAGAGATTCTTTAGAGATGTTTGATGTCCACAGAAAAAAAAAACAGCAGGATGTCATAAAGGCTTAAAATGTTCAATGCTTTGTATAACTGGTTGAAAAAACAAACAAACTGATAACTGACATTATTTCTATGGAGCAGGAACAAGCAGATACCTGGCACAGATTTTGTTTTCTTATTGTTATGCCTTAACATCTTGTATAATTATAAATTATAAGCAGATTTCACTTGCTTCAGTTTCAGAGTAGCTTTAAAATAACTTTGGGTACTACTCCTGAATTTTGTAAATGTCTACATTTATTACTGAAATGCACTGCAGGTTGTTTCCAAGACGTACTTCTGTATTTCTGTATATAAAGCCTTAAGACCCAGACATACAATATAGATATACTGTAGATATAGATACATATATACAGTTGATATACTGTAGATATTGGTTACCCATATTTCACAACCAAAACCAAGTGCATAATTGACTGAAAAATATTTAGAAAAGAACCAAAAGAAATAAATTTTTCCACACCTGATTGGTAAAAGGCAGTGTTTGAGATCTGGCAGAGCGGAGATGATTCAAGTTGTTGTAAAGGCAATGGGTGGGAATACAAGTTATTAGAAAATGCTTCTATTACATTTAAATTAAAAAAAAAAAAAAACATTTTTGTTTTGTTCAATATTAGTTAGGTGTAAGAAGTATAATAATGTTTACAAGAATTCTAGTATAAATTTTACAAATGAAATGATTTTGCCATATCAGGATATTCAGCCAAAGTACAAGTCCTTCATATACCGGGAGGGAAATAAGTATTAAGTAATAGTCTGAATACTGATCTGAATACTTATTTCTGCTCACTGTACAGATGTAATGTGTATATATAGTACACCCTCTTTTCATCTTTACCAATAATCCCAGAGTGGATTGCAGATTCAATTCAAATTGCAGCAGTGTGTATTTACATGAATACTGTTTTAAATAAGATGTGTCTGCATTGATGTGTGTGTGTGTGTGTGGTTCTCAAGCCTGCGAGCTCAGTTCACAGGGGAGAGCGTGTATGTGAACCAGCTGCATGGAAGCAGGAACGTAGAAGCAGCTGAGCAGGAGATCAGGTTCTTTTTCCCTACAGAGTGCACACTGGCTGTTCTCAAACCTGACACTTCAGAGGAGCTCAGAGGTACTGTACTAATCAGAGTTGTTTATGGCAACTGCACATTCTGCTCGGTGTTAGTATCAGCAGTCCATAGTTTCTGTTTGCATATACAGTAGTTTATTTTTTAATCAATTAAAATTCTCACACGGTTACTCAAGTAACAAAAAATGTGATGGCTTATTGGTTAGGCAATTAATTCAACTGCGCAATTTGTTCCTACTATAACAAATTGTATAGCGCCTTTCATACATAAATGCAGCTCAAATTGCTTCATGAGGAAATTAAAAAGATAATAAAGAGATAATAAAAATCAAATAGGGACATAATATGAGCAGCAATAATATGAATATATACATATAAATCATTAGGAATATCAGCAACAATAAGACTAAATATAAAGGGAAGAATTCATATAAAACAGAAAAACAAGTGTGAGAGTTGCCTGTCTGTTTTAGGTGGATAAAATCAGGAGACTACTTCACCACAATTTTTGTTGTTGTAAACGTTGGGTACATTGGGCAACTGTAGCTAATGCGAAGTAAAATCTAAAAGCTCCCGATTAGCTTGATGTTGTTTTAATAGTTATTACAGGTTTTTACTTGTCATTACCATGTTTGAGGAAATTACTGGGGAACAGAACAGTTTCTAGAAATAATTTAATCAATAAACAGGCCTTTCATATTTCAATGAAAACGAACAAGCAGGACTGCAGCTTACCTCATTTTTGCACTTCTGACTATCCTTCAGATAAATCTTGGATAATTTTTTCATGTCTGTTCTACAGAGGAGATCTTGGGGGAGATCCGAGCTGCAGGATTCACCATCTCTCAGCAGAAGGAGATGGTTTTGTCCAGGGAGATGGCTGAGGAATTCTACAAAGAGCACAGGGACAAGCCATTCTTCAACCAGTTAGTGGATCACATGTGTCGGTGAGATCATATACACTGTCTCGGAAATTCTAATTTCCTCTGATTATAGCAAGGTAAAAGTGTTTGCCATAGACATTTACTTCTGTACATATTATATGTCTATCTGTCTCAATTTACTTTTCATTTTTTAATCCTATTTTACTCCTTTTGAATTATTCTGAAGCACTTGGTTTCGTGTTATATAAAAAAACAACATATAAATAAAGGTTTACTTACTTACTTACTGACTGACTGACTGAACTTCAAGGAACTGGTTGGTTTGGTATGTTCAACTGAACTTTTAGAATATTACCTGATTGTTTTGCACTGTTCTTCCAGTACAGTGGATATAAAAAGTCTACACACCACTGTTAAAATGGCAGGTTTTTGTGATGTAAAAACATTAAACCAAGATAAATCATGTCAGAACCTTTACTACCTTTATTGTGAAATTTTAATTAAAATTAATTATTTTTTTATTAAAGTGAAAAACAATAATCATTTTAAGGGGAAAAAATTAAAAATGTACAATAACCTGGTTGCGTAATTGCGCACACCTCTAAACTAATACTTAGTTGAAACACCTTTAGATTTTATCACAGCATTCAATCATTTTGGGTAAGAGTCAATCAGTTTGGCACGTCTTGACTTTGCAATATTTTGCCATTCTTTCTTGAGAAAGCATTCTATCTCATCAGGTCATCCCACAGATTTTTGATTGGATTTAGGTCTGGACTCTGGCTGGGCATTCCAGAACCTTGAACTTGTTTTGGTGAAGCCATTCCTTTGTTGATCTGGAGGTTTGCTTTGGGTCACTGTCATACTGAAAGGTGAAATTCCTCTTCATCAAGTGTTTTGTGCCAAAATTGACTGGTATTTGGAGCTATTCATTATTCCCTCCACCCTGATTAAAGCCCCAGTTACAGCTGAAGAAAAACAGCCACAAAGTATGATGCTCCCACCACCATGCTTCCCCATGGAAACAAACATTTTGTAACAAACATATCATGCCAAACATATCATACCAAAAAGTTCAACTTTGGTCTCATCAGATCATTAGACATGATTCCACATGGTTTTGGGAGATTGGATGTACAACCCCATTTCCATTTAAGGAAAAAAAAGGATTTTCTTCTCAAATGCAATAAAAACAAAAATCTATGATTTGTCAAGTCTCTTGAAACTTTAATTAACTGACAAAAGTACAAAGAAAAGATATTCAGTGTTTTCACTGACCAACTTGTACAAATTGTATTTGTAAATATAAACAAACTTAGAATTTGATGCCTTCAACATACTCAAAAAAAGATGGGACAGAGGCATGTTTACCCCTGTGTTACATCACTCTTCCTTTTAATGACACTTTTTAATCATTTGGGAACTGAGGATACTAATTGTTGCAGTTTTGCAAGTGGCATTTTTGCCCATTCTTGCTTGATACAAGACTTCAGCTGCTCAACAGTCCTTGATCTCCATTGTCTGATTCTCCTCTTCATGATATGCCATAGAAGACAGATCTGTACTGCTGGCAGGCCAGTCAAGCACACACACTCTGTGTCTACGAAGCCACGCTGTTGTAGCACATGCAGAATGAGGCCTGGCATTGTCCTGCTGAAATAAACATGGACTTCCTGGGAAAAGACGTTGCCTTGATGGCAGCATATGTCTCTCTAAAATCCCAATATACGCCTCCACGTCAATGGTACCTTCACACATACGCAAGTCACCCATGCCGTGGGCACTGCTGCACCCCCATACCATCACAGATGCTGGCTTTTTCACCTTTCGCTTATAACAGTCTGGTTGGTCTTTCTCATCTTTGGCACAGAGAACTCAACGTCAGTTTTTCCAGAAAACAAGCTGAAAAATGGACTCCTCTGACCACAGCACACATTTCCACTGCCTTTCAGTCCATCTGAGATGAGCTCGGGCCCAGAGAACTTGGCGGCGTTTCTGCATAGACTTGATGTGTGGCTTCATCCTTGCATAATAGAGTTTCGGGTTGCATTTCTGGATGCAGCGGCAGACTGTGTTAAGTGACATCGGTTTTCCGACGTACTCCCGAGCCCATGTGGTTATATTTATCACTGTAGCATGATGATTTCTCAGGCAATGCCGACTGAGGGCTCAAAGGTCATGCACATTCAACGGTGGTTTCTGGCCTTGCCCTTTACGCAATGAGATTTCTCCAGATTCCCTGAATCTTTTCACAATATTATGCACTGTAGATGGTGAAAGACCTAAATTCTTTGCAATCTTGCATTGAGCAATGTTCTTTTTGAACTGACTGACAATTCTCTCACGAGGTTTGGCACAAAGTGGTGAGCCACGACCCATCCTTGCTCACAAAGACTGAGCTTTTGGTGGATGCTCCTTTTATGCCCAATCCTGATACCCTCCCCTGTTACCAATTAACCTGATCCTCCAAAATTGTTTTACTTGAATATTCTATAAACTTTTCAGTCTTATTTTGCCTCTGTCCCAACTTCTTTTGAGTGTGCTGAAGGCATCAAATTCTAAATTTGTTCATATTTACAAAATACATTTAAGTTGGTCAGTGAAAACATTGAATAACTTTTCTTTGTAGTTTTATCAGTTAATTAAAGTTTCAAGAGACTTGACAAATAACAGATTTTTGTTTTTATTGCATTTTAGAAAAAATCCCAACTTTTATGGAAATGGGGTTCTTTTATTTATTTATTTATTTATTGGTTAAAAAAGGCTTCCGTCTTGCCACCCTACCCCGTAGCCCAGAGATATGAAGAATTCGGGAGATTGCTGTCACGTGTAGGGAGCAACCAGTACTTGCCAGAAATTGCTGCAATTTCTTTTAATGTTGCTGCAGGCCTCTTGACAGCCTCCCTGACCATTTTAGAGGAATGTCCTGTTCTTAGTAGGGTCACTGTCATGCCATATTTTCCCCACTTGTTGATTATTATCTTTACAGTTTTCCATGGTATATCCAATGCCTTGGAATTTTTTTGTAATCCTCTCCTGATTTATATTTTTCAACAGTGAGACTCCATTCCTTCTTTGTAAGCTCTTTGCAGCCCATGGCTTTTTCTGGTTGGATGTTACCAAGAAGATCTCAGGAAAATCCTATAGGAACAGCTGTACTTTATTTGTGGTTAATCAGTCACTTTAATTGATGGCAGGTGTATACTAATTAGTATTTAACATGAGTTTGAATGTGATTTGATTTGATTTGATTCTGAACACTGCTGCATTCCCAGTTATAAAAGGGTGTGCACACTTATGCAAGCTGGGTATTGAAAGATTTTTGTTTCTCTTTATTTTTCCAAAAACATTTCTGGGTGTTTGTCACTTGATATTTATATGTTGAAATTTCACAATAAAGGTGAAAATGGTTCTGACATTATTTAACTTAGTTTCTTTCTTTTCTTTTTTTTTACATCACAAAATCCTGCCATTTTAACAGGAGTGTGTAGACATGTTATATCCACTGTAGATTATAAATAATAACCATTTGAGTTAGGAAATGTATAGAGAATCCTGTGTCCATATTTCAAGTATATGTAGTAATAATTCAGGGTTAACGTCTGAAATTTTTCCACACAGTGTTTCAGGTATTTATGATTGATTCGTCTATCTGTTCTTTCCATTTAGCATCTTTCAACATACCAGACATTTAAATTTCAATGAATCTGAAACTCTAAATTTAACTCCTGTGGTGTACTCCTCTACTAAACATTGGTTAGCGTTCACACCCAGAGGTGCTGGATGTGTTGATTCTCTCTCCAGCATCATCTGAGCTGTATCTCATTTAAATTCCTCTGAAGCTGGTTTGAAAATGATCAGGCCAGAGGGGGAACATTTTCCTCAGGTTTTCTTAGGACATGCTCGTTTATAGCTAACATACTTTCTAAAGACTGTATATTTGCAATATAAGTTGATATGAATGAATGTGTGCAGACTATATTGTTTATTAGGCATGGATAGTATAAGTGAGAGTAATAAATAGATGATATCTTGCCAATTTATAACCTACAATTTGGGCACTAAATTGCATATTAGAAGCGTCAATTAGACAAAATTTTATTGTTAATCAGTTAGGGATTCTGAGGACCAATTTTGACTCCTTCCCTGACATAGCATAGCTATTAAAGTGACACATGATCAGGGTTGTCAGATTCAGAAACACAATTTTACTACACATGGATGGTATGAACATCAGTTTATGAATATTTTTATATTGTATATTAATCTTGGTGTTGTCTGCAAATCTGATTACAAAGATAGCAGATCAACACCTAAAGGTAATGCTTCTGAGATGTTTTAAGTTCGAATTAGAATGATGCAGGTTACTGCGATCATGGACCAGAACGAAATGTGTAGCCTCTAAGATTTGAGTCAGTTTTATGTTATTACAACTATAACAGTCACCAGCCTGTCATAAAGATTCTCTCTTGTGAATTTAATAAGGCAAAACAAATGCAGCTTTGCAGTTTCTCAGTAACATTTTGATCTTAGTAAAAAAAAAAAACGCAAAGTCCTCTATGTCTAAAAACTTAGTTACAGCTTTCTCTGACTGCTACAAAGTGCTGACACTGGACTCTGCTTCCAAAAATGTTAAATATATGTAATTACAACATTTTAAAAAATCTGTTTATATGGTGTGCTTGTCATACAAGTCCCTGTGTATACTGTTACTATACATAACATGTATAACATATTAGAATGTCAAACCTTGCAGCCAACACTATTCTCAGACCCTTCCTGTTGTAGAAAATTAATCACTTTCTGACCAATCAGATTCAAAAATTCAACAGTGCTGTGGTGCAACTGTAACCTACTGCAGATGTATGTTTAGAACAGCAATGTCATTATGAACCTGTTTGTCATTGATCAATTTTGTACTTTTTTTTCGCCTCGTCCTTGTACCCAAAGAGTTGTTTTTGAAATTTGTGCCTTTTTAAAATCACCCCAAATAGCATAAAACACACTGCTATCATCACATTCACATTAATATTGTATATCGTATCCTATATCCAATTTGAGATGTATCTATATCTTACCGTTTCCACCAGTGGTCCATGTACAATGCTGATTCTGTCTAAAGAGAATGCGGTAGAGGAGTGGAGGACAATGATGGGCCCTGCTGACCCCAGTAAAGCAAAAGAGACAGCACCGGGATCGCTGAGAGCTCGCTTTGCTAAGGACATCCTGGAGAATACTGTGCATGGTTCATCCAGCTCACAGCACGCACAGGAGAAAATGCAGCTCGTCTTCAGGGAGATCAGCTCAGAGAGTCAAGTTATCAGTGTGGGAGATGATGATGAGCCAAATCCATTAGGTAATCTAATTAGCCTTTAACAATTTTTAAAACACCTTATTAGATAAAGCACATAATTGAAATGTTGGTAATCACTCATTTTATTTTATGTTTTTGGTATTAGTTTAGCAACCTTTCACTAAATTCAGAGCTAGTACTGGGGCAAAGTGATAAATTCAAACCCAAATAGAGAAATGTAAGGCACATTTAGAGGAAAGCATGCAGTTTGTTCTGTACTTAACAGTGAATGTCCACAGAATCTCAATTTATACACATACAAGGAAATATTTATTTCAAAAATAACCGATGTGTACAGGAGTGCAAATAAAATTGAGAGAGGGTACCAGGGATTATTATTTTTTTTTTTTCTTTTTCCGTTTTGTATTTACATTGACTGGTCATTTTAACACTGTAACATCATCTCTTTACTCTCAGGACAAAATGGCCTGAACATAATCTGTATACTAGAAATCTAACTTTTTCATATTCATTTGAGAAACTGAGCCAAGCAGAATTTCATTTCATGTCAGAAAATAATCGCTTCAGGTTTGTTAAGCCTTTAGTAACAATTTAATAGATTATATTGACCTATGGGTTGTGTGGATATAAATCTGCCTTTTTCCCTAAAAACAGAAGAAAGCTTTGCAGAGCTGAAGAACCTCCAGACATCTAGATCACCCTCATTTAGTGAACTACAGAACCAAACTGAGCCAAAAAGTAAAGGTTAGCCAAAAACTTTTCACATTATAACAAAACTGTTTTACTGGTAAATACATTAAATACAATCTAACTTCATGTGGTAGGCTTGTCTCATACACGATCACTTAAATCTACTTTGATATTTATTGAGAAACAAATGCTTTCTGTGTAATAGAAAGTGTTTCCAAATCCACTGCTTAGAAACAACAGCAGTTTTGGCTATTTCCCAGTTTCTAGTACACTTGCCACTAAGCCTAAGGACTGGATTAGGAAGGACTTGTGTGAATAGTTTAAATAAGAAACCCCCCTGAAATTGTGCAGAAGCGGTGATAAGTGCGCCTTTGAACCCAGAAGCCTCAGAGAGCCATCCAACATCTTCAGAGAAAACCTTGGATTTACCTGGGCAGAAGGAAGGCGGTAATACAGGTTTGTGTACCCTGTGACCACTGATATTTTGTCCATAAATGCAGATCTGCACTTGAATTCCCAAAAGCACTGAGGCATACTGATCATTACATGGTAGCATGAGCATGGAGAAAAGAAAAACAACCAAGTCTGCCCCCCCCGGACAAAGACTAGCAGTTGACGTTGGCTCCATTGCAGTTTGAGCAGATACTCTTTAAGAGAACCACTGCTTTAATCCAGGATTAGTTTTAAGAAATGTTAAGACACAATGGCACCTTTCATGTACGGTGGTAGTTTTGTTGCTGGGTAAAATATTTTTAAAAATGCAGATTTGCTGCACAAGTAAGAAATAAAACACAATGTTGTTTTGAGATGCTGTTATAGGAAAATATGTTGTTTGTCATTTATAGTTACATTTAATGTTGTGGAACATCCACAAAACAAGTTAGTTCCTGTTATCACTTGCACTATAGCAGCTATAAACACCTATGGCAGCTATAAACATCATCCCATCACAAACTTTTGGTTTTTTCTCTTTCATAAAGTTAATAAAACAAAAATGCAGCTTGTCATGTTGGCAAGAAATCAAAAAGCACAAACTCCTCCATCCTGAAAATTTTTGTCACCTTTTTTTTTTTAAAATCTGCTAATGACTATACAAGTCCCTGTGCAAGCTCTTACTGTAGAAGTGCTACTGTATTAGAACAAGTGCATTAATATAAACCTTGCAGCTAGATCTACTGTCAGAGCCTGCTCTTTTTTTTTTAAATGAATCAAGTCCTTCAGACCAATCAGAATTCAAGCATTCAACAACACTGTAGATTCTTCGTTACTTCGTTAATCCAAATGCAGGAACAAATAATCACAAGTCTCATTTTAAACCATATAAGCCTTTTGATATTGGTCTGACAATATGTTGACTCCTACTGATTTTTAATGTACATTTTGCACTTCATTTTAGGAGAACAGACCCCCACTTCAGATCTTCAGGGCCAGACTTCAGACAGAGTGGAGGAGTCCTGAAGAGACCACAAGCACTGTGCTTCATCATACACAATATGTCCAAAAGTTGACCATTACACCCATATGTGTGCTTCCCCAAACTGTTGCCACAAAGTCGAAAGCAGACAATTGTATAGGATGTCTTTGTTTGCTGTAGCATTACAATTTTCCTTCACTGGAACTAAGAGACCCAAACCTGTTCCAGCATGACAGTGTACCTGTGCACAAAGTGAGCTCCATGAAGACATGATTTGCCAAGGTTGGAGTAGAAGAATGCGAGTGACCTGCACAGAGCCCTAACCTCAACCCCACTGAACACCTTTGGGATGTGGAACGTTGACTGTGCACCAGGCCTCCTCACCCGTCATCAGTGTCTGACATCACTAACGCTCGAGGCCGCAAATCCTCACAGCCATGCTCCAAAATCTAGTGGAAAGCCTTCCCATAAGAGTGGAAGTTACCATAACAACAAAAGGGGTACTAAATCTGGAATGGGATGTTCAACAAGCACATTATGGTGTGATTGGTCAGGTGTCACAAACGTTTGGCCATATAGTGCATCATCATAGCTTAAGTAGATGAGAAAATTGTAAAGCAAATAGGAGTTGGAACCACTTTGGAAGCTCAGATAAATGTGACCGAATTATGGTTATGGAAAAATGGGCACAAATACTCCAGTGAGGTTTATATTTTGGGGTGTTATTAGTATTATGTCATTGGATATTAGCATTTATAATTGTGTGACTTTCATCTAATATTCAGAAAACAACCCCAAGCTATGTGACTTGCACAGCTCTCACCACTGTCTGTGGCCTATGAGACTGTCAGATCATTTAAATGCAATAAACATTTCTGAAGAATGCAGCTCTTTTCCAGTTGATGATATAGTCATGTATACACACATACACACAGGGGGGAAAAAAGTATTTGATTTGAATGCGTTTTTCTGGATTTTTTTGTTGTTATTCTGTCTCTCACTGTTAAAATACACCTACCATTAAAATTATAGACTGATCATTTCTTTGTCAGTGGGCAAATGTACAAAATCAGCAGGGGATCAAATACTTTTTTTCCCCCTCACTACACACACACACACACACATATATACACAAATAATATATACACATATATGCATACATACAGTGGGTATAGAAAATAATCACCCCCCTTTAAAATAATCACATTTTGTTGTTTTCAGCCCGGACACAGTTTTTGTTTTATCCAGCTGTATTTAATCAGTGCAACTTATAACATCCAAGTGAAAGATAAAACACCAACATGTCAGAAATTAAAAAAAATAAAAAAATAAAAAACCAGAATCACTGAGTTTGAAAAAGGATCACCCCCCTCCTAAAAATGACTTGTAAACTCAATCAGGTGTAGCTAATCACCTTCTCAATGGCAAACAAAGCCATTTGACTTTCAACTGTGATCAGCTGTGGTCATTTTGATTAGCTCAGCATGAAAAGAGCTTTCCTGGAGCATTTCAGTCCTTGGTAGTGCAACTGAAACAAACAATCAACTATGGGTGGCAAGGCACTGTCAAAATATCTCCAGGATAAAGTTGTGGACAGGCACAAGTCAGGAGATGGATAAAAAAAAATTCAAAAGGCTTTATCAATGCCTAGAAGCACAGTGAAGTCTATTATTAAGAAGTGGAAGGTATTTGGTACAACACAGACCCTCCCTGGATCAGGACGTCGTTCCAAACTGGATGAAAGAGCCAGGAGGAAACTGGTCAGAGAGGCTACCAAGAGGCCTACAGCAACTCTGAAGCAGTTGCAGGAATTTATGACAAAGAGTGGTCATTGTGTGCATGTGACAACAAGATCACAAATTCTCCACAAACGTGGCTTGTATGGGAGGGTTGCAAGAAAAAAAAGCCACCCACAACTGAGCTTTGCCAAAACGCACCTTGAAGATTCTGAGGCCACATGGAAAAAGGTGTTATGGTCAAATGAGACTAAAATTGAATCATTTGGACTCAACACTAAACGATATGTCTGGTGGAAATCCAATACAGCTCACCATCCAAATATCACCATTCCTACATTAAAGCATGGAGGTGGTAATATCCTGTTATGGGGGTGTTTCTCTGCAGCAGGGACTGGAGCACTT
Source organism: Cranoglanis bouderius (assembly GCA_023630585.1). NCBI lineage: Eukaryota > Metazoa > Chordata > Actinopteri > Siluriformes > Cranoglanididae > Cranoglanis > Cranoglanis bouderius. Next base: position 9,968,957 of record CM042535.1, read on the forward strand.
GTCAGGAAATAGAAGGAAAATGGATGGGGCAAAATACCATCAAATTCCTGAGGAAAATCTGCTGCCTTCTGCCAAAAGTTGTCAATGGGAAGAAGGTTTACCCTCCAACATGACAATGACCCAAAGCACACAGCGAAACTGACCACACAGTGGTTGAAGGAGAAAAAGGTGAATTTCCTTGCATGGCCTAGTCAGAGCCCAGACTTAAACCCCACCGAAAATCTGTGGAATAACTTGAAGACTGCAGTCCACAAACGGTCACCATCAAATTTAACTGAACTTGAGCAGTTTTACAAAGAAGAGTGGGCAAATATTGCAAAGTCTAGATGTGCAAAGTTAGTAGAGACATATCCCAACAGACTAAAGGCTGTAATTAAAAATTTAAGGCAAATTAAAGCAAGGGGGTGATCCTTTTTCCAACTCAGTGATTCTGTTTTTTTTTTCTGACATGTTGGTGTCGTATCTTTCACTTGGATGTTATAAGTTGCACTGAGTAAATACAGCTGGATAAAACAAAAACTGTGTCCATCTTCATTTCAGGCTGAAAAGCAACAAAATGCAATTATTTTAAAGGGGGGGTGATTCTTTTCTACACCCACTGTATATAAAATGATTGATGATAAATTGATGATATAGTCTTGTTCTTGTGTGTGTATATATACACATACACACACACACACATATATATAAAATATATAAATAAATTGTATATATATATATATATATATATTCATATACACACACACATATATACAGATAGATATATAGATATGTATATATAGTGTTTTTGTAAAAATCTTTGAGCAATCAAAAATTCTTTATTAATTAACGCTTCCTGCAACCAGAAATAAAACCAAATTGGTGAAAGAAAGCAAATGATAATCAAATATTCATGATAATCAAAAGCAAAAGGTGCAGGTTTACTACTTTGAAGATGGGTGGGCTTTAGAGTTTTGGTTAGCTTCCAAAATAGTCTTCAATACGTCTTTTCTTGCTGGGGCTCTCTGAGAAATGGTTCTCCTGGTGGCTGACTGAGTCCGTCTGCTCAGTGTCCTCCCAGTCATTCACAGCCTCTAATAGCACTGACTCATCCATATCCTCCTCTGAGAATGATCTCTGGAACATCTCTGTGATTCTCTGCTGTTTGGGGTCCTGAGAAGCAGATATGGACCATTATTTATCAACATTGCATAGAGAAGGTTCTAAATTGTATTATGCATAAAACCTTGAAGTCTAGTACACACAATCAGAAAGGGTTGAATTTCTCATATTTGCATATCATATGCACAAGTGTACACAATGAAGCTGCTCGTTAAATACAGACACTCCCACAGTTAACCATATATGGTATGTAGGCATCGCTTCAAAGGGCAAAAAGGACTGACATTTTACTAGTGTCATGGAAAACACGCAAAAAATAAACTTTTTTTCTGAAGAGAGAAATCAAGTGTTGTTCAGCTGTGCTGTTTAATGTGTGTTTAACTATGACAAGAACAGAGACACTAGATGTCAAGAACATAGACTACTGATGTCAGGAAAGCCAATGATTGTGTGACTGTATCCCCAATTTCCTTGAGGATTCCTCAAAATCCTCGAATCTTTTGGACAATCAGAATCAAGATAACTGCATCGTCTTCTTTTCCATTAGTGATGGGAATTCCGGCTCTTATTGCTGAGCTGAGCCAAATGATCTGGCTCACTAAAAAGAGCCGAAATTCCCATCACTAATGGAAAAGAAGACGATCCTTTGGCTCTTTCGGCTCCCAAATGGCTCTTCATTTAGAACCACTTCTGGCTTTTATAATTCAGCCAAATTTAGCAATAACTTTGACGTATAATTAGTATGTGTGCACATATATCACTTAAATTATTCAATGTAATTATACTACACCTTATAATTTTACATTATGTTTGGCATAAAAACCTTAAATAATGTAAAAACATCAAACACTATTACATGTGTATTGAACGTTTTATTTATATTGAACTATCCAAAACACAAACATGATATTTTTACCTTACAAATTCTACATTCTGCCTTTATGTTGTCTTTTATTAAAATGCATGTATTAAGTGTATTAAAATGGAGAATGTAATCACACGTGATCGGTTGCATGCACATGTACGTCAACACAACATTCAGTCAGTGCATGTGGCCGAGCAGTTAGGGCTGTGACGGTGGCCATGACAACCGCACCACCGTGGTGGTAGTTTGCCACGTACCGTCTTGTCACATCACACTTCATGCTAATGTTTCTGCTTGAGTGGTCACTATGACAAGTACAACGTTTTGTATACAAGTGTAATAATATAGCGGGAGATATTATATTAATACACAAATTATGTAATCATAATCAAACGTCTTATATGGTGTTCAGTCAGGTGAATTCTGCAATTTCACTTCGGGTTCTGCCGCTGCAATGGATCTCGTTGGGAAACCAAATGTTACATCGGCGATCTGGGAACATTTTGGATTCGCACCTAACGAGAGAGGTGACCCAATAAATCTGGATGAACCCATATGGCGGCTTTGTGGAAAAAAATAAGTGTTAAACGGGCAAACACTAGCCTACAAATCTCAGTAGCCACCTCCAAGCGTGTCACCCAGCTGCGTGATGAAACATTATTTAGGTTACCGTCCTACTGGTATTTCTTTCCAAGTTTTATAGGCTTGTGGTATACTACACTTGTAAAAGAAAAAGTATTCGTCAGAGAGAACGTGCGACCGTGTTTCACTTCTTCTCTTTATTATCAACTTCTTCCCCTTCTCCTCTTGCGGGTCAATCACGATACCGTATCCCACAGCGCCCTCAGGCTGTTTCTCGTTGCAACAACACGACACAACAAGGCTGTATTGAGTTGTTTCACTGACGGAAGTGCTAAAATAAACGCGCACGTTTTGTTACAAAACAGATGTCTGAGCCTCATTTATTTATTTTTTTATATTTAGGTTTTTATTTAAGCATATAAATTATATTATTTTATATTATAATGTATTATATGATATGATAATATCATATCATAATACAATAGAGCCGACTCGTTTGAGAACAACTACAACAATTCTGAGGTGCTACAGTAACGTTAACTTACCAAATCAAGTTACTTTGTCAGTTAGTAAGTAAGTCAATGTGTCGTGTAAGTAAGTGTGTCGTGATACATTTTTTCCTAACGTTACCCCATCAAACTTTTACCCAACCTTGGTAAGCTTGTTAGCACGTAAGCTAACGTCATTCAGTTCAGAATGAAACGGAATACTTCTGCTGAGTTTAAGACTAACTCCCACTGCAATCCGTATTTCTGGCTGATTTTAACGTCTGTCGTTATCGAAAGTTACAACGGAAATAAAAACGAACACGTAATGAAACAAGGCCCACTGTGTTTTAATGAGTGATCGTGTTGACCATGCTTACGTGTTAACACGATCAGTGTTGTTTGCTAATGGATTCAATTTAGATATGTAAAATTAGTGAAGCATTTTTTCTTCAGTTTGATGTTTCAAAGCCGCGAAACAACAATTGGGTTTTTAATATTTGCGTATGAGCTTCACCTTGGTCATATATCATGTAATTAGCTGCCGCTGCAGGTGTCGTATAGGGCAGAGGACGTCTCTAGTATTTTCCGATCAGCAAGTGCGCTGGAGTCTTTGTTTTAAACCAAAACATCGGCTCTGGCAGATTATTTAAAGTTGACGGATGCAGTTAGGATGAGCCTTAACAAACTTTTATGATGATGGAAAAAAAAGAGCTAAAGCAAATGTTGTCTTTTTCCTTTATTTTCATGTCAGAGGGCACCAGAATGCTTTGGGGGAGGAAAAAAAGTTAATGTTGTTAATGAACCTCAGAAAAAGAGTTGTTAATGCTCATCTGGAAAAGGTTACAAAACCATCTCTAAATTGTTACCCTCCCAAGGAGTGGTCGACCAACAAAGATCACTCCAAGAGCAAGACGTGTGTAATAGTCCGCGAGATCACAAAGGAACCCAGGGTAACGTCTAAGCAACTAAAGGCCTTGGACCCATTTTGCTGCATCTGGGCCGGGACGGCTTGCCATCATTGATGGAACAATGAATTTTGAATTATACCAGCGAATTCTAAAGGAAAATGTCAGGACATCTGTCCATGCACTTTCTAGAGAAAGTGGGTCATGCAACAAGACAATGACCCTAAGCACACAAGTTGTTCTACCAAAGAATAGTTAAAGAAGAATAAAAGTTAATGTTTTGGAATGGCCAAGTCAAAGTCCTGAGTGATCCAATAGAAATATTGTGGAAGGACCTCAAGCAAGCAGTTCATGTAATGAAACCAAAACCAACATCACAGAGTTGAAGCTGTTCTGTACTGAGGAATGGGCTAAAATTCCTCCAAGCCGATGTGCAGGACTGATCAACAGTTACCGCTAATGTTTAGCTGCAGTTATTGCTGCACAAGGAGGTCACACCAGATACTGAAAGCAAAGGTTCACATACTTTTGCCACTAACAGACATGTAATATTGGATCATTTTCCTCAATAAATAATTGACCAAGTTAATCGGGTTTTTTTCTACTTTTAGGTCTTGTGCGAAAATCTGATGATGCTTTAGCTCATATTTATGCAGAAATGTAGAAAATTCTAAAGGGTTCACAAACTTTCAAGTACCACTGTTATCCTTTTATCAGTTCGTACAGGATTTCGCAGAGTTTTTCATGATTGTTGTGGCTTTTTTCAAAATTTACGATGCAATTTGCAGCGTTTTTGTGGAAAACTACTTGAATTAGCAAAATTGCAATTCCGCTAAATAGTTTTGCACAATCTTTCACAGTGATGTTTGTTGGTAAATGAGACCTTTTAGCTGTACTCAGGTTCGATGCACGTGAATCGAAGGGGGCTTTGGCTGAATGTGCATTGTGATGGCATCACTTGGCACGTTGTGATGACATCACATGACGCATCTTGGCCCAAATCTGCGGAAAATCTGCAGTAATCTTGCAAAATTGCAGGCTCCTGCGAATATTGCTGAGTTTCCTTGATTTTGCATTAATGTCTGCGATCGCAAAATCACTAAATCCTTTTTGGGATTTGACGGGGTATACATTTGTATATATTCTTTCTACAGTTGTGTAGAAGCAAAGCACTTTGGTTTTATCATAGTGCTGCCACATTTACAGCACCAGAATTTGTGTGTAGAAAAAAAATTGTCCCACCTTGCTGTGGAAGCTGGCACACTCTGCCTTGTCTGAAATATTGGACTCGGACAAGCCAACCTGTTCTAGAACATTCATCTTCTCCTGGATCATTGGCCTAGAGACATGGAAAAGTCAGTGTTACTGAGACAAAGCCAATAAAGAGACTGATGTAGTATTTCAGATCCAAGTATTTTCAATTACCAGAGGTAGTCATCAGCTGTGCCTTTGGCTACCAGGTAGTGAATGTCCACACTCCTGGTCTGACCAATACGGTGCACTCTGTCCTCTGCTTGAATTAATATCTGTAAAAGTAAAAATACCTAGGTATAGGACGTACAGCTACATAATAAGGTGCATATTTTAGTCTAATAGTGATGTTGCATGTTATGCAGTCCAATGCATTAAGAAATGCATTTTTAATTAGAGAAAGAAAACAAAACAAAAAAAAAACAACAACAAAAAAAAAAACAACAACAAAAAAAAAACAACACATGGAAGCACATTCTGGACTGAGAAAACAACTAGAAGTAAAGAAGGCCATATAGCCCTATTCAGACTGGGTTAGTTTTGCATGATGAGGTGGTGTAATGTAATTATTAACTTGGAATTATATACCTTGGCATATAACCACACGCTCAACCATGAGTCCAACAGCAAGTGGTTATAATGAAGGTCAAAACAATTTGTTTGCATTGATATGATGACGTACGGACAGTGGTTAAGACATTGGACTACTGACCGGAAGGTCATGAGTTCAAATTCCACCACTGCCAAGTTGCCACTGCTGGGCCCATGAGCAAGGCCCTTAACCCTCAACTGCTCAGTCGTATAAATGAGATAAATGTAAGTCGCTCTGGATAAGGGTGTCTGCCAAATGCCATAAATGTAAATGTAAGTACGAAGTACACACAGACCTTTTGGTATTATGACCAGAGTACGCTCATGGCATCATGAGGATGCTCCCATCTCAGTAATTCATGACCTTAGTATTATAAGGCATTTAATCCTAACCCAGATAGAACCTTATATTTCCACAGTCTTGAGTTTATACAAAGATCTCTTGGCCTTTGCAAATTATAATTAGTACAGACATCTGGCAGGAACATTACTTAATGGTCATACTAACAGTACTTATGTCAAACTGAAACTACTGTACCAACTCTCAAGAGAGGGGTGTATGCAACACTATCCCCTGCCATCATATGTTTAACCCTGACAATTTCATGACAATTTACATCACTGGTCCTGTATACCATATTAAGCTCATATCATAGGAGTGACTCCCACTGTGTTTAAACGGAAGGCATTCCCCACCATTAAGTAGAAGTGATGACTCACAAAATGCCAAGAGTCACTATGCCGCCTGGCTGAATTAAAAACCTTCACACCCTCACAGAAGCACACTAACCCCTGGGTTCCAGAAGAGTTCTGCGAACACGACGAGGTCGGCAGTATGCAGTGTGAGGCCCATATTGGCAGCTGTGATGGAGAGCACAGCCACACAGCTCTGCTCAGAGAACTGGAACTTCTCACATAGCTGCTGGCGATCGGCTGAGGGTGTAGACCCATCGATACGGATATGATTGATTCCCTGTGGTGTGGAAGAGAAGACAAAAACTGTCAGTACAAAACAACAGGCAGCCACCTTTAGAGCCGAGAAACATTCCAGGATATATTTTAGATCATACAACAGTTAGTTCCAGCCCAATAATTTGACTGGAGAAACGTTACAAGAGTGCTGATGTTTAGTATGGTACATTTCACTGTTTGTATCACTCCGCTTGTCTGTATTAACTACTAACCCCGTTTCCGTAAAAGTTGGGATTTTTTTCTAAAATGCAATAAAAACAAAAGTTGGTGATTTATCAAGTCTCTTGAAATTTAAGAAACTGACAAAAGTACAAAGAAAAGATATTCAATGTTTTCACTGACCAACTTAATTGTATTTTGTAAATATAAACAAATTTAGAATTTGATTCCTTCAACACACTCAAAAAAAGGTTGGGACAGAGGCAAAATAAGACTGAAAAGTTTATAGAATATTCAAATAACACCATTTTGGAGGATCAGATTAATTGGTAACAGGGGAGGGTATCAGGATTGGGCATAAAAGGAGCATCCACCAAAAGCTCAGTCTTTGTGAGGAAGGATGGGTCGTGGCTCACCACTTTCTGCCAAACGTCGTGAGAGAACTGTCAGTCAGTTCAAAAAGAACATTGCTCAACGCAAGACTGCAAAGAATTTAGGTCTTTCACCATCTACAGTGCATAATATTGTGAAAAGATTTAGGGAATGGTGTTAGTACATAAAATTCCAATTCTAGCAATAGTTTGTTACACTGAAACCGTTACTACACTTACTATGGGCCGTCAGTGAGCTGCGGCTTCTTTGGGAACTATTTTCATTGTCGGAGCAAAAATAAACAAAATATTTGCCCACGCTGGGTCTGAAGTGTCAGTTATTCAAACTGAATTTCTTGTTTATAGAACTGTTATATAAAAGGAATATCACATTCACAATCCTGTACTGACTATCAGCACGGCTGTGATTACCTACTGGCGAATCACAGCTGTGCTGATATTCAGTATAACAACACTCTCTTGCTCATGCAATATTGCTTAAACAAGATGGGTGTTATTTTACAAATCGAGTGTCAGGTCAAAGTTGATTTTTTCAGCATCATTTCATAAACCCATTAAGCCATTAGGAGTTTATTCTTTCTTTGGGTTTGCTGAAAGAGTGCAGGAAGATCTACAACTCCTTTATTACCTTATCAGTAAGCTCTTTAGTTATGCTGTCCAGGACCCGTTTGTGATGCGCAAACACCAGAAACTTCTCTCGTCCACACTCCAGCATGTCTGAAATGTACTCCCTTACAGAAAAAAATTGCATACATTTGAGGCATGTAAAGTCTGTCAAAATAAAAAAAAAAATAAAAACAAGTAACGAGTAAACATTATCAAATGTGAAAGCCCAGCATTTCAGAACAGCGTTCAAGGTTTGTATCAGGATGTGTGCAGTGTAACAAGGAGTCTAGGTTCTGTTGAAGTGATTCTGAATAAATGATTAATAAAAGTGGAAATGCACATGACGAAACTCACAGGATGGCTCTAATCTTGGCCTCTGCTGTGTGGTTAAAGAAAACCAGTAGAGCCTCCTTCTCTTTCTTCTTCTGCAGAAACACAGAATAAAGTCCCGATCCACTTACAGGGTGCAAATAAAGTATACTGATTAAGTACACTCACTGGCCTACAATCTGTGTATCAGGCAAAATCCTGGGAAAACCTTCATATGGTGAAATTTTGACAGTTCCTAATTATATAACTTCATATGTTACCATGAACTGAAATGCGTTTCTCATTAGTATGTATCTCAATCAGAAGTGCATTCAAAGATTGCGAGCATTTAAAGATTTCACTGACAGGGCAGGAGCCTCATCGTCATCATCTCTTTAATCGTCATCTCTCGTTACTTTTCTCGAGTTTTGTTCTATAGACTTAATTTTAAATTTTTTTTATTAGCATTCAAACGTACAACTTTGTCCTCTGGCATCTCTAAGAAATGACAGAAAGCACAATTTCTAGCTTCCTAGGTAAGCATCACATCGACTTGAGGCAGACTGACCAGATATTTGCGTGGTGAACTATTTTCAGCACAGCGCTGGTGTAACGTCTGAACGTATCAAACTGATTTCTGAATCAGCCTGGGTTAGCAATGAAATTTCTCTGTCTCCTTGAGCTGTAAATCCCTATCTGTTTAATGACCACTCTGGCCCCAGTTTGACCAGATACCTTTGGAAAGCTAACGACCAACCTCCCCCCCCCCCCCCACACACACACACACACACACACACGCTTACCTTACACACTCAATGGAAAAATCTCTCTCGAATGTAACGTGTAATTATATGTAATTATTCGATGCCTAAATAGTGTGATGTTATCTTGTTTACATATATTGTGTGTTTATGTAACTAACCTTAATGATTTTAGATAGTCTTAACTTAGGATATTATTTTAAATGTCTGTAACCATGTTTTTCTTGTAATATTCGTTACACTGGCATGGATGTGGTGCTGGTATGAGTGCCACTCACATTGCAGCATCCTTTGGCGAGTTCTCTGGCTGCAGCTGAGAGTGCAGCTTTGGTACGGGAGTTTATGCCGTCTGTAGTCACAGTGACGACCTTGCGCTGTTTGGCAGGAAGCTGTGACAGCACTTCAGACTTTAATCGCCGCAACATAAGACACTCCTCTAACAACAACTTCAACTCAGCCAAATTAGAGGAGCCGGAATAGTCCCAACCCCAGGGGAGCTACAGAAAAGGAGAGAGAGAGAGAGAGAGCGAGAGAGAGAGAGAGAGAGAGAGAGAGAGAGAGAGAGAGAGAGAGAGAGGAAAAAAAAACATGGATAGAGGGTGAATATGGGAAGAGAGGAAGACACAGATAGTGTTTAATTAATTAGAGCAATGTTAAACACACCCCATTATAATATTTAACACAGAGCAGAGAGGTGACCTCGTTTAAGCTGATTAAAGCCCACTGAGGCAGTTACAGTACCTGCTTAGCATCACAATATCTCACTCCAAAATCATGGAAACGAGGGAAGAGTGTCGGCCTCACAGCCAGAATCTGTGTGTAGAGCTCAGCCGGACGCGACATAGCAGGAGTTCCTGACAGCAGGATCACTCTTTTAGCGGCCTGCCGTATTCACACAGCAAGAGATGGGGACAAAATTTTCAATAGCCAACCAAGTTAGTACATTAAAAAAATTTAAAAAATAAAAAATAAATAAAAGTCACTAGGGTGAGTCAGTGCACATGTGCCTGGTGATAATTGAGGAATACATCGCACCTTTAATAGAGGAAGAGCAGCCTTACAGCGAGCAGTTTTAATGTTCTTCAGGAAGTGGGACTCATCCTGCGCACACAGAGAAAGAAAGCGGGTCAAACAGGATCAGGCGATTTTTATACAGGAATTCAAACTGTAATTACTCAGTTAGGATTTAAACGCAGCCCAGAGTCAAAATCCCAGGAATACTTAAGATTAGCGTGAATGACAAATGTATAGTTAGTACAGAAGTTAGTACAGAACACAGTCACTTTCAAGCTTCAACAATGCAGCATAGATGGAGGAAGTATGCGGGTGATAAATGCAAATTCCACCAAATCCATTCTGTGTGGAATTTGTTTTTATGTAGGTTTTCATCCCACAGCCCTGGTGAATTCTCAAATCTGACTGGTGTGAAGGTGTTGATTAATTTTCTATAATAAGCTCTGACGCTAGTGACCAACTGTAAGTCAAATCACAGGTTTGTATTAATGCACTTGCTCTAGTATATGTTAGAATTTCTTTAGCAACAACCTATTCAGGTACTTGTATGGCAGACGCTCCACTCCACGTCTCTATTTTTCTTAAAACAACATGTAAGGGAAGCATTGTGCCCCATGGTAACCACATTCTACCCATGTTTATATTTAAATGTAAGTTATTACAGGAAGACAGGGCAGCGTACCATAATAAGCACACCGAAAGGACTGGCTAAATTCTGCTTTCCCATCTTGCTAAGCAGGTCGTAGCTGACGATGTTGAGGAGACCAGAGCGAAGACTGTCTTTACCAGTCACCACCACATTAATGCTGTCTGCTGCTACTGAGGGCAACCAGCGGCGGAGCGCCTAACATACAACACAGAGAGAAAATACATATTCTTATAATATCACATCAAGACTAAACCGGAAACGACATTAATTCCCATAAAATAAACCATCTTTCAGAAGTCAGTTTAAGGTTCTTTTGGCTGCTGTGCTCTAACTCACCTCAGCCCAGGTGAAGCGTACAGAGGATGGAGTAACTATCAGCAGTGGCCACTCTTTCCTGTAGTAGGCTGCAATACAGATGGCCTGCACCGTCTTCCCCAAGCCCATATCATCAGCCAGGAGCAGACGGCCTTCCCTGGACACCGCGAAGCTGAGAGAAAAAAAAAAAAACCCACAATATGTATGTTGTACCGTTTAAAGCTTCACTACACAAAATATCTTATGATAATTTGTTATACCACTTTATAGTTATTGTCTGAATCAATTTTAGATCAATTTTCTCCCTTGATAGTCTTTTCAATTTCTCAGGAACTGGTTATTTCTGCCCTACTTCACAACATCCACTAATCTCTAAGGGCACACATGTGTTTCCTTTGAGACACAAGAAGCCATCAGATTTTTTCAAAAAACATCTATCTGTGGTCATTATTGATCAGCGAGGTCAGAGGAGAATGGCCGGACTACTTCAAGGAGACATTACTGCTACACTAGCCCAGTAGCCTCAAGCTTCATGGTGTTCTGAGACGCTTTTCTGCTCACCATAGTTGTAAAGAGTGGTTATTTGAGTTACTGTAGCCTTCCTGTAACCAAATTCACAATCTCGCAACAAAGCTTTAGAGCAGTGGTCACCAACCCTTTTCCTTGAGATCTACCTTCCTGCAGGTTTCATCTCCAGCCAAAATCTAACACACATGCTTTAGTTGATCAAGAACTTCTTAAGGCAATGTTTAGATGGTCAGGTGGGCACGATTATGTTTGGAGCTAAAGTCTTCAGGAGAGTAGATCTCCAGGCACAGGGTTGGTGACAACTGCTTTAGACCCTTTGAGCCATTCAAGAGCCCACAAATTTTGCTTGCTTAATCAAAATCTCCAAACTGGTGCACTTCATTTTAATGTGCGAAAAACAATGACACAAAGCTCTTGTCTGCATTAGCGCTACAGTCCAGATGGCAGGAAGTGTGTGTGGCACCTACTTGACACCGTGCTGCTGAAAGGGCATGAGGCTACGTGTGAGAGTCATATCGATGCCCGAGAGATCGGCTTCAGGGATTTCTGCAGCTCTGGAATAGCTCTTCTCAAACTGGGAGGAAAAGGCCTGGAGCACAGCACGCGGCAACGGTTCAACCTCCACAGCGGAGATGTTGTTCAGAGTCTCCACTGATGACAGAGAGGAGTAACAACAGCTAATTGGTCAAGGACTGTGAATGATATTGTGCATAAATGACTAGCTACATAATTAGTATTAAGGGTTGAGACAGGTAATTGTTAATATATTAATAAGTAGCATTATTAACAGTAAACTGAATAATCTGTTTCAAGTGCCAAAATATATAGATTTTTATTATTTGGTGTATTATTTTGATTATTTGGTCCATGCAAACTAGTGATCTTTTTTCTGTACATGTCTGATTCCTGTCCTTATTATTCTTTAAACTAAAGTTATTTAAATAAATCAGATACCCACTCAACTTGCCATAGTCCTCAAGTAGGAAACTCCATTTCCTTGTTTTCATGTCTTCAATAAAAAAATAAAGCAAGTTAGTCTATTGGCTGGATTAACATATCTGAATCATTTGCAAAAATTAAATGGAAAGAATAAACCAAAGCATGTGATGGAATTCAAAAACTGGCATGGGTACATTTTCAACAAGCCAGGCAAAGACATCACTCACCATAGTTTTTTGAAGGCATCTGTTTAAAGATACCTATCACATCTGCATGGTATGTGATGTCCACTTCCAGGCGAGAGCGGGAGATAAGTGTGCATCTGCCCTTGACTGTGGCCCCAGGTTTCTGCCAGCCCTGGCAGAGTTTCATCATGGCCGCCAATGCTGCGGAGTCTCTGGGGCGAATGCTTGAAGCAGATGAATCCAAACCTTCCATCCCCTCCAGGGCCTTCAAAGACACTGAGGGTAGGCCTGCTACCTCCTCCACTGAGAGAAGAGAAAACCCTGATAAGATTTATTGTGTGACATCCTATATCTACTGAAACTCACCATCATCACTTCAGGCTATCATGACAGAAAAATAATGCTCTCTTGATTTATTGGTACTAGAGTGTTCCAACAAACAACTGACTGAAACTAGAGGCGTGATGACATAATGGCATGATGGTATACCATGATAATGTAATCTGAAATATACAGATGGGTGACACATTAACGGAAAAAACAACAATGTATCTTAGTCAGGTGCTGGGACAACAGAATTCGCCAGAACAACTAGAATAACCCTCGGTTATAAGCCTAATGCTGTTCCAAAATCTCCCATAGGTGTTGAACTAGGCTGTGATCTAGTGAATGTGAAGGCCATAAAATATGATTTACATCATTTTCGTCCTCATCAAAGCCCTGTGTATGGGAGTGGAGTCATCTTGAAAGACACCAAACCCATCAGGACATAATGTAGAATGTTTCATCATGATAAAGGTGATCAGTAAGACGAACTTTGTACTGATTTTTATTGACGCTTCCCTCTCTAAAGGGACAAGTGGAGCCAAACCATCCATCTTCCATAACAGGGACGCAGGGGACCCTGGAGACTACCCCAGGGAACTCGGGGCATGAGGCAGGGACACCCTGGACGGGGTGCCAACCCATTGCAGGGCACAATTACACACATTCACACACTATGAACAATTTAGAAATGCCTACAACGCATGTCTTTGGACTGGGGGTGGAAACAGGAATACCCAGAGGAAACCCACAAAGCACTGGGAGAACATGCAAGCTCTACACACAGGGCAGAGGCAGGATTTGAACCCAACCCTGGAGGTCCGAGGCAAACGTCCTAACCACTAAGCCACCGTGCCCCTGACCCAAACCATGCCAGCAAAATATTGTTTTTTGCTTTAAATTGCTATCCACCTGTATACACACTATATGGTCTAAATATTGTGGACACCTGACCATCACAAACCTATCTGCTTTTTGTACATCCCATTGCAGATTTAGTCCTGGGGCACAGTTGGCATTCTAATTCATCACAAAGGTGATCAGTGGGTCCACAATCCTTTGGCTACATAGTGTATAATGCCTTGGTGTAGCATGTCACTCAAAATAAAACACAATGGTGTGTGCTTTTACAGCAAAATAATTAACAACGAGGTTGTATTTTTAACACCCTAAATTTGATTGTTTTCCTATAAGAGTGGACCCCATCGTGTTTTATTTCTCTTATAGTACAACATGTTGACAAAAATTATTTTTAAAAATTGTTTTTTTAATCAATTAAAGAACAACTTGTGTTACCAAGAAACAGGAATGTGTAAAGTTTGCCCTGAAAATTCTCCTGTGATGGAAAACTTACTGTTATAAAGCGCTTAAACCGGAGACTCCTTCCCCAAATATTAAACAAACATCTTGTTCAAGAAATCTTCAAATCAACCATTTCTCTTTGGTAAATAACAACACGTATTTTTAATCCATTTATTATTAGTCTTAGATTATGTGGAGCATCCGTTATAAATTAGGATACATTTAAGAGAGTATGCTGGATATCAGCACTTTTAGAACACTGACCCAGAAACAACTCACTATTAAAGTAACAAGCAGCTGATTGGATGTTAGACTTTCTGTTTCGTACAAATTGTCTTATTTTTATTTCTCCATGCTTGCCTCATTTTAACAAAGTTTTTCCTTTTAGTTTTCTTAATGTGGCACTACTGTTTTACTGGTACCTAATTGACAAACCTGTGTGAAACATCACATATTGTACCTATCATATATTTCGCTCACCCCCAGGTTCTATAAAGTGTTGATTGATTACTCATGGCTAAGGTCAATTCTCTTAACAAGTCTGTTTAAAAATATTAAACTGGGAGAAGACATGCATTACATTCTCTGACCAAATAACTGAATACTTGATTGGTAAAATGCCACCCAGTATCAATCCCTGTTAAAGTGTGATGATGTACAAAATACATCAGAATTCATGATATTTGGTTGTATGGTCGTTGCACCAAGAATTTTCATGATGGTCCATGCCGACTGAAACATTTTCACTGATTGCGGACATGTAGTCATTGTAAACTTAGATGTTGTGTACTATTCGTATAGCTTGTATACAAATATCACACAGAGTATAGTGTTTTCTTTGTGGAGTGCAATAAAGACCTACACAGCTGCTTATGATCCTCAAGGCTGAAGTTCCACATCTTTGTGGCAGGATCTGCAATGAAAGTTACAATTCTCTAAAGAGTTATAATATTCATAATCAAGAGAACAGGAAATCACAACCTGTCAATATAATGTCAAATGGATTTTTTACATTTATTGCATAGCATGAAAGCAGTGTCATTAATGTTTTTCTGCAAGCAAGGACGATCAGAGCTCACCATAGTTTCTGGAGGGAATGTTCTTGAACACGGTGATGAGCTCTGCATTGTAGCCGACCTCTACTCTGAAGCGTTCTTCTGAATGAGGAACACACTTCCCTCTCACACACACTGCAGGCTTTTTCACAGAAACAGCAGAGCCAGAGTGCAGAGGTTTGGGTGCCTTCTTGTCTAAAGGCTGGGGGGGCGGCTTCACACTCGGCCCATAGAAATTATCTGCTGAGGAAGTTGGCTTTGGTTCAGAGAAACCAACAGCGCCAGATTTGGGCTTGGGGGGAACGAAACTAGTCGACGGAGCTGACGTTTGATATTCCGTCCTTTTAGGGATGGGAAGTGGATCTATGAGCTGAGTCTGGAACACAGGAGCAAATAGGATACACTTTAGTATATAAATCATCACTGATGACCAAATGAAATGTTAACAACGGTCATGGCCTTCTAAATTAAAGTTTGATTTAAGTAAGGAATAAAATACAACAGGGGTGCTGTTATAGCACAGGTTCCCAAACCTTGTCCTGCACATTTTGGTGTGTTTCCTGCTCGAACACCCCCACTTTAACTGTAAACCAGGTGTGCTCATCAGGCAAAACACTCAAATGTGCAGGACAGGACAAAGGTTGGAAACTTGTAGTGTTGCCAACATTGTCACTAGATTTGGGGATTTTTTAAACCCCTTTATTGACTTTATTTATTTAAAAAAAAAAAAAAAAAAAAAGAGCATTGAGACAAACCTAACATCTTTTTGAGCAGATGTTCCTGACTGGCCTGCACATGATACACTCTCCAGCTCACAACACAGCTTCTGGTTATACAAATTGAGATAGCAAGTTCTGTCAACATACAATATAGCCAAAAGTACGTGGACACCTGACCATCACACCCCTATATGTCTCATTCACAAACTATAGGCATTAACATGGAGTTGGTCCCCCTTTGCTGTTATAACAGCCTCCACTCTTCTGAGAAGTTTTTCCCACAAGATTTTTGGAGCGTCACTGTGGGTATTTGCTCATTCAGCCACATGAGCATTAGTGAGGCCTTGGGGTGCAGTCGGCGTTCCAGTTCATCCCAAAGGTGTTCAGTGGGGCTGAGGTCAGGGCTCTGTGCAGGCCATTCAAGTGTTTTCACTCCAACCTTGGCAAACCATGTCTTCATGGAGCTCGCTTTGTGCTCAGGGATTGTTCTGCTGGAAGATGTTTGGGCTTCTTAGTTCTGGTGAAGGGAGATTGTAATGCTAAAGCATACAAACACAACTTTGTAACAACAGTTTGAGGAAGAGCCACATATGGATGTGACGGTCAGGTGTCCACATACTTTTAGCCATTTAGTGTAACACCACTGTGTAAAGCCTGACTGAGCTGAACTTGTATATGCTGATTTTCCCATCAACCAATCACTGATCTCCATTGCTCCCAGCAACCAATCATTAATTTTAAACTCTCTTCTTGGCCATATTTACATGTATTGAAAGCGAGTTATTCCATCTGTATTTGTTTCTCCATGTCTATTTTCCCAATACTCACTACCACGGCTTTGTTTTTCTACATGAATAAGTCAATAATTAGTTTGTGGTGCCATGACCAAAGACGACTTCTTTCTATAATACATGTTATAGAAAGAAAGATCTTCCTTTGCCACGTGACACATTTTGATATGCAAATGATCATGACGATTGGATGAATATGCAAATTAGCCTGACATCATCAGGTGCCTTCTAGTGACTTTTGTGTTCATGAATTAGCTACTTTCCCCTGAAAAAAAAGTGTTGGCAACACTGGGAACCTGTTCTCTTAGGAACATTATTTCAATAACAATGCCACATGCAGGTTGTTAGTTTCCTACCTGTCTCACACTGTGTGCTGCGCTGCTCGCTGCAGGTTTTGGAGGAAAGCTCGGCTTGTATTTTGCATTTGCTCCTGCTGCAGGATGTGATTGGGTTTGACATGGCTTGTATGGTGCAGTCACAGCTTGTGCAAGTCTCTCAGCTCTTCTCGCCAACGCTCTCTGTCTGTTCTCCTCGATTTTCCTCTGCTGTTCCGGCGTTAGACTGCTCGACATGTCTGCAGTAATGAAGTCGACTAAAAATATTCCCTGTCTTCAGACAGTGAGCAGATTTCTCCATGCA